>CM076581.1:133586387-133985234 GCA_034641835.2 Pinus albicaulis
CTCTTTAATACAAATGCACAAACTCATATCTAGTTCTTGTAAAAAAAAGCAAAGATAATTGTCAATCTAAAAATAAAAACTTAATATAATGTGTATAAGTACCATATATACAAGGTCCTACTCATTAAAATCGATAGTAGTTTTCTACCCCTCTTCACTTTCAAGCAATTTAAAGAGTACAATAGTGCAACTTCACTGAAACAACTTCAAATGTCAAAAGATAACAGATTTTGTTCCATTAATCCATCAAAGCATTCACAAACTTATAGAAGTGAATTCTTTGCAAATGTCTTTGACAAATTTCTAGACCCTTCTCCAAATGCATGAGAAGGGTTTAAATATTAAACTACAATATGTTTAAAAATAGATTATTACATGAAAATAGAGGAGGTTTCAAACAACCATCCTCGTAAGGAGTAAACTTAAACTACAATCTAGGAAAATAAAATAACAACAAGATTATGTGTGTTGATCCTCTTTGTGCATTTGATCTCGGAGCTGACAAATATCCACCATTGGCTTTAGCTGAGCTGGCTGCATAATTCTTGATCTGATCTGACCTTTCAGTACTGCATTCGAAAGTGTTGGCTGTGATTTCTTTGCAGAATCAGTTAATGACTGTAGAGTTAGGCAATGATGATAAGGTTTGATCAGAAAATTCTAGTAATTTTATTGATCAAACTTATTTATATTTTTAATCATTTCCCCCTGCATCTCTGTACTTTGCTTCCACTATGCTTGTAATGGTTTGAGCTATGAGATCACTTCAGTTGTGTATTCTTTAATAAGTTCAGCGTTCAAAATTTGTTCATTAAGAGATTCAATAATTTCATTTGTTAACCTTGATGCCTTTGTCGTTGCCTTTTATGCTTGTCTCATTTGTGCTTCCCAATCCTTAAATAAAAACTCTTTGTGAAATTTATCTATCTAAGGTAGTTCAACTTTCTTTCTTGAGTGAGATCCTTGCCATTGAATGAACTCGTTATTCTTCTTTTCAACTTTCTCACATTCAAGTCTCATGTTAGCCACTTGTTAGATCAGGATTTTGCTTGTATCATAGTAAGAGATGGTGACTGAATCTTGTTGACAAAAGGTTTCTTGTTGTTGCTTTAGCTTTGGATTCATTTCTAGTGCTTCTTTTATGAACATCTCTACTTGAGGTTGGCTTTTCAATTTGTACATTGTTGCTTCAAGCTATGTTTCTTTCTCTGTAATATGCACCCGGTGTTGCAAATTCATTCTTTCAAAATCCTTTTGAAATTGAGACATCTTCATTTCCATCTCCTTATTGGAGTTAAACTTTTCATGTTCTAACAGTCTCTCCAACTCTTGTACTTTGTCTTCTTTTTGCTTCAGTAGAAGTTGTACCTCGACGACTTTGTTAAATGGGGCAATAGCATATGCTTCTGTGTATTGTGATAGCTTAGTTAAATGTTCTATAGGATCAGCCAAAGGGTCTTTCCATAGAACGTCTACAAATTCATTCATAAGATTTGAAACTGTTTCATCCATTCTTCTTCTCTTTCTTCTCTTAACTATAGCCTTATGACTCAGACTATAGAAGACATCAAGTGAGGGTATCTCTTCAATCTGTAAAACAATCTGCTCTGTAGGGTATGTCGAAAATATCTCTTGATCTTGAACTTCAGGTACCTGTTGTAGCAAATTGCAGTTTCCACTAAATTCTAAGAATGCTCTGGCGTTTGGAAACTTGTGGTTTCATCAATATTAGGCTTTGATTTTGGTGTTTGTAGTGCCTTGGAAAAAATTCCCCATTCATTCTTCAAATATTTTAGCTGAGGCTTCTCTCTCTGGTCGGTTGTATTCTGGATATGTGGAACTTCTTGAGAGGATGATCCAACTCCATTAATTCCTCCTTCTATTTGTGTCTCAAACCCTTTGATCACTTTATCAATTATTTTCTCTGGGCTTTCATTCTTGGATTCATTATCAGAGTGATCTGAATTCTGAAAATTATGTTGTGATTGCCCTAAATCATGATTAGATTTCTCTTGGGATTCATCTTCAGACATGTCCCTGCCTTCGTTATCCAGACTAATGCTTGGAGTTGGTCTGTTTACATCTTCAATAAATAACAAATCCAAAGGGATTATCTCCAGCCTTTTATTTCTATATGCTTGGAAAGCCTCAAAGTCATTTTTACTTAGCTGATTGGATGGATTTTTTAGTACATCTGTGAACTTCTCCATGCCTTGAAAGAAATTGTCAAACATATCTATCTCATTCAAGAAAGGTTTCAATTTAAGCTCAATGGTGAAATTCTTAACCACATCATTAAGGTCGAATGGCCTCTTTGGCATTACAGCCAAATTTAATGAAGTAGCATTTTAAATTTCCTTGAATGCATGACCAATATCGAAAAGTGCAAAACTACTACACGGTAAAGGGAAAGTAGGCCAAATGGTCATCTTGGCATCTTTGAGTTGCTTGGAAATGCCACTTACTACAAGTTGGTAAGCAATTTCCCTAGCTAGGAGCTTATCAGGAACATAATAGGAAAAACACGGGGAGAAGAATAGCTCCTGAAAACTTTGATATAAGTGAAATTCTCTTCAGAAAACCATCTAGCAACTAGCAAAATGTTTGTGCTAGCCTCTTTAGAAATCCTAGGGGATTTTTCATTAAATATAATCTGATGGATGGGTAACATGACTCCATTGCAAATTTTATAGAAATGTAAATGAAAATCGGATTCCCAAAGGGCTCTGTGGTAAATATGGATTGGAGTGGGGTCTTGGGTTGTCCATTTCCATCCCGTGATAGGAAAATTTGAACAAAAACAAATTGCGTCCGTAAAGTAAGCACACATGTAGAAGGGAGGTATTGTCCTAGAGGAAACACTTCTTTTACTTCTATAATCCATGATATTTTAGGCCAAATTATCAGACAAAATGTTCTCCCAATTCATAATAGAAGAATTGACGATTGCATCAATTAATGGGACCCATTCTATGGAAAACCTAGTGGTATCTTGTTTTTCAAACAATCTACATAACATTACAGCAACATAACAATAAGGGGAGGGTAACTGTGCTATCGGGTACATACTGAGTTTGTCCCGTTTCAAATTGCCTTGGTCATATTTCCATCCCTTTATTAGTTTCACGAGGTCTGTATGCTTCTTTGTAAAGCTTTGGACAAAAGCTCTATCATAATTATTCCGTGGCATGAGCAAGCGGTACATTGACCTTAAATCTTCTGCAGTGAACGAACCAATATTCTCCAGCTTTGAATTCTTAAATGACCTATCTGCTTTGTTAAGGTGGTCAATTACCCACTTTACCATATTTGTGTAGGGGAGAATCTTCGGTCTCATTGCTATTCGGTGAAGAAATGAGCATGCAATGTCGAAGTAGGATGGGTCTGAGGAAACTATGGCGTCTGTTGTAGTTATTTTAACTATTATCCTTGGTTGTTCTTCCTCGAAGAGTTGGTACATCTCTTCCCATGAAGAACTGTCGCAATCCTTGTTAAAGGTCGTATATGAGAACAATGGAGGTGTGTTTGAGTCTTCAGTGGCGTATGTTTGGGAAATTCCCTTGCATTTCTTTGTCATTCCAATTATTCTCAGTCTGTTAGGCAGTTTCCTGAATTCAAGTGAGAAGAGTGAACTCAGATATAAGATGAATGGAGAGAAGTATAGAGTTAATACAATATACTAAAAATTCTGGCACCCAATTAATAAAAACATGCTCGAAGTATATATCAATATTTTGAACCTTACTCCCACTAAATGTCGTTAATAACCCATAACTATTTCTATCAAATCTCTTACATACCTTTACATAATATGTCTAATCTATCAATTTAAGATGTTAGATCTTATAGCAGGTTGATTATATATGAATTATTTCGCACACTTGAGTAATAAGTGTTAATATCACACATCACCGCTTTAAACAGTTACCATTAGTTATGTTTTTTTGTCACCGATGAATCTCGCAAAATTCGATTTGCGCAAATTGCAGATCGCAATTTTCATGTGGTAATAAAACTTTACATTTGGTTACTTGTCGTGGAACGTGAAATGTGCTAAGGAGTCACGTTGTTGCTCTTTATCGGACCTTTGGAGCTTTATGACTGTTGCTTTATTGTTTCATCGGGTCTGACCCATCGCAATCTTTACCAAATTGTCATTAGCTGATTCTTTTAAAAGGCGCGATGCATTTTCTTTTTTAAAGGGATTTTAAAGCATTTGTAATGGGAATTTTATATAACTCGAAAAGGTTGAAGTGCATATCGCAATTCACAAAACTTATATATGTTTTAACTTATTCGGCTTTTAAGCTATGCGATTTGCGATGAGCGCTTTTAAAATCAAAGAAAAAAGGGAAACACCTTTATTTCCTAAAGATTTTTAGACTTAGGCTACAATAAAATCATGCTCATAAATTTCTATTTATTTTAAAAGGGTCCCCATTTATTTAGAATAAATGGGGGGTGTTGTATAGTACAACAAGTTACAACTAGCACAACTGAGTTTAACTCACTTAACTGAGTTAAACTGATAACAACCTGCATTAAATAATGCACCACTGCACTTCGAACTATGTTACAACTATAATTACTCTGCATGCCTCACCAACTACCTCTAACTCGAAATCCACTAGCTAACTGAAATTATCACTCTCAGTTAACTATTTCAAGTTATCATTGAGAATAGATTACAATTTATTGTCCATCTTAATTAAGGGATAACTAAAAGAGACATGCACCAAAAATATCACTATGGGCTCCACCCTAGTGTAGGTGCTTAATGCACTTGGCATGGGCGCTGAAATTTTCTTGTTGAATCTCAACACTCCCTCTCAACAAGAAAGGGATTATCCTTCACCCCAATCCTGTCTCTATGGTATTCGAATTTTCTCCTGGTGAGCGCCTTCATCAAAATATCTGCATCGTGATCTTCTATGGGAATGTACTGAAGCAACATTATTCTTCTCTACACGCAATCTCTGAGATTACGGTACCAGATATCTATATGCTTGGACCTATCATGAAACACAGGATTAATCGAGAGTTTAATGCAACTCTAATTATCACAATGAATCACGGTTGGATCCATCTGAGAACCAAACAAACCAACAAATATCTTTCTCATCTAGATAGCCTCACATGCAGCTTGACTTGCTGCCATGTATTCTACTTCCGCTGAACTAAGTGCCACATATCGTTGTTTCCTGTTGTAACAGGAAATTGCAGTCAATCATATGCTGAAGATCCCTCCTGATTTTCTCTTTTTGTCTGATGGACTGCCCACCCAATCTGCATCCATGAAGCCTTGAAGCTTCACTCCCTCTGTCTGTTTGTACCATAGAACATACTCTGATCTGCCCCTCAGGTCTCTCAAGACATGCTTCCCCACCTTTCAAAAGAGCTTGGTAGGCTTAACCATAGCTTGACTCAGCTGGTTAACTATGTAGCAAATGTATGGTTTGGTGTTCACTAGATACACCAGTGAACCAACTAACTACCTATAGACAGTAGCATCCACTACCTCTCTAGAAGTAGCATCCTCTTTCCTCCAATTTCCTAGAAGAGGAGTATCCATGGGTTTGCATCTCTCCATGTGAAACTTACCCAGTATATCCTTTGCATACTTGCCTTGAGACACAAAAATTTCACCATCCCATTGCCATATTTCCAATCCAAGGAAATAATGAAGGAAGCCCATGTCCTTCATTTCAAACTCCCTTGCAAGATCCTCCTTGCATGAGTGTATCAGCTGCTCATCACCAATCAAAATTAGATCATCAACATACAAAAAAATAATCAATATCTTAGCCTCAACCACAATCTGGTATAGGTTTGCATCTGCTTCACTTTTAGTGAAGCCCAGTCCGGTGAAATCGCTGTCTAACCAAGTGTACCAAGCACGGGGTGCTTGCTTTAGCCCATACAGTGCTCTTTTGAGTCGACACACACGTGACTCGCTGTTGAAGATTTAAAAACCTTTTGGTTTCTCTATTTACACCTCTTCCTTAATGATCCCATTGAAAAACGTAGTTTTGACATCCATCCGATGAATGCGCCAACCCATCTCCACTAAGAGTGCAAGGATGGATCTTATGGAAGAGAACCTTGCAATAAGTGAAAAAGTCTCGTCATAATCTATCCCCTCAATTTTTTAGAATCCCGGGGCCACAAATCTGGCCTTGTATTTCTCCACACTCCCATCAGCAGTTTGTTTTACCTTGTAGATCCATCTCGATCCAACCACTGATTTGTTGACTGATCTTGGGACAATCTCCCATGCACTGTTCTTGACAATGCAGTCATAATCCTCCACCATTGCATCAACCCAAGTTGGTTGCTGCACTGCTTCCTGAAAGGAAGATGGTTCAGTCGCAATACATTTTCTCATAAGAGCCATGTATCCAGTAAATCGGTCAGGAGACAGTCTCTTTCTGTGCTGTGAAGTAGGGCCTCCTACATTCTTCACAGCATCAAGTCTCAATCTATCAACGTCCATCGTTCTTATTCTGCCATTTCTGATGGATGGATCTGCATGATTGTTTTCCTCCACTCCATGATCCTCCGCATGTGGTTGATCCACATCTTGAGTCTCATCCTTGGGAACCAACAGTTCCTCCTCTACATGCAAGTCCAACTCCCTCTCAAGGGACAATTGCATGGCTTTCTCCTCATCAAATTTTATATTTCGCCACACATTAGTCATTATGTTGTTTGGAAAATACATACGATAATTATGGGGTGTTTCAGTGTACCCCACAAAAATCCCAATCTCAGTTGTCAGTTCCAGCTTTTTCCTAGCATCCTTGGTCACATGCACATAAAAAGATGAGCCAAAAATCTTAAAGTGTGAAACATCAGGTTTCTTACCAGTGAAAGCCTCTTAAGGTGTACTCATGCCAAGTATCCTATGAGGACAACGATTTTACACAAATACCGCAGTGTTGCATGCTTCTGCCCACATATTCATCAGTAGGCCTTGATCATGCAACATCAATCTTGCAGCACCCACGATTGTTATGTTCTTTCTTTCTGCGACTCGATTATGTTGTGGGTTATGAGGCACTATCAGTTCTCTTTGAATTCCTTCTTTGCTACAAAAGTTCTTGAATTCGTTAGAGATGTATTCACCACCATTATCGCTCCTCAGAGCCTTCACTTGCTTCCCCAACTCTTTCTCCACCAGTGCCTTAAAATCCAAGAACTTAGAGAATGTCTGATCTTTCTTCTGCATGAAGAAGATCCAACACTTACGAGAAAATTCATCGACAAATATTACATAGTACTTATGTTTTTTTGTCGAAGCAACATAGAATGGTCCACTAGAATATCTGCATCATGATCTTCCGTGGGAATGTACTGAAGCAACGCTATTCTTCTCTACACACAATCTATGAGATTATGGTACCAGATATCTATATGCTTGGACCTATCATGAAACACATGATTAATCGAGAAGTATGAAACTCTAATTATCACAATGAATCACGGTTGCATCCATTTAAGAACCAAACAAACCAACAAATATCTTTCTCATCTAGACAGCCTCACATGCAACTTGACTTGCTGCCATGTATTCTACTTCTGCTAAACTAAGTGCCACAGATCATTGTTTCCTGATGTACTAGGAAACTACTGTCAATCATATGCTGAAGATCCCTCCTGATGTGCTCTTTTTGTCCGAGGGACTGCCCGCCCAATCTGCATCCGTGAATCCTTGAAGCTTCACTCCCTTTGTCCATCTGTACCATGGAACATACTCTGATGTGCCCCTCAGGTCTCTCAAGACATGCTTCCCCGCCTTCCAAAAGAGCTTGGTAGGCATAACCATAACTTGACTCGGCTGGTTAACTACGTATCAAATGTATGGTTTGGTGTTCACTAGATATGCCATTGAACCAACTAACTACCTGTAGGCAGTATCATCCACTAACTCTCCAGAAGTAGCATCCTCTTTCCTCCAATTTCCTTGAAGAGGAGTATCCATGGGTTTGCATCTCTCCATGTGAAACTTACCCAGTATCTCCTTTGCATACTTTCCTTGAGACACAAAAATTTCACCATCCCACTGCCATATTTCCAATCCAAGGAAATAATGAAGGAGGCCCATGTCCTTCATTTCGAACTCCCTTGCAAGATCCTCCTTGCATGACTGTATCAACTGCTCATCACCAGTCAAAATTAGATCATCAACTTACAGAACAATAATCAATAGCTTACCCTCAACCACAATCTGGTATAGGTTTGTATCTGCTTCACTTTTGGTGAAGCCCAGTCCGGTGAAATAGCTGTCTATCCGAGTGTACCAAGCACGGGGTGCTTGCTTCAGCCCATACAGTGCTCTTTTGAGTCAACACACATGTGACTCACTGTTGAAGATTTAAAAACCTTCAAGCTGCTCTATGTACACCTCTTCCTCAATGATCCGATTGAAAAACGTAGTATTGACATCCATTTCATGAATGCGCCAGCCCATCTGCACTAAGAGTGCAAGGATGGATCTTATGGAAGAGTACCTTGCAACAAGTGAAAAAGTCTCGTCGTAATCTATCCCCTCAATTTTTGAGAATCTTGGGGCCACAAATCTTCCCTTGTATTTCTCCACACTCCCATCAGTAGTTTGTTTGACCTTGTAGATCCATCGCGATCCAACCACTGATTTGTCAACAGATCTTGGGACAATCTCCTATGCACTATTCTTGACAATGGAGTCATACTCCTCCACCATTGCATCAACCCAAGTTGGTTGTTGCACTACTTCCTGAAAGGAAGATGGTTCAATCACAATACATTTTTTCATAAGAGCCATGTATCCAGTAAATCGGTCAGGACACTGTCTCTGTCTGCGCTGTGAAGTAGGGCCTCTTACATTCTCCGCAGCATCAAGTCTCAATCTATCAGCTTCCATCGTGCGCCTTCTGCCATTTCTGATGGATGGCTCTGCATGAGTGTTTTCCTCCACTCCATGATCCTCCGCATGTGGCTGATCCACATCTTGAGGCTCATCCTTGGGAACCAACAATTCCTCTTTTGCATGCAAGTCCAACTCCCTCTCAAGGGACAACTGCATGGCTTTCTCCTCATCAAATTTTATATCTCGTCGCACAAAAATCATTTTGTTGTTTGGAAAATACACACGATAATTATGGGGTGTTTCAGTGTACCCCACAAAAATCCCGATCTCAGCTATCGGTTCCAGCTTTTTCCTAGCATCCTTGGTCACATGCACATAAAAAGATGAGCCAAAATTCTTAAAGTGTGAAACATCAGGTTTCTTACCAATGAAAGCCTCTTTAGTTGTACTCATGCCAAGTATCCTATGAGGACAACGATTTTACACAAATACCGCAGTGTTGCATGCTTCCGCCCACAGATGCATTGGTAGGCCTTGATCATGCAAATCACGCTTGCAGCACCCATGATTGTTATGTTATTTCTTTCTGCGACCCCATTCTGTTGTGGGTTATGAGGCAGTATCAGTTCTCTTTGAATTCCTTCTTTGCTACAAAATTTCTTGAATTCTTTAGAGATGTATTCACCACCATTATCGCTCCTCAGAGCCTTCACTTGCTTCCCCGAATCTTTCTCCACAAGTGCCTTAAACTCCAGGAACTTAGAGAATGTATGATCTTTCTTCTACATGAAGAAGATCCAACACTTACGAGAAAATTCATTAACAAATATTTCATAGTGCTTATGTTTTGTTGTCGAAGCAACAGAGAATGGTCCACACACGTCTATGTGAACTCTCTCGAGGATCCCCGAATCTCGGTTCTCCTTATCATGAAAGGTGGCCTTTACATATTTTCCCATAGTACATCCCTTGCATGTGCCTGACTGCACAAGTGTACCCCTGGGAAGACCAGTAGAAATATGCTACATGACTTTCAAGGCTACATGACTTTCAAGGCTCCATGGTAAAGATGGCCCAATCTTATGTGCCATAATTCGCCCTCATCTTGGCACACCACTTGATCTGCCTTGCCCATCATTGTTGCGAAGCCATCTACCTTCAGCTTGTAGAGATTCTTAGCTCAAATCCTTATCCTCTTGGCTTGTCCTATTGTTTTGTGTCGCAGGAAGGCTTTTCCTTCACTGAAAACAACATCATAGCCTCTATCCTCCAACATTGAAACTAAGACTAAATTTTTCTTCAAACCTGGTACATGAATTACATATTTTAATTGAAAGGGTTTACTTGACTACCTCTGGAAGGTAATGGTACCAATCCCGTTAGCACTATACCACCCGTCATCACCCATTTCAATATGCATCTGGAGATCCTTCTCCTCCAAGTCACTGAAAATTTCCTTGTCTCCCGTCATGTGAAAGGAAGTGCCACTATCCAAATACCACATAGAGCCCAATGCACTTGACACCATACATGCGATCAATGATAAGGAAAGCTCAAATTGCGAGGCAAGGGAGTCACTAGATGCAGATCCTCCAACCTTCTTGTTCTTCTTCTTTTGTGGACAGTTAGTAGAAAAATTCCCATGCTCGTGACAGTGAAAACACTTCACCTTGGACATGTCCTACTTCTTACCATTATTAGACTCAGATTTGGAATGAAATTTATTCCCCTTCCCCTTCCCCTTCTTCACCTTGGCAGTCAAAGCACAATCCTCTTCATCTTCAATCTTAGATGAAGATCCATCTCTGGTGTTCCGTCTCAACTCCTCCTACACCAAATCTGACCACAGTCGTTCCCAATCTGGCAAATTTTCCCTTCCATTGATAGAGCCTTGATAACTGTGCCAAATCTTGGGAAGTCCTGGGAGAGCCAAACTCACCAAATCATCATCAGCGACTGTTATACCAACGCTCCCCAGTTCATCCCGACATTGGACAAACTTTGTTAGATATTTTGGTATGGAGATGCCCTTCTCCATCTTGATCTTCCTCAGTTTATCTTTGAGCGCCAATTTCCTATGGTCATTGTTGCTCTGGAATAGGTCTGTCAAAGCCTTCCACATTGCATATGGTGTGGCTTTCCCATGGAGGCTTGAGACAATGTGGTCTCGTACTCCCTCCAATAGGATCATTCTCCCCTTTGCCACTTTCTTTTGCCATGCATCAAGATTTGCAGCATCTATCACAACGAGTTTAGGAACATCATTGTCAATGAATTCCTTCAAGCCATTATCTTCGAGTACTGCCTCCATCCTGTCCTTCCAAGCAATATAGTTTGAGTTGCCCTCGAGTGCATACTCCAACCTCAAGCCATTGAAAGCCATTTAGATCTTGAATCAGCTGTAGCACCAAGAAAGTATTTCTGCAAATTCGAATTCTATCTAGTCAGAAACTCAACTCTTGCTTCACTTATGCAATTTCGTGTGCTCTGGTACCATGTAGAAATTATACAACATGCATGTATATATTGGATTTACTCGATTCAACAATGTATAAAAGTTAAGTGCTGAATCGCTTCTACAAATATTTAGTGGAATTAAAAACACAATCGTTAATCACATGAAGTAAATAAGAATCAAATCACACACAACACGGATAATTTCTCAGGGAAAGCTTGCTCCTCAAAACCCTAATATCTTTTATTGTATATTAAGCATGGATCATGAAACAATTACATACAAAACTCTTCTCACAAGATCCCTCCAGTACTCAGCTAATTGTCTCACACTGTCATACAAAAACTGACCAACACTTAGCCAATTTACTGCCTCCAGACAGCCTGCCTGCCTTGCACAATCCCTGATGAATGCAATCCCTAAAAGATAGGAATTATGGCCTTCCTTAACTGCTCAAGTATCATGGGCACTCCAATGGGTGTTTGGTTGCATGTGTGCAACTCAATAATCCTACAACTGATAGTCAACTTCCCTTTCACCTAGATCTCAACTGGGTCTCCACTGGCTCTGAAATGCATGTAACTAATAATAATAAATCCTCAGTTGCATGTGAGCTCACTGATTGTGAATTAATTAATATTTAATTCACTTGATATCTCACTAGTGTATCTTCAGTTGCAACTAACATAACTGAGTTTGACTCACTTAACTAAGTTAAACTGATTACAACCTGCATTAACTAATGCACCACTGCACTTCGAACTCTGTTACAACTAGAATTACCATGCATGCCTCGCCAACTACCTCTAACTCAAAATCCACTAGCTAACTGAGTTTATCACTCTCAGTTAACTATTTCAAGTTATCATTGAGAATAAATTACAGTTTATTGTCCATCTTAATTAAGGGATAACTAAAATAGACATGCCCCAAAAATAGCACTGTGGGCCCCACCCTAGTGTAGGTGCTTAATGCACTAGGTGTGGGTGCTGAAACTTTCTTGTTGAATCTAAACGTAATATTTCATATCATACCATCTCTTCTATTGTCTTTTTCTTTCCATATAAGGTTGTACTTGTGGATCAATTTTTTTCTTACCTAGGCTACCTTCTTAAACCCAATTGCTACTATGTGGAGGAGCGATCCTAGCTATTAAAGTGGATTGAGCACAAAATCAACAACTAGTGTTACAAAGGGCTCTCCCTAGGTGGCATGATGACCTTGTTAAAGTTGGTTTTAGAGAGCATTATTGTTTATTGGCTCTCCCTCTCAAAGATCGCAAAATCCACCATCAATAAGATTCGATAGTGCATGTTTAACTTTCTTTGGACTAGCAAGAAGCATTGTGCAAGTCTACATTTGGCTAAAATGGGTTTTGCTTTCTCAACCCAAATGGTTTGGGAGTTGGGGTTTTAAAAATATACATTGGTTTGGATTAGCCCTTGCCATGAAGAGTTTCTGGTGGGCCATAATAGATTTAGGTATTTGGAGTTGCATAGTTTCAGATAAATAACTTCACAACAAGCTTATTTTCGAGTAGTTGAGGTCTTTTAAGCCTCAACAATATTCTACTAGATCAAACATATGGAGGGGTCTAGTGGAGGATCTTCCTTGGATATCTAAATGGATCGCCTGGAAGGTGGGAAATGGACTACAAGTCATTCTTGGGAAAGATCCTTTCATAGGGGGGTCCTCCTTTGATATCTTATATTCTGATCTCATTTCTCATCTCAATGTGCAAGGAGTTTTTAAGTTTTGTCAAGCCTATTTTCCATATTCTCAAGTCACTTTCCATGGTAGGTTAAAATGCTCTATAGACTTGGGCTTACAGGGTTTTTGGCGGAGGAATGGGATTCCTTTTTCACCAATATGACATCAAGTGGTAATTACTTAAATAATGATGAGGATACTATTGTATGGTGTTGGAACTCCTCCTTTGATTGGGTCACAACTAGACTTGCTTATAACTTAATCACTGCCTCTACGCTCCATCCTAGGGATAAATGGTGGCTTAGAAAAAATATGAAATTGGCCTATTCCTCCAAAGATTAGATGCTTTATTTGGTTGTACTTGGAGAACCATATTCTCACATGTGACAACTTGCTACACAGGGGATTTATTGGACCTAATGTATGTTTTCTATGCTTATGTGGATATGAATTTGTCGAGCATCTCATTTTCCAGCGTGACTACTCGATATCTCTATGGAATGAAGTCCTAGATTTACTAAACATCATGGATGGTGGGCCTATCTCTTCCCTTGAGTCCTACCTACATTAGTGGGATCTCAATATGGGTAAGTTTAAAACTTTATGTGTCTTCTTAGCTTGGGGCATTTGGAAGATGTGAAACAATATTATTTTTTAGGGGTGATCTATCAATCTTTCTTGTATGTTGTCTTAGATTCTTGGTTTTTTCAAAGATTATATAAGGCCCTTGAAGCCCAAGTTTGATGGTCCCTTTTTTTACTCTCCGGGCCCACAATTCTATAATGTTGGATTCTTTGATGGAGCCTCATAAGAAGGCAAACGTTGAGGGGGGGCACTCTTATTTCTTTAGGGAAATCTCCCCTATCATACCTAGTTGAACTTAGGGTCTGGATCCAATACAAAAGGCAAAAATCTTAGCTTTTCGGGTCTTATTGTATCTTGCTGCCTCCGTTAAGATTGTCTCATTACAATTCTATGGTGATTAAAAATGCATTATTGGCTAGTTAGCTAGGATAAACCACTTTAGGTTCTAATCTTGCAATACTGGATGGACATAATAACTTTTCTAAAGGGATATTTTCACTCTCTCTTTTTTCAACATATATATAGGGAATGGAACATTTAGGCTAATATCATTTCCAAGAAAGCTATTTATGTGAAGGAAGGTTATATATTTTATGAATAAATATAGGGTCTTCAGTTACCGAGTCATGGGAGAATCCACATCCCCACTAGTCATCAACTGCCACTCGATTAGTTTGGGTGTCGAATGGGTCTCTTTCAGTTGGATTGTGTATATATATCATATGAGAATTCCAGGCTTTATGCAGGTTGCCAGCTCTCATGTCAACATACCTGATATGCTCTTTCATTTTTGTTTTGTTTTTTGATACAATGTTGAAGAATGTTGTAATGTTATCTATCTATTATATTATTCATGTGTATTCAATGGTTTTGGTTTTATTGGACACTCTATGTAAATATTATGAATTATATTCTTACATTTTGTATACCTGGGTAGTATGATTGGTCAAATATAGTAAAGTTTTATTTATAAGGTTATTGGATACTGTACTCCAGACGAAATTTCCCTTCTTGAAAAGTTATATACACACACATAGTGTCTATCTATCCCAACAAGAAAGTTCTAATTCCCAATAAGAAAGTTGTATATTTAAAAATATTTCAATGTAAACTATGTATATTATATAAAGCAATTAAGAATAAACAAAATAATGTGTTTAAAACATTTTATTGATGTGTTGTTCAAATTGAAAGAAATGTGGAGTTATTTTTATGCTCAACAAGAAGTTGACACATGGTGAATATACAAAACTGACATAGATCAATCTTAGCTCGATGTCTCTAGCATTGAGAGGGATCATAGCTCTAGAGGTGTAAACAATTTCTCAAGTTTTGTACTGTAAAATAGATTTACACCTCAAGAGATTTAATCCTTTGCATCATTTATAGACCTATGTTGGTTTTAGCAATGTGGGATGTATCATTAAATAAATGTTTTTATTTTTATTTTTAATGGATGCTAATTAACATTTACCAACTATTTAATATATAACTACATTAGTTTAATTAATTTTAACAATATAAAATTATAATAAACATTTTAATGGCATATATATGGGGCACCTCTTGAATTAAGCCTTGGCTAAGGTGTGCCAAGTGTAAAAGGTTACCGCTTGGATTCAACTTATGTTAAAGTGTGGCATGTGTTGTGTTTGATGGAAGTCAAAGGGGACCTTGGTTTAAATTGCACACATGAGGAATTATTTTTATGGTTAAGGATTTTAATATTTAAGGAGCTTGGGTGACCTTTAATATGAGAAGTTATTTAGCTAATAAATTGATGTTTTACTAGGAGTGTTAGTGACATGTGTAATAATAGTGTGGTGTGTAGATATATTATATAATTTAAGGGAATCTTTTTGGAAGTTGTCTACCCAGGGTACAGAATAGCCCGGACGACAGTTTTTTGCAGGAATCCAGTAAAATAAAATTTAAAAAATCAAGTAGTTGCAGTGTTTGGAATCCATTTTTTATAGTGGAAATGAATTCAGCGCTATCAAAAACCCTTAGAGCACCCAAAATACTAAATTTTAACAACTGAAAACAAGATTCTGATAAAATCTTTGCCGAATTTTTTCAAAATCTCTGCCGGATTATGGGCCATTTTGTTACTTTTTTAGACTACGAGATCTTTTTGTTATATTTAAAGTGATGACATACGTTTTTGTTTTGAAAAAGAGATCGTTATATTAGTTTTTTATATTACTATTTAATTTCGAAACATTATCTTTTATTTTTAACAAAATATGAAATCATTTTGCATTTTTTTTTCTTTTCTTTTCGCTACACAATTATTTATAAACAATACAAATTAATATTAATATTTCATGGCTTCCACTTCCTTCTTATTAAGGAACTCATATATTCCCATCGCCCCCACAGTAAGAGACATAACTTGCTTAGATAAATCATTTGCTTTGATATTCAATTCCCGAAGGATATGATGGAATGATAGGAAATCAAATTGTGGGGCAACTTAATTGATATCCCTCAACAAAGGCTCTAGCCTTATATCTGATATCCTTTGCCAAGTTGATTAACCTAAATGTTGAAGATGGAATGAAAATATTTCACTTTTGTAGCTGTTGAAGTTGTTTGGGTTGAAAACGGGAGATGTCATGGGTCTCTAAGAGATGGTTTCTTCACATGAACAAACTTGAACACACTGCTACATCTTGCAAAACATACTTAATCCTTATATCCAATATACAATTAAAACACGTCAATCTACAATATAAATGATTAATGAAATGTGGTTTGGTGACCGAAAGCGCTCCGAGAAAGATGATCCATTTGTTGTTAAAGTTGTAGTGGAATATCCTTTGAGACAGTAGTCAGGTTCTATTATCTAAGATGTTGGAGGGAACAAAGCCAATGGAGACACCTTGGGACAAAACAACAAGCCTTCAAAGAAGACATTGAGCCAAAAGTAAGATTTGCTTATGGAGGTGCCACAAATGACAGGAACAAATAGCCTAAGATCAAGGAGGTGGAGTGGGAGAGGTAGATCGAGATTTGATGTCAATTTAGTAGAGTTCATTCATGTCAAGTTTTCAAAGATAGGAGATTCAAAGAGACCTTGCAAAGAGTAGAGTGAAATTAATAATAAAAATAATGACCTCAAAGAGTAAGTGAATGTTAGATGCATTGTTGGGCAAAAATTTCCATACAAAAGAGTCATATCATGGGCTTTGATCGAGTAGTGTTAGTTTCTTAGGTTATTCCATAAGTCAAATCATATTGTCGGTGAGACATAACTTATAGTGGATGTACAACATCAAAAAATTACAGTTCTTTAGGCATTGATAACCATGAAGAGTCAAGGAAGGTTTCATCCTATATATATCCCCAATTAAGCAACCCAAAATGAATTTAGGTCATCAAGGATTCAATCTGATCTAACAATTTACTAAAGCTAGATATTGAATCCTTCTACAAATCAATTGCGGAAATTAAACACAATTTCCAGTCACATTAAGCAAAGCAAGAAGCGAATCAAACGACAACACATATATTTTTCCTAGGGAAAGCTTGCTGCTCAAAACCCCTCTATCTCTATTGTATATTCACCATGGAATCCTGAAATAATTACAATGCACTCTTCTCACAAGAGTCTCCTACATTCTCACAACTGTCTCACACTGATTCAGACAAAATTGGGTCAACACTTAGCCAATTCTCAGCCTATCTTCAACTTGCCTTACTCACACAATTCCTGATGAATTCAATCCATATTATTTAGGAATTTCAGGCTTCCTAAACTATGCAAGGATCATGGGAAATCCAATGGATGTATGGTTGCATGTGGGCAACCTACTAATCACACAACTGATAGTTAACATCCCTTTAACCTTTGTCTCAACTGGGTCTCCACTGGAACTGACATGCATGCAACTATTAATAGTAAATCATCAGTTGCATGGGAGATCCCTAATTGTGAATTAAATAATATTTAATTCACTTGATCTCTCATTAGTGCAACAAACAATTATAACTAGTTCAACTTACTCTAACTCACCTAACTGAGTTAACTGATTACTCATGCATTAAACTAATGCACCAACTGCAATTTCAACTCCATAACTAATAGAATTACTTTGCATGCCTCACCAACCACCCTCAACTCGAAATACATGAACTAACTGAGTTTATCACACTTAGTTAACTATTACAAGTGATCGTGAGATAAGATTACATTTTATTGTCGAATTTAATTAAGGGAAAATTAAATTAGACACTGCACCGATTTAATAAATTAAATTGGCCTTCACACTAATGTATCGCTAGGACCTGTTGGTCCCACACTAGTGTGTGTGCTGAAATTTCTTGTTGGACTTCAACTCTCCCTCTCAACAAGAAAGGGATTATCTGCCACCCCGATCCTACCTCTATGGTATTCGAATTTTCTCCTGGCGAGCGCCTTTATCAGAATATATCCATTCGATCCTTTGTGGGAATGTACTGAAATAACATAATGCGCCTCTTAACACAATCTCTGAGATGGTGGTACCAGATGTCTATGTCAAGGGACAATCGCATGGCTTTCTCCTCATCAAGGGACAATCACATGGCTTTCTCCTCATCAAAATTTATATCCCATCTCACAACAATCATCCTGTTGTTTGGAAAATACACCCGATAGTTGTGGGGAGTATCAGTGTACCCCACAAATATCCCAACCTCAGTTGTTGGTTTTAGCTTCTTCCTGGCATCTTTGGTCACATGCACATAAATAGATGAGCCAAAAATCTTAAAATGTGAAACATCAGGTTTTTTACCAGTAAAAGCCTCCTCTGGTGTACTCATGCGACTTATCAGATGAGGACAACGATTTTTCACAAATACGACTGTGTTGCTTGCCTTCGTTCACAGATGCAACAATAGGCCCTAATCACGCAACATCGCTCATGCTGCACCCACAATTGTTCTGTTCTTTCTTTCTTTGACGACATTCTGTTGTGGGTTATGAGACGTAATCAACTCTCTCTGAATTCCTTCTTTGCTACATAAGTTATTGAATTCATTGGAGATGTACTCACCACCATTGTCGCTCCTAAGAGCCTTCACATGCTTCCTCGTGTCTTTCCCCACCAATGCTCTGAACTCAATAAATTTTGAGAACGTCTGATCTTTCTTCTGCATGAAGTAGATCCAACACTTTCTAGAAAAGTCATCAAAAAATATCACATAGTACTGATGCTTTGTTGTTGAAGCAGTAGAGAATGGTCCACACACGTCTGAATGAACTCTCTCAAGGATTTCTGAGGCTCGGTTCTCCTTCTCGTGAAAAGTGGCCTTTGCATACTTACCCATGGTACAACCCTCGCATGTGTCTGACTACGCAAGAGTACCCTTGGGAATACCCGTATAAATTTGTTGCATGACCTTCAAGGCTCCGTGGTTTAGATGGCCCAATCTCTTGTGCCATAACTCACCCTCATCTCGGCTCACCACTTTGTCTGCCTTACCCATCAATGCTGCACAACCATCTACATCAAGTTTATAGAAATTCTTCACATGAATCCCAATCTTATTGGCTTGTCTTGTTGCTTTGTGTCGAATGAAGGCTTTTCCTTCACTGAAAACAACATCATAGCCTCTATCCTCCAACATTGCAACTGAGACCAAATTTTTCTTCAAGCCTGGTACATGCATTACATCTTTTAATTGAAAGGGTTTACCTAACTGTCTCTAGAAGGTGATTGTACCAATATCGGTAGCATTGTACTACCCATCGTCGCCCATTTCGATATGCATCTGGAGGTCCTTCTCCTCTAAGCTACTGAAAAGTTCTTTGTCTCCCGTCATGTGAAAGGATGCACCACTATCCAAGTACCACACCGACCCCATTGCACTTGACACCATGCATGCAATGAGAGAGAATTCAAGCTCAAATGCGAGGCCAAAGCCTCGCCAGCTGCAGATCCTAAAGCCTTATTGTTCTTCTTATTTTGTGGACAATTAGTGGCATAATGTCCATGCTCGTGACAGTGAAAACACTTCAGTCTTGACATGTCTCGCTTCTTTCCATCTTTGTCAGACTCAGATTTGGAATGGAATTTCCTTCCTTTCACCTTCTTCACCTTGGTAGCCAAAGCGCAATCTTCGTCATCATCATGCTTAGATGAAGAACCATCCCTGGTATTCCGCCTGAATTCTTCTTGCACCAAATATGACCAAATTCGTTCCCAATATGGCAGCTTTTCCTTTCCATTGATAGAGTCCTGATAATTATGCCAACCTTTGGGAAGTCCTGGAAGAGCTAGACTCACCAAGACATCATCTGCGACAATAATTCCGACGCTCCCAAGCTCATCCCGACATTGGACAAATTTTTTTAAAAATTTCGGAATGGTGTCGCCTTTCTCCATTTCGATTTTCCTGAGTTTATCCTTTAGTGCCAATTTTCTATGATCACTGCTGCTCTGAAATAGATCTGTCAAATCTTTCCACATTGCATATGGTGTTGCTTTGCCATGGATACTTGAGACAATGTGGTCTCATACTCCCTCTAATAAGATCCTCCTCGCCTTTGCAACCTTCTTTTGTTAAGCATCAAGATTAGCGGCATCTGCTATAACGGGTTTGGGAACATCATTGTCAATGAATTCTTTCAACCCATTGTCCTCCAGTAATGCCTCCATCCTGTCTTTCCACGCAAAATAGTTAGAGTTTCCCCCGAGTGCATACTCCAATCTCAAGCCCTTTAAAGCCATTTCGATCCTGAGTCGCCTGTTGCACTAAGAATGTCTTTTGCAAATTCAAATTCTATTTAGTCGGAAACTCAACTTCTCCTCCAATATAGTGATTTCTTGTGCTCTGATACCATGTAGAAATTGTACAAAAATATGCATATCAATGGTTTCAATCCGATCTAACAATGTACTAAAGCTAGATACTGAATCCTTACACAAATCAATTACGGAAATTAAACACAATCGCCAATCACATTAAGCAAATAAAGAAGCAAATCAAACCACAACACATATTTTTCCTGGGGAAAGCTTGCTGCTCAAAACCCCTCTATCTCTATTGTATATTCACCATGGAGTCATGAAACAATTACAATGCACTCTTCTCACAAGAGTCTCATGCACTCTAACAACTCTCTCACACTGATTTAGACAAAAATCGGGTCAACACTTAGCCAATTCTCAGCCTGTCTTTAGCTTTCCTTGCTCACGCAATTCCTGATGAATGCAATCTCTATTCTTTAGGAATTTTAGCTTTCCTCAACTGTGCAAGGATCATGGGCAATCCAATGGATGTCTGGTTGCATGCAGGAAACCTACTAATCACACAACTAATAGTTAACATCCCTTTAATCTTCGTCTCTACTGGGTCTCCACTGGAACTGACATGCATGCAATCATTAATAGTAAATCATCAGTTGCATGGCATATCACTGATTGTGAATTAAATAGTATTTGATTCACTTGATCTCTCACTAGTGCAGCAAACAGTTACAACTAGTTCAACTGACTCTAACTCACCTAACTGAGTTAACTGATTACTCATGCATTAAACTAATGCACCAACTGCAATTCGAACTCCATAACTAATAGAATTACTCTACATGCCTCACCAACCACCCTCAACTCGAAATACATGAACTAATTGAGTTTATCACACTGAGTTAACTATTACAAGTGATCATGAGATAAGCTTACATTTTGTTGTCCAATTTAATTAAGGGAAAATTAAATTAGACACTGCACCAATTTAATTAATTAAATTGGCCTTCACACTAATGTATCATTAGGATCTATTGGTCCCACACTAGTGTGTGTATTGCAATTTCTTGTTGGACTTCGACAGGTTTCATCCTATATTTATCCCTAAATAAGCAACCCAAAATGAATTTGGGTCGTCATGGACCCAAATCGAGGTATACAAACCAATTAAGGGTTAAATAAGGGATTTTGAGCCCCATATAGAATCCAAACTATAGGAGAATGCTCCAAATGAGCTCCATAAAAGGATTAACAAAATGAAATAATTGACTAAAGGATGAAGAAAGAAAGGGGAACCTTACTTAATCGTAAGACTTCCTAAGAGGTAGTGCATCTAGACTGAGACCTAGTGACTTGATATTATTGAACACTGAATTGAATTAAGTTTGAGACTTTTGTGCTAAACCACTCTCTCTTGATTTTATTGTGTGCCCATAGATATGGCCGAATGCTCAATCAAATTAAGGATCTACATAAAAAAGTTTTCATAATAAAAAACAAAAGATAATCAAAGTGTTGCAAGGCCATTTACACATAAATTTGTCACCAAAATAAGCCACTTCTAGTGAATAAGCACAAATACACACTAACATGCAAAATTCATATACCACATAGAAGGCATCATTATCGATTATAAAAACGATAATAATGTTTTGACGCACTAATTACAAAGTGCCCTTTCCATTTTTAATTCCTATAACTACTAAATTTATTTTATTAAATATTATTTTTAATTATTTTTCAATAATATATAACTGAATGTAAACCATATTAAACTTTGTTATATTAAAATATAAAAAACTTTGATTCATTACGACACTCATTTATGTACATAAGCCATGACCATCTTAACTTTATTATCATTTATATGAAAAACTTTACAATCATTTATGTGAAAAAATTATATTACACCATAAAAAGAATATCACCATCCTCAATTTATCTAAATAATCGTTCTTTGCACAAATATCACAACCCTCACTTTACCAAATTAAACGAACCTTTACACAAATTCAACTTGGGTCTTTGCAAGGCCACAGGGCCTTATAAAAGCTTCAAAAGGAACACATTTGGAACGGCACGAGGTGGGAAGGTCAGATGAAGTGGCCTGGTTATGGTTATAGTTAACGACCCAGTAGTAGGGTAGGGGAGGGTATATAAAGAAGGCCTGGGTTCAAGGCAAAGAAGGACGCAGGCAGAGCGATCCCCACTTTGACAAGCACAGGCAGAGAGGCAGAATAATAACAACTGGAATTCTTGCTTTCAACAAATAAACAGTTGATCGAAGCCCCATGGATTTAAATGCCTCTCCTCAGCCTGATGATGAAGAAGAAGAGCAGGAACATGAAGAAGTCTATGAAGCCTACGAGGAGGAAGAACAGCAACATCAACAGCTGCACGAAGTCGAGGAAGAGCGCGCCGAAGAATATGTTGAGTCCGGCGTCGAGACATTCCGAAGGGTACTGTCTTTTAAATTGATTTTTCTGTGAGAAGTCTTAGATCTTTATCGTAGCGATTAGAATTTCAGGGTGTTTATAAGTTTTGGCCCTTTTGGCTTTAAAGAAACTTTGAAATATCTTGAGGATACTTCCTTTAGATTTTAATGAAGTGAGCACCCACCGTGTAAGATGAGACCCTGGGCTGGGCTGTGTTGGCACTTAATTTTGTGTTACCTTTCAACCCAATATGATGCCCATGATGGTTCTCGTTATTGAGACGGTTTCCTTGCCATGCTGCACTGGCTCACGACGGGCAAGCGTGTCATTTTTGGGAATTGAAACGGGTGGGGGCAAAGAAACTTTGAAATGTACTCATGGAAGTGTGAAGACGTGTTTATTTTAGGCCCTTTAGTTGATAACATGGAGATTTTTGCCAGATTTTATAAGTTTGTTTCAAGTTTTAGATACCTTTCTGGTTGACAATTTCACCAACAGGAATTAGCCCCAAGGCAGGCGCAATTTTTTTATGGAGTGGTTCTGGGTTGACAAATGGTGAAGTGAATATCAAGAAATTGCTTATATAATGATATCAAAATAAGGAGGACTTAGTTGGTATGCTCAGTACAGCAAGGATCGTAAGGGTTGAACTAATAAGCTTTTGTTGTTAAAACCCATTGAGGAGAGATGTGATTTGGAGACTAATGTTCTGTCACTAGGACTACTATGAGTGAAAGTAAGCAGGTTAATTGGTGCGTGTGATCATGGTTAGTAATAAGAATGGATTTATGTTTGAGCCCTGAACATTTCCGACTCAAAATTGAAATCTCATTTGAGTGCTTTCCCAATTTAAAATCATAATCTCAAAATAATTTTTGATTCAATGGTCATTTAGTGGGCCGGTGAACTGATGCAATCCCAGAACAATAACAGTGTGATTGTGGGTATTTGATAGGAACAGAGTTGTGTTTAAACCATGAACTTTGCCAACTCAAAATCAAAATGGAATAACATTTCAATTTTGAATTGAAAAAATTTAGAGCTCAAACATAAAACTTAAAATGTTTTTTTGACTCAAAATGGTCATTTAGTGAGCAAGTGAACTGGTGCAGTTCAGTGTGATCTTGTGTGTAATAAGTACAGAGTTATGTTTCAGGCCTGAACTTCGCCAACACAAAATCAAAATCTTATTTGAGCTATGAGTTTTGCCAACCCAAAATTAAAATCTTATTTTTTTTTTGTTTTGGTTTTTGGGGGAATATCCGTGTGTAACAAGCACAGAGTTATGTTTCAGCCCTGAACTTTGCCAACACAAAATCAAAACCTTATTTGAGATTTGAGTTTTGCCAACCTAAAATTAAAATCTTATCTTTTTTTGTTTGGGTTTTTGGGGGCACAGAGTTATGTTTCAGCCCTGAACTTTGCCAACACAAAATCAAAACCTTATTTGAGATTTGAGTTTTGCCAACCCAAAATTAAAATCTTATCTTTTTTTGTTTGGGTTTTTGGGGGAATATCCAGTTAGATCGACCTAGATTGACTTGAAGGGATCACATCTCCGCCAGCTATTAGTAGAGCCTAACCCCAGGGTGTCGAAGAGAATTGACCTGCGACCTCACCAAGTGAGTTGCTTTACCTAGTGCTAAAATAACAACTTTTAGAGGTAAAGTTTTGTCAATGCAAATTTTTTTCATAGGATATATGTTATAAACAATATCCTTCCTATTTGAGCTCTGAAATTTTCCAACTCATAATTGAAATCATAATAATTGTTGGAAACATAATCCTCTTGGGTTATGTGAACTTGGCACATTCACTTGAGTGGAAGTTGAAAAGCCTCAAGTGAAGGCCACCAGTTATGAGAAGTCAAGTCCAGGAGACCTCTTGGAAGATGAAAACCAAGGGTCAGTGAAATTGTATTAATATGTACATTTGCTTAATGAAATGCATCTCACATTTATTTTAATTCAGGTCTATTATTTTTGTGGATTCAACAGTGGTATCAGAGCAGGTGCCCTTCAAACCTGCTCAATTGTGTGAGAGCCACAAGAGCAGGTGCTCTTCAAACCTGCTCAATTGTGTGAGAGCCACAAGTTGTGGCCATTTCTGCATCTCTTCAGGTTTGGCCTTCCCTCAACTCATTTTTTTGCCATTCTCTGCTTGATTTCCCTTTTGCCCATTAGTTTTGTTGTTGCCGCACTTGCTCAGAAACACCCCTGGATCCTGTGTCCGTCAAATCTGCCAGTATGGCCAGACTCTGCTTGTTGGGCCCTTGATTATTTTACGAGGGCTCATTCATATTCCCCATGAGCTGTAACGTTCGGCCTTTTCTCTACATTTGAAATTTTCTTTGCCATCTCTGCCTCCTAGTCCAACCTGCCATCTCTGCTCGTTGATTACCCCGTGAAAAGAGTTTCCTTTGATCATTCCATTGCTAAATCTATGTATGCTTTAGCACCCGCACAATCCTAATGTCCCGATGGTGGTTATCTGGTCACCAATTTCGTTTTTCTCTGTCAATTTTACCAAACCACCTACCTCTCTCCCCTGCGTTACTTTTTGCTTCATCAAAGTTAGGTGCTTCCATGCAAAATCAGGCTGCATTGTTGAGGAAATTGAGTGTCGTATGGATTTCATGAGAGGGTTTCTTCACTGTTTTGGTCCTAAAACACCCCATTGCATATGAAAACTGTGATCTGGTGTTCTAGCTCCCTGCTACTGTATAGTGAGTATCATCTTTTGCTCCCATGAAAAGTCAATCCCAGCTAACGACTCTCACACTTGTCTCAAGCTGCTGGCCATTAAATATCATCTCCCTGGCTTGACTCTCACTCACGTGGTGACGACCATTGCAGTGCTGATTGACAACTTGGACATGATCATTTCTTTGGTATCGTCTCTTCCTCCTGTGACAAGCCAATCTCTTGTGGAACCTATTAAAGAGCCTGAGCATGATTTAGAGTTGTGGAGATTTTGATATAGGGAAGTGCTTTTATGCTTTTGATTAAATTTCAATGTTGCTGTAGCTTTTGGAATTCTCATCGCTAACACTTGCATACAACCACTTGCATACAACCTTGGCGGCGGCAACATAAACATAATGAACAATGCTATGCTTTAGCGATGAGGAGTGGTGGTCCCTGGTTGGTAGTCGCTTCAGCAATGATTGCTTATTGGCAGTCACTCAAGTGATGATAATGGTGGCAGCCTTACACGTAGATGAAAATGCCTCTTCCTCAAAACAGCCTTAGTTCATGGGATAGTGTGATCTGAGCTTGGTTTTGAACTGATTAATCATGATGTTTCCTGCCTCTTTTCTGTAGCTGTTTAACAAGATTCTTCATCTGACATGCTGTTCCAAGAAATTCTGGTTTGCTTGGAGGTTGCAGAATGAGCAAGCACAAGTTTTGAATCCTAATGCTTAAAGTTCAAGCAAATAGATGCTGGAGGCTTTTGTTCCTTCATTGCAACATTTTTGGTCCTTCTTGTACTGCTGCACCTCAGGTGTCCATGACTACACATCTAATGTCCCAAGGGGATTTTTTCCCTTAGGGTTTTATTTTCAACTAGACTTTTCAATAAATCAACAGCACAACATATTCTTTCATTCATACAACGGTAGGGATCCTTCTATGAAATGCCCCAATTATATAGAAGATTTTCAACAGCAGTATAATTCTTCAACAAAATTACAGTAAGTTAGGGCCAACTGCCCAGTGAACAGTAAGTCTATCCAACCAATAAATCCCCCAGTATAATCCTGTTTTGCAATGCCAATATTTAGTAAACAAACAAAATTACAGTAAGTTAGGGCCAACTGCCCAGTGAACAGTAAGTCTATCCAACCAATAAATCCCCCAGTATAATCCTGTTTTGCAATGCCAATATTTAGTAAAACAATACTCCAACCGTAATTCACTCTAACACTATTTCATTCTATTGTTACTATACTACTAATAACTCTCTTTCTAGCTATATGCTGCCTCCAAACTTGTTGCTGTTAAGGGGGCTTGTAGCAGACCCTCTCTTAACCACCTTTTTCCTGCCGTGAAGTAGCGCTTCAGCTACTGACTGTGCTGGCTTATCGTTGTAAATTGGCTGACCAGGTGAGTGGTTGTGTTTCCCTGTTTACCCATTCTGAGCCTGTACCAATTACCCTACTGTACAGGACCTGTGTGGAACAGAAATAGATGTCCACGGCTTCAGGAAGGTGTTAATTTATAGACCACTTCCTTAAGCAGCCTCAGAATTGGATTAGGGTGGTGCGGCTGCCCTAAACTCAACTGATCACAGAAATCCTGATCGAATTGCAGAAGGGTCTGTTCAGCCCTGTTGTAGGAAGCCACAGCCTTAACCTTAATTCGCCCTGGATACATTTGCTGTTTTTAAAAGTAAGCTTTGACTTCCGTTAACCTGCACTGCTCTCTCACTGCTTTTAGATAACCTCAGTTGAATTCTTTAGGGAGGCTGCAAACCCTAGGATGGCCTCAGGCCACGTGACCAGACCTTCGCTGACTACTCCAGAACATGTCCGGTCCTTTAATAGTCAGCCTGAACTCGTTGTCACAGATTCTTTGTTTTGATGAGGTGGATAAGCTGTCCAGGGTACCCTGATCCCTAGGACATCCCTTGTGTACCAGTTCAGTTTGAAAAGAGATTATGCCAAATCTGATCAACAGGAAAGACTTCTTCCTTGCTGGCCACAAAAGACTCAAGCTGTTGCAAGAGGATACGCTGCTATTGGGATCACCTCCACCAACCCTAGACAAAGGGAAAAGGGATCTTAAAACCCTCAGAGCCTCAGTTCAAAGAAAACAGAGATAATTCAATCCAATTCGATGATGAGAAAACAATCTTATCTCTCTCTTATTTATAGCTTCCTCATGGGGTTTCTCTATCTTAATCTAATGTGAGGGGTTGCAAGTGTAACCCCCAATTTGGGGTTAACTCTTAGAAGACATGTATACTAAACATGGAACGTACAGATGCCAAACATGGGTACGTATGTTCTGTGTCTGTCCTCTTTCGAACGATGTGAATATAATTGCTACTAAAGTGCTCCCACATTGTCATTTGGAACTTTAAATTTTTAGTAAACAAGTAGTGATGATCAATATTAATAAACTGTATTTGTTTTCCTTACACCGAGAACTTTATTCATCATTATTGCAAATGGTCAAGAAATCTGTACTCTGTTTGTCATTGTTGCAAATATCAGGCAATTCCATAAGGTAGAAAAATAGGAACAAGAAACATACATAACATCATTCAATCAAACAATATTGTCATTAATAAGATCACACTTCATTTTTCTCTCAGGTAATTCCATAAGGTAGAAAAATAGGAACAAGAAACATACAAAAAATCATTCAATTAAACAATATTGTCATTAATAAGATCACACTTCATTTTTCTCTGTTTCTGTGTAATCCTTGACTTCGTTCCTTTGGAAGAGCATATGTGCCAGTGGGCTGACAGAACATAGTATTTTGGTTCTTGAAGCATTCAAGGATGAAGTAAGGAAATAATATGAATTTCTTTCTAATAAAATCAACCTACTTTATGATGACTCTCAATTGTTCTTTTACTTGGAATGACATCAAGATGGAATATGGGATGACATTCTTGTTTATGGAGCAACTGCTGTTCCAAGTATCCCACCAAAATATTTAGTTGACAATTCCTTTAGTGATGCATGGGCCACATAAAAAAGCTGCTTTTCCAACTATCTCATATCTCCTAACAGGACTAAATGACAAATTATCCCCAATTTATTTTCTTTGGAATCAATATTGTTGAGATTTTGTGTATTTGGGGCAACTGCTGTTCCAAGTATCCCACCAAAATATTTAGTTGACAATTCCTTTAGTGATGCATGGGCCACATACAAAAGCTGCTTTGCCAACTATCTCATATATCCTAACAGGACTCAATGACAAATTATCCCCAATTTATTTTCTTTGGAATCAAGATTGTTGAGATTTTGTGTATTTGGGGTAGCATCAGTTGTGCTCTAGCTCCCAAATTTTGAGGAAGGACTAGAGTACACTTGATCTACAAGACAAAATGGATTTGAGAAATTTCATCTGGTTTAGGAGATATTAAATTAATTAATTATTTTAATGTATTTCCTAAGTTAAAACTTAGGGAACTTAAATAATTAAAGTGAATTTAATTAAACATGTGATGAAATTGTCTTAAGTCACATGGATCAAGCTTTCTTTTAATCTTTAGCCATTGATTCAAGATCTGATCATGGTCGTTGGTTTCCCAATGAGAAAAGTATAAAGGAAGGGCTTGGGGTCATTTGGAAAGATACATAGAGGCAGAGCACTGAAGCTAAGCTGAGATTCTAGGGCGAGTTTGCTAAGAATTCTCAAAAGTGTTTCAGCTACAGAGAGGGGAATTTAGGCCAAGGGGATGATTTGATCCCGGGGGCTAGAATCAACAAGAGACAGAGATCAGCTTAGAGAGACAACGCAGAGAAGCAAGGGAGCAGCAGCAGCAAGGACAGCGCAATCCCTCAAGGACAGTGTGATTTTCAACTGGAAACCCTTAGGGGTTACGCAGAGACCTTAAGGGGCAGCGTAAGGCCTGCGTCACCCAGTCTGGGGTAATGCAACCCTTTCCAGAGCAGCGCTGAGGGATGCAGAGGCTTCAGGGACAACGTTGGGGTTTCTCGGCCTTAATTTTGGCTGAGTCTTGTAAATCCTGTTTGAGGGTGTGGATCAGTCATCATTTTGGCTTTAAAACAACCAGTGAGTTGTAGATCTATTATCTCTCTGTCGGGTTTTCCATATCTGGAACCCAGATTTGTTGTATTCAGAAAATTTTTAATAATAAAACTCTCTAGCAGCCAGATGACCGGTTTTCCCGCATTGGGTTTTTTCGGGGACTATTTATCAAGAAAATATTTGTGTCACTTTGTCTATATGTGCATGTACTTGTTCTATTGTTTTTCTTCGATTTTAACTTGAATTTATTCAGTTAATAACTTATCGAAGTAACAGGAGCATAACTAGATTAACAGTAAAGATTTCTGCATAAGTGTAAGATTCAGAAATTTTCACAAAGATATCTTATCCTGGTAAGATCTTCTTAAAATATCCTCTTTGAAGATTCAGATTGCAAGATCTTGTACAAGATTCCAAAAGAGTGGCCATATACTCCATCGAAAAGCAGTGGCTGCTGTTGTACATCTGTGAAGATGACGAGAATCTGACTGAATCATTTCTGTTGCAGCGTAAAGACTTGGTGGGTAGTCTCATTGACCAAAATGGAGACAGAGTTTTAATTGTTGATCTTCATGTCGTTCTCCTTCCCATGTCATTTTATCCTCTGGAAAAATATTCCACCTAATAAGGTATTCTGGAATTACTTTTCCTCTTAACTTCTTTTCTCGTACGACCATGATTGTCTCTGGAATTAATTCTATTTGCCCTTCTTTGTTTAAGGGTGGCAGTTTGACAGATGTGACGACTTGTTGCCCCATGACCTTCTTGAGGCACAACATGTGAAATCCATTATAGATTTTGTTGTCTCTTGAAAGTTACTCATGCACCACTTTGCCAACCTTCCAGAGGACTTTGTACGACCCATAGAACCTAGGCTTAAGCTTTTCAGCGCCACTCTTCTTAAGGGTAGATTGTCGATAGGGTTGCAACCTCAAGAAGATGAGGTCTCCTACCTCAAAGTTGCATTTGTTTGATGCTGATTTGTGTATAACTTTTGTCAATTTTGAGCAACCTGCATGTTTTCCTTGAGTACTCTGAGGATGTCCTGACTTTCTTGTATCCAATCCTTAGCAATAGGCACCTTGTTGTTTCTAAAAACCCTGTCAATAAAGGATGGTGCATCATACCCATATAGAGCCCTGAATGGTGACATCCCAATGGATAGGTGGTAGGTGGTGTTGTAGCAATGCTCTCGAAGGTACAACCACTTGATCCATGCTTTCTGTTCACATAGTTGCATAGGTACCCTTCAATCCACTTATTCAATATTTCTGTTTGAACATTTGTCTGTGGATGATAGCTAGTGCTAGGGGTTAATTTAGACCCCACCAGCTTGAAGAGTTCTTGCCAAAAACCACCCATAAATTTGTTGCCGCAATTGCTAACTATATGCTTTGGCAGTCCATGCAGTCTGAAGACTTCTTGGAAAAATAATTTCGCTACTTGTTTGGATGAATAATTAGATGAGATTGCAAAGAAATGTGTGAATTTGGTTAACCTGTCCATCACGATGTAAATGCAATCTTTACCTTGCTTTTTGGGTAACCCTGTAATGAAGTCCGTTGAGATGCTTTCGCATTTTTGTTCGGGAATAGGTAGAGGTTAGAGAAGACCTGCAAGATGTGTATGCTCGACCTTATTTTGTTGGCATGTCATCCTTTTTTTGATGTATTTCATCACATCTTTCTTCATACCTTTCCAAGAAAACCATTTGCGAATTTGTCAGTATGTCTTGAAAAGGCCTCGATGTCCAGACGATGGAATGTCATGTGTGATCAAAATATTCTCCTTGAGTGTAGACTCGAGAACCAAGTATATTTTATCCTTATAATAAATAACCTTGTTAGCTTCTTTGTACATTTCGTCTTGGATGATCTGGTCTATAATTGCACAAGCAAACTGTTCTTAGCATACTTTGCTGAGAGGTGAGCCTTCCAGTCTTCAACAAGCTTTAGATGAGGGCACGTGTTGTTGGTTTCCTGGGAAGTGCATCAACCACTACGTTTTTTTCCTTTCACATACTCAATATCAAAGTCATAAGCTTGGATCTTGCCCACCCATTTATATTGCCGCTCGTTCAAGTCCTTTTGTCCTAGGAAATGACGCAGACTATTGTGGTCTGTCCTAACTATGAACCTGTTCCCTACCAGATATATTGCCAGAATTTTTCCAATGCATGCATGATAGACAACATCTCCTCGTCTTATATGGAGTAAAGCTTTTCTGTGTCTTGAAGCTTCTGACTTTTGGTTGCGATAGGGTGACCCTTTTGCATTAACAAGACCTCTATGCCTTCTCTTGTTGCATCACACTCCAATATGAATGGCTAACTAAATTTAGGGAGGACCAACACAGGACATGAGCTCATTACCTCTTTAGGCTTCTTAAATGTCTTGTCGGATTCATTTGTCCACCTAAATGCCCCCTTTTTGTTAAATTTTTTAAAGGCACACTTAGTTGAGAGAAACCTTTGACAAATCGTCGAAAATAATTGCAAATTTCGACGAATCCTCGTAATTCTGTAGGTTCTTAAGTTCGGGCATCTCCAATATTGCTCGAGTCTTTTCTTGATGAACCTATTCTCCCTTTGCATTGATTATGTGTCCCAAATAGAGAATCTTCATTAACCCAATTTTGCACTTTTATGCTTTGGCATAGAGAGACTGTTCTTGCATAGTGCTCAAAATTGTATCCAAATGCCCCAAATGATGCTCCCATGTTTTGTTGTAAATGAGAAGGTCGTCAAAGAATACCAATAAAAACTTCCTTGGTTGCTTGCTGAAGATATTGTTCATACAGGATTGGAAAGTGGCAGGGGTATTGGTTAGCCCAAATGGCATGATCGAAGATTTAAAGTGCCCGTAATGGCATCATAATGTTGTTTTCGACACGTCCTCTTCTTGTACTTGGATTTGGTGTTACCTTGATCGCAATCTTCGAAAAGTAAATTGTACCATGAAGTTCATCCAGTAATTCATCTATCTTGGGAATATGATATCTATTTTTGATGGTTTTCTTGTTGAGAGCTCGGTAATCAATGCACATTCTCCATGTGCCATCCTCTTTTCCAAGACCACGGATGAGGCAAAGGGGCTTGAGCTAGGTCTAATGTGGGCCATTTGTAATAGCTCCAGGATGGTCTTTTCTATTTCGTCCTTGAATTTCTTCGGATGCTGGTAGGGTGTGGTGATCACAAGCTTAGCTCCCTCTTCCAATTCTAAATTGCGCTCAAATCCTCTCTTAGGAGGCAATCTTGGAGGAATGCCAACGAACACGGAAGCATGCTTGTCTATCATTTGTTAAATATCTGCCCTGTACTGCGGTTTATCGCTGTTGGGACATTTTGGCTCATGATCCTGCAGTTTGCTGCATATGTGACTATTGAAAATTGGTAGCTAAGGGATGAATTTCCTTGCATAAAATCTCATTTCTAACAATTCTAGAGTGACTTTCCAAAGATAGAAAGTCATGTCTATCATTTCAAGCATGACTTTCCAAAAATAGTAAATCACCTTGCATCAATTGGTAATCAATTATAGTTGATGGAAAATCACCTTAACTCATGATTAATAAATCCTAATAGTTCAATCTCGACCTAGTCATCAATATCATTATTATTACTATTATCCTCTTTATGATATCATTAAAAAGAAATTCAAGTCACTTAATCATGGGACTCAATCATGTCATGTAACTCCCCTCAATTAATGCATATGTTACTCTCTCTCACTTAATGGATATGTTACACTCTCTCTTATGCACTCATTAAAAGCATGGCATATTCCTCTTACACACTCATTAAAGCATGTCATAAAAGATTCCTCTTACGCACTCTTTAATGTATATGTTACATTCCCTCCTTAATGGCATGAGTTACAAAGGCATGCACACCCCCTTAATGGCATGAGTTACACTCCCCTAAATGGCATATGTTACTCTTCCTCAAGGCATACATATTACTACTCCTTTATGACCATAATTTGTTGCTCCTCCTGCATATGTATCTCATATCATCCCATCTCCTCACTACTTGTGCATTGTGAAAGAAGGATTCGAACTTGAGAGAGAGAGTTGGAGATATTTGAAGAAAATTATGAGAGAGAGAGAGTTGGAGATATTTGAAGAAAATTGTGAGAGAGAGAGACTTGGAGAGTAAGAGCAGAACTTGAAGGTTGATTTAGTGTTTGCATCTGCTGCTGCTACTAGTGATCTTCATGCTGCAACTTAAGGTTTGGGTGAAATTACTCATTCTTTTGATCTCTCATTGTATTGTGTATCTCTGCTGAACAATTGATATCTAATAAAAGAAGAATTTGGTTGGGTTTTCCCCTTGTGGGTTTTTCCCTAGTCATTTGGACCTTAATTCTTGGCTATCCTATATTGTGCATTTGATTTATGTTCTATCTACGATTGCTTAACTAATATTGCAGCATATAGAAGTTTTGTATAAGTGATTGTTACAATATAGAATATCCAGTTTTCAACATGGTATTAGAGATTTGGTGAAGACAAGTCCAAGAAGTCAAGAGCTTCTCCCTTCTCATTTTATGTGGAAATATTACTTGTAGTCCCAACGAATTTTCTGTTGAAAAATCACTTGCCATCCCTTCTATTTGTTGCTGAAATATCTTTTCTCATTTGCTGTTGAAATATCTCATTTATTGTTGAAATATCTCTTGCTGCTCCCTATTTGCTGTTGAAATATTACTTGCTGCTTCTTCTACTTGTTAAAATTTGCTGAGCAGATCAAGATGTCTTCCTCTTACTTTAAGAATGAAGAGAAGTTGGTTGATGCTTTGAATTTCTTACCTTGGAAGGCCAGATTGGACATCACTCTTTGAGGAACATGATGTACTGAAGTATGTTGAAGGAGAGGTAGCAGAACCAACAAATAACTGTAATGTTGCTATCAAGGCCATATACAAGAAAGAAGTCGAGGCTAAAAAGATTATCCTTTATTCTCTTGGAGACCATCTCATCACCTATGTCTCCAATTTGGAGAAATCCAAAGAAATGTACGATAAGCTGATTGAAATGTATCGAGTGAATAATTTGAGCCAAATTCTTGCTTTGAAGAATCAACTCAAGGATATGAAGACGAACAAAGGAGACACCATTCAAACATACTTCATGATGATCTTTAAAATTAAAGATAAATTGTCTACAGTTGGTGAAATTGTATTTGATAAGGAGCTTGTGCTGATTACACTTGGAGGTTGTTCTCCATCTTGGGAAACTTTTATTACCACCATCAACAACAATGACAAGTTCCCTACATTTCATGAGTTTTTGGGAAAGTGTAATCAAGAAGAGGCACGAATGATTTCCAAATGAAGAATTCCCAAGCATGAGGAGGGATAACTTACTGCTTTTGTTGTCTAAGTCAAGAAGCAAAAGGGAAGAAGAGGTCATCATTGTTCGAGAAAGCATGCTCCCAGATCCAATAGTTCCTTCAAATGGAACATAGACTTGTTAAAAGTCCAATGTTACAATTGCCATAAGCATGGTCACTATGCCTATGACTGTTTAGAATGCAAAAGAGCACTGAGATCCAACTACAACAATCGTTCCAACAAATCTGATTATAGAAGAGGAAGGGAAGCTCCTTTTGCTCGTAAAGAAAGCTACCGTTCTTCAAGGAACCCAAGGTATGAAAACGATGCAATTGAAACACAATTTGAATATGCTCTTGTTTCTAATCTTTCTAGTTCCTCTCCTGCAAATTCTTGTGATAGCTGGTTGGTTGATAGTAGTGCTTTGAGGCACTTTACTAGTTATAAAGAATTGCTCTCAAATCTGGTTGAGAGGGACACAGATTTGAAAATCATTCTTGGACATAACTCTACATATACTATAAATCATTTGGTTCCATTTCTTTCCATTTCGATCAAGGTAAAACTATTTCACTTCAAGAAGTTTTGTATGTACCTGGTTTGAAAAAAAATCTTGTATCCATATATGCTTTAGAAGATAAGGGAATGGAAGTTGCTTTCATAAATGGTAAAGTTTTCACTTGGCTGATGAGATCTAGCTTGAAAGATGCCTTCACTTTAGGATCAAGATGGGAAGGCCTGTACAAATTCAATGGAAGACTAATTCATGCATTGATCCACGACAAGAATCATCAAAGTGAACTTTGGCACCAATGGTTTGCTCATCTGTACTATAAAGCATTACCTCATGTGAGAAATATGGTTTCTAGAATGCCGGAGATTAGAGAAGACCATGATTGAATTTTCCAAGGATGCGCTAGTGGAAAGCAAGCCAAAGGACCATTTGCTTCAAGCAAAAGTAGAACTAGTTAAGTACTTCAACTTATACATTTTGATTTATGTGGACCTATGCTTGTAACTTCTCTTGATGGCTACTTGTATTATATTTATACATGATGGCTACTTCAACTTATACATTTTGATTTATGTGGACCTATGCTTGTAACTTCGCAAGACATGGATTTATTTTAAAAAACAAACATTTAATAGGTTTAAAGACTACAAAGCTCTGGTAGAAAAACAAACTGGAAAACAAATCAAAATCTTCAGATTTGACAATGGAGGAGAGTTCACTTCCAATGATTTCATTGACTTCTGCAAAGAAGTTGGAATCAGGAACGAGACGCCCAAAACAAAATGGTGTGGCCGAAAGAAAGAATAAAACTAATAGAACTATCATGGAAGCAATCAAAGCTATGTTGCATGATAAGAAATTACCAACGTTCCTATGGGGAGAAGCCGCTAAGATAGCTGTCTATGTCCAAAGTAGATCTCCTCATCGTGCCCTAAACAAAAAGACTCTTGAAGAAGTCTTCACTGGTGAAAAGCCTGAGGTTGGGCACATAAGGATCTTTGGCTGTCTTGTCTACTTCCATGTACCAAAAGAAAAGAGGAACAAGATGAAAGCTTTAAGGTACGAAGGTACATGTGTTGGTTATTGTGAGAATTCTAAAGGTTACAGAATGTATGTACCTAGTCAAAGAAATATAGATTTTAGCAGGGATGTAACATTTGATAAAGATGCGACTCTTGGAAAGGCAAGAGACACTCCTCTTCCTCCTGCTAATGTTGATCGACAAGATGATGTATTTGAAATACAAGAAGATCCTGAGGCTGAAACTGATCTTGCTGATGAACCCAAGGAGCTCATGGACCCCTTGGATCCTCTTCCATTTGATAAATATGTTGACACTCGTTAGAGAAAGCAAGAAACAAAGTCGGTTCCAGGGATACATTGTAGCCATGGGCAACATTATTTAGGTTGAACCTTGTACTTTTGAAGAAGCGGTGCAAAATCAAGTATGGAAAGATGCAATGGCCAAAGAATATGAGTCCATCATACATAATGATATATGGGAAGTAGTTCCAAAACCCCAAGATAAGCCTATTGTGACTTCGAAATGATTGTTCAAAATTAAACATGGTGTAGATAGGAGTATTGAAAAATATGAAGCTAGATTTGTGGCTAGAGGTTTCTCTCAGAAAGAGGGAGTAGACTATGATGAGATTTTTGCACCTGTTGCTCAATATGCTACTAGTCGATCTATTGTGGCTTTAGCTGCTAGTGAGGGATGGACTCTTCACCAAATGGATGTGAAAACTACTTTTCTACATGACTTCCTCAAGGAAGAAGTATTTGTGGAGAAACCACAAGACTTTGAAGTGCATGACAGGAAAACTCGTGTGTAGACTAAAGAAAGCTCTCCATGGATTAAATCAACCCCTAAGAGCTTGTTATGCCTGCATTGTTAGCTTCTTGATGAAGCTTGGTTTTACCAGAAACAATGCTGATCCAAATCTCTACTTCAAGACGGTCCAAGGTATGCCTTTGATTTTGGTATTATATGTGGATGACTTATTCTTGACAGGTGGAGAACTTCTTATCCTCCATTGTAAGAGGGAGTTAGCTTTTGAATTTGAAATGTAAGATCTTCAATTTGATGCACTACTTTTTGGGCCTAGAGGTATGGTAGAGGCTTGGTGAGATTTTCTTGTCTCAAGGAAAATATGTTGTCAAGTTTTTGGAAAGATTTGGTACGTTATAATGTAGTCCATGAACACACCAATTGAAATTAATTTCAAAAAGCTATATGGTGAAGCTGCAGGACCTATTTTGGCTAATCCTTATGAGTATCGACAACTGATTGGAGCACTGATGTTCTTAGTGAACACTAAACTGGACATGTTTTGCAGTCAATACTCTGAGCCAGTATATGATTAAGCCACCACATGCACATTGGATTGCTGCAAAGCATGTATTGAGATACCTGCATGGGACCATCAATCTTGGATTGAAATATACCGTCGGAGATGTAAGACTACATGGGTACATTGATGCTGATTGGGTTGGTATTAGGTAACACTACCTATAGAAAAAACACATCTAGGTGTTGCTTCAGCTTGGGATCTGCCATGATATCTTGGATGAGCAGAAAACAAAAGTTTGTAGCCCTTAGCACGACGGAAGCCAAGTACAATGTTGCTAGCATGGCTTGCTATGAGGCGATATGTCTAAGAAAGCTCTTTGGAGCGTTGTTTGAGCATGTATTGGATATGACAATAGTTTACTGTGACAATAAGAGTGAGACTCGATTTGTTGAAAATCTCGTGTTTCATACAATTCCAAGCACAGTGAGATCAAATATCACTATATCTAGGATATGGTGCAGAGAGGAGCAAAGAGGCTCCATCATATTGCTACTGATGATCAAATAACTGACATTGTTACCAAGCCTTTGCCGAAAGGGAAGTTCTTGGTTTTCAAAGACAAGCTTGGACTGACGGATGTGACCCTTCCTGTGTTGAAAAGTGTAATTAGGATCGGTCTTCATATTGACTATGTAATTATGTATTATCAATGAAGAAGACAAAGATAATAAAATGTATTTTGTTATACTTGCTTCATGGGTTTCATGAGCAAGATTTTATTATAGGTCAATAGACTTCTTGATGTCTATTAGGGTTTGTCTTTTGGTTATAAGCCTAATTAAGTGTCATGTATATGAATTCTCTAGTCCATAGTATATGCTCCATATCCTTGCCATTAAATAGTGAAAGATTGGCTCAAAACAACCCTCATCAACACTGGAAGATGTACTCCTTCAAGTCGGCCTACAAGGCAACATGTGAGGTCGGCCTAAATATGGAGACAATCCACTATATATAGTGCTGGAGATGCGGCTCATTAGCACACAGAAATTTGCGGATTCATCTGCGGTCTTTAGTGAAGAACATAAGTGCGGACTTCAGGAAAAAGTTTGGTCTGATATATATATATATATATATATATATATATATATATATTCGGGGTCAAAGATTGTGGATTAGCTTAAAAGGGAGACTCTACATGGACAACTTTGAAGGAAGTAAATTGCGGAGAGTTATGAAGTGATGGCAATGTGACAAGATCTGAAATAAAAGTGAAGTTAAAGGGCAACGTTCAAATATTATAAGTGCGGATCTCTTTGAAGAAGGGTTTGCTGACTGTCCCGAGGTAAAATTGCAGATCAAAAGTTAGTATACACCTACAGTTCATGAAGTTGAGACAATAATCTCAAGAAAAGAGCAGTCTGAAAAGTGTAAGAAAGTGAGGAAGGTAAATATGTAATTTACCTTCCGAACTGCACTTCAAGAAATAAAGTTCCAAGTGTATGCAAAGTGAAGATGATTTTGTCTCCAATATTTGAATAAACAATAAGAAGTAAAACTTAGAGACCGAGTTCTCTACTGTTGGTGCCTATCAGTGCCGGTTGGTACAGAAAAGAAGGATCAGCGTTGGAGGTCGACAAAGAAGTAGTGACAAGGTCTTGGAAGCATACATAGGTCAAGGGTCTGAGTCTTGGTCATGGTACTTGTCATTTGAAAATCTATAAGAAAAATTTCTCGTGGATTTTCCTCTCCAAGAGGGAGAGGTTTTGCCCTGTTCTGAAGACCCTAACTTTGTGTCTCTTGTATTTTGGTAATTGACTTGATGAAAGACTAAATAAGCTATAAGAAGAGAAGACATAAGTAAATCAAGTAAGCTCACAAGTAATTATCAAGAAGAGAATTTGAATTAATCACCAGCCCTCCAAATTCTCAATATCCTAGAGGGGGCAATCATGGATAGGAGAGACGAGACTTGTTTGTGTGTGATCCTTGTCAAGTGTTAATTCCCCCAAGCAGAGACTCCCCCCAAGAAGAGATGAGACTTGATTGTGCATGATCCTTGTCAAGTGGCAATGCCCCAAGCAAAGACTTGGTTGTGTGTGATCCTTGACCACCGATATCCCCCCAAGCAGAGATCAAACTTAGTTGTGCGAGATCCTTGTCATATGTTGGCGAGTGGTAATCCCGCCATGTGAATATAGGGTGATGGATGAATCTCCCCTATGATGATTCTTCCTCATTAGATTGTAACATCATTGTTCCAAAGCAGCTATGATGATTCTTCCCCATTAGATTGTAACATCATTGTTCCAAAGCAGAGATCCTTGTTTTAGAAAAAATTTCCTCCTTAGCTGAGAGGGAGTGTTGAAAATTGGCAGCTAAGGGATGAATTTCTTTGCACAAAATCTCATTTCTAACAATTCTAGAGTGACTTTCCAAAAATAGAAAGTCATGTCTCATTTCAAGCATGACTTTCCAAAAATAGTAATGCACCTTGCATCAATTGGTAATCAAGTATAGGTGATGGAAAATCACTTAACTTATCATTAATCAATCCTAATAGTTCAATCTCGACTTAATCATCAATATTATTATTATTATTGTTATCCTCTTTATGATAATATTATATTATTATTAAAAAGAAATTCAAGCCACTCAATCATGGGACTCAATCATGTCATATGTAACTCCCCTCAATTAATGCATATGTTACTCTCTCTGTCTCTCAGTCAATGGATGTGTTACACTCTCATGCATTTATTAAAAACATTGCATATTCCTCTTACACACTCATTAAAGGATGTCATAAAAGATCCCTCTTACGCACTCTTTAATTCCTATGTTACATTGCCTCTTTAATGGCACGAGTTACAAAGGCATACGTACCTCCTTAATGGCATGAGTTACACTCCCCAAAATGGTGCATGTTACTCTTCCTCAAGGCATGCATATTACTCCTCCTTTATGACCAAAATTTGTTGCTCCTCTTATATATTTATCTCATATCATCTCATCTCCTCATTACTTGTGCTTTATGAAAGAAGGTTTTGAACTTGAGAGAGAGAATTGGAGGGATTTGAACAAAATTGTGAGAGAGAGAGACTTGGAGAGTAAGAGAAGAACTTGGAGAGTAAGAGCAGAACTTGAAGGTTGATTCAGTGTTGATTCAATGTTTGCATCAGCTGTTGCTGCTAGTGATCTTCATACTACAACTTGTTCAGATTTGGGTGAAATTACTCATTCTCTTGATCTCTCATTGTACTTTGCATCTTTGCTGAGCAATTGATATCTAATAGAAGAAGAATCTGGTTCGGTTTTCCCCTTATGGGTTTTGCCTTGGTCATTTGGGCCTGAATTCTTTGCATCCAATTATGTTCTTGGCTGTCTTCTATTGTGCATTTGATTTATGTTCTATTTACAATTACTTAACTAATATTGCAACATAAAGAAGTTTTGTAATAAGTGATTGTTACAGCATAGAACATCCAGTTTTCAATGACGACATCGTTGTGCCTAAAGATAACTTCCATTCTTTTGGTTGAAACGACCTGTGGCCCACTGTTTTCGATGACTCTCAGAATCACTTTTCTACCATTAGGAGCTTTAAACCACTTTTCCAATGCTTGGTAGTCCATCGCATGCTTTCCCAACGAATACAATCACTGAACCCCCAATACCATATTGATGTCTGCAAGATCTATCACATAAAACTCACTAGTAAAAGTGTAATTATCGAGTATTAAGTTCAAACCTGGTATCATTTGTTGGGTATGTGTTATTCTTTCCACGACTAGTCACGTGTGAGGGGGTCACAGGGGGAGTGATAGCCCCCCTGCCCCATTGTACGTTGTGCCCTGGGAAAATTTTTTTGGTCCTTATTTTTCTTTGGGCGGAGGACCCGCCCATGGTTTTGTGCATGGGTTTGCACATGGTTTTGGAACATGATGGTTTTCGGCCCCTGGTATGTTGTAGATCCGGTCAAGGGAACTACAGTTATGTTCTAATCCAGGGTTAATGGATTGGGGTTTATGTATGCTTCGGCATGTATATATATGTGTTGTAACACTAAAAGGAATATAATGAAAAATCAAGCTGGTCGTCCCGATTTGGGATCCAGGGGAAAATCTCTATGTATATCTGTTTTATGTTTTATGCTCTCGCTATTGTTTATTTTCTGCTTTTAAGATTCGTTTGCAGATAATTGTTGTACAGGTTTAAAACCTACATCATTCGAGTGTAATCCAAGTTGTATCCATCCCCAACTATTACATCTAAGCCATCGAACTCTTCAGTGGGAAGTCCTCTTTTGGCCACTAGTGCTGCATCAATGAAATTTTGTGTGGCTCCTCCATCAATTAGTGCTATGATGCGTTGCCCCTTGACAACTCCCCTGACCCAGAAGGTGTAATAATTGGGTGTGCCTGAAAGGGTTGCAATCTTGACTTGGGGACGAGACTTCCTTTATTCGCTGGCCTTTTCTTCACCTTTCGCTTCTTTTGGTGGTTCTTCCTTAGAACTGTTAGGCTTTTCTTCTTCTTTTGCTTCCTTCTACAGTGGCTCTTCTTCAGTACTTGGAGTGGCCTCTTCTCCATCTTCTTCATCACAGAGAGCACTTTGATGTTGTGAATCTTCCCCTTTCCTAAACAACGATTTCCAGGTTCACATTGTTCTGTACAAGTAAAACATAGCTTTTTCCTCCTCGGTACGCTTCGGGTCTCCTCATCTAACTTGTCCCTTTGGGTCAATCATGTTGAGGGGCCTTATTCTCCTTATCCTTTGGAGGAATGAAAGGCTTTGGAGGGGCTTTAGATTTGACCACTGCATTCCCCATATCACGAGTCTTCTTGATTGCCTCTTGAAGGGTCGTGGGGTTGAATGCTTTTACCCAACCCGGTAATGGTTCAGATAATGCTTTCTTAAAACACATGTGACATGACTAATCTTTCTTTGGATATATTTGTTACCATGAAAATAATACGTTCAAATTCGGAAATGAACTCTTCGTGCAATCCCGTCTGCTTCAGAAGTGGCAGTTCTCTGAAGTGGATGTCTGGGTTCTTCTGGTCAAATCATTCTATCAGCCTGTGTAAAATCTTCATAAGAGGTAATGTTAGTATGCCCAATGTTACTAGACCATGATACCACCATTCACGTGCTTCCCCTTCTAGATGCAATGTGGCAAATTGGATCGTGTCTGCTTCTGCCATAGGGTTGACCTGAAGTAGGTGTCCATTTTTTGCACCCTAACTCTTGCTGTACATTTGGATGATCCATCAAATGAGGGAAGGGAAAGTTTACTCACCTTGCATATTTGATCAAAATTAGGCTGTCCCCTAGGTTTGTTTCTAAATCTGAAATTACTGTATCCATTGGAAGTCATGGCAACTCACGTGTTCTCTTCTAGTGCTGCATATTCCTGAAAGTAACTGTCCAACAGTATGGTTCAATAACTTCTTGGTTTGCTGTGGCTTGATTATTTGTGAATTGAGGAAGCGACGGTCGATGAATTGAGGAAGTGGCCAAAAGCGGTTGGTTCTCCTAGTGTTAGGAGGACTAGAGTTATGATTCACACTCCCCTCCATGTTAGTATTGTTGTTGCAAGCAACACCTTCATTTCCTATGAGATGAGTCATCAGTTGGGCAAGTTATTGTTGACCTTAGGGCAACGTTTGCAGTAACTGTTGTCCTTGTTGCTGCCCTTGTAATATCAAATTTTATATCTTTGTTTATGCATGTATTAGTACATGTAAGAGATCCCTGGTGTCTAGAGCTCCTCGTTCCTCCTTACCTTCCATGGTGGCCCTGTGATTACCCTTATTCTTTCTGATTGTAATGTTACTTGTATCTCCCAGAAATATGCACCAAACTCCTAGGTTGGCAGGGTTCCCTAGTTTCTCTTTTAAGCGACTAAGGTTTCAATAAAATTCCATGTATAGAGTTCAACCAGATAATTACTATACATAAATGTAATAACAATACTGTAACGATTGCTTGCAATGTAATCCACCAAATAATTACATAAATATGGTAACTGTGCTATAATAATTCTCACTGTATAATTCAATAGTTCGTAGACAATCCAAGTCCGATCCGCACATTACAGATGAATACAACCGCATTTCAACATATAATAACATGTATGTCAATAGTCATCTAACAAACTCGAATAATTTATGCTTTATACAATATTCCAACAAAGAGTAAATTCCATTTCTAACCTGACGTCCCTATAACTTCAGACAATTCCATAATTCCTTGAAATCCTGTTCGTTGTCAAAATGGATTTAGTTGCGCTTATGACCTTCCTCAATCTGGAAAAAACTTCATTCAACCTTAGAAACTTCATATGCCTTCAATTCCTGTGACTTAGTCAGCTCAGATACATATGTTGAGCTGTTACAGAGAAAAATGGAGGGTTGTGGCTTGTTATAGGTGCTTCAGAAGAATTCAACGTTTGATTTCGATTCCAAAGAGATTCGACTGACGTGCAACCTTCTCTGAGCCTTACTTGTATCTCCCAGAAATATGCACCAAACTCCTAGGTTGGCAGGGTTCCCTAGTTTCTCTTTTAAGCGACTGAGGTTTCAATAAAATTCCATGTATAGAGTTCATCCAGATAATTACTATACATAAATGTAATAACAATACTGTAACAATTGCTTGCAATGTAATCCACCAAATAATTACATAAATATGGTAACTGTGCTATAATAATACTCACTGTATAATTCAATAGTTCGTAGACAATCTAAGTCTGATCCGCACATTACAGATGAATACAACCGCATTTCAACATATAATAACATGTATGTCAATATTCATCTAACAAACTCGAATAATTTATGCTTTATACAATATTCCAATAGAGAGTAAATTCCATTTCTAACCCGACGTCCCTATAACTTCAGACAATTCCATAATTCCTTGAAATCCTGTTCGTTGTCAAAATGGATTTAGTTGCGCTTATGACCTTCCTCAATCTGGAAAAAGCTTCATTCAACCTTAGAAACTTCATATGCCTTCAATTCCTGTGACTTAGTCAGCTCAGAATCCAGATACATATGTTGAGCTGTTACAGAGGAAAATGGAGGGTTGCGGCTTGTTACAGGTGCTTCAGAAGAATTCAACGTTTGATTTCGATTCCAAAGAGATTCGACTGACATGCAACCTTCTCTGAACCCGTTTTTAAGTTTTTTCAGAAGCTTCAGGCAAAGTGTAGTCTCTTCACACAGTTCAGGAAACCCTAGCTTCGATGTTTTGCTAGCTTCAAATATTTTGTCTGCGTCAGTGTGAAATGATATGATCCTATGCTTAGTCACAAAATTTGCGGGCGTTTGTTTGTTCCCACATTCTCCGATCTTAGAAACTCAGGTTAGGTTGCTATGTAAAGTTATGTTCCTTGAGACATAATTTTGGAATTGTTTCTTCTTCCAAAACGGGACCTCCTGTGCCAAACGAACAAATAGTGCTTTTCGCTGCCTCTCAAGGGATAGTCCTGTGCTAGAACAAAAACCAGTACCAACAGAAATTCACTGTCTCAGATAATATTCTTGTGCCCAAGCAGAGAGAAGAAATAAGAGGATGTCAGCTAAGGTGGAATCTTTCACCATCGAAATCGACAAGTGAAAGAAGGGGCAACCCTCAAAGCTAACGCTCAAGAACAAATGAATTGATCCACACTTCATCCCCAAAATAAATTCATCCCTCTCATATTTATAGATTTCCTAGGGGGACCTCTTCTTTCAAAATGATTGAGTAAACTTTACTCCAAGCCCCAATTTTGGGTTTCTTTGTCGAGCTGCCCCAAAACTTACCCAACAATGGGGATTTTTGGGGTTTTTCCACTTTATGAAAAACTATAGCCTATGGGGATTGATAGGCTACTTTGTCCTATTCAACCTCAATTCGTACGGGACGTTACATCCCATAATATACCCACTCACATTTGTCTAAACTTTGAAGGGTTGCTGCAAGTTTGGCAATGCTAGAACGTATGCTTCACTAATGTTCTTCTTTAACTCCTCAAAGGTTTTCTGCTGACCCTCCCCCATTGGAAACACTTGCCACTCGTTGTTGTGCCGTGGAGTGGTGCTGCTATTGTTGAAAACAAGGCTATGAATTTCCTCAGGTTCTCTGCTACCCCAACAAAACTCCTGACTACAAAGCCATTAGTAGGTGTTGACCACTTCATGATGACCTCCATCTTCTCAGGATCTATCTCTAGCTCTTCTCCACCCCTATTAGATACCCTGAAAATACTAAAGTTTGTTGTGAAAACTCACACTTCTTGAGATTTGCCAGCGATTATTTCTTCTTTAATGTCTCTAGCACCTGAATCAAATGTGAAATGTGCTCCTCCTAAGGAAAATTGTATTTCATTATATCATCCAAATAGACATTAACAAATGAATCTATAAAAAAGGTGTTAGAATTTTGGGCACTAGACTTACTGCACACACACACACACACGATCTGGTAACAATGTCAAATTAACTTTATCCCAACTAGTTAGCTATAACACACTGATGTGCCTTAACTAGAAACAAACTAGGCACAATGGAACTTATAAAACCAACAATTAGATCATGCACAATAAACACAAAATTTCAGCCCTTAAACACAATTATTAATAGTCCTTCAACAAGAATCTATGGTTCCCATACTAGGGAAAATGGTCCTCTTGCAGTGCTCCGTAAAATGCCAACTACAAGAGAAAGATTAACAAAAAAGGTCTTGTTTTCACCCAGAGGAGATTTCTCAGAGAAATAATAGTTGAAGGGGAACTTGTAACTCGCTTCCTTGGAGATTGCCCGAAAGCTCAAATGTTGAATTGGAGTCGGCCCCCAGACAAACTCAGCCTCTTTGGAGTGCTCTTGGCCCTCTCTCATTCCTCACGACCTCCTTGGAAATTTATGGCCTGTGTGCACCTATCAAATCGGCGTATAAGGAAATAACACGACCGCCACCACAAATTAGACCATCAACTTGATCCTTTCTTCCTGCTCGACATCCCTTGAATTTCTTCAGAAATCTCCCCCAAGAATTCCTCTTCAATCTTCAGTCAACTAAAGCCTCTTGATGTCCTCGCACCCTCTTGGTCCAACTCGGCCTACTCGGTTCTCTCGACCTACTTTGCCTTCTTGTCCACAAGAGACTCCCTTGCTGTCTACCTTCCATAGGCCCTCTCAACCCTCAAAGGTTTGAGACCTACTTAGCCTTCTCCTCCACAAGATGCTCTCTTACTGACGACCTTCCATAGGCCCTCTCGGCCCTATAGGGGTTTGAGGACTCAACCTTCTTCTCCACAAGATTCTCTCTTGCTGAGCAACCTTCCATAGGTCCTCTCAACCCTTAAAGGTTTGAGGTCTACTCGGACTTTTCCTCCACAAGATTCTCTCTTGTCAAGCCACAAGGCACTCTCTTGCCATGTACCTTCCACAGGCCCTCTCGACCCTAAATGAGGCCTACTTGGGCTTCTCCTCCACAGGATGCTCTCTTGCTAAGCCATATGAATGAATCAATCACTCTTGTACTTATACTTTTCCAAAGGGTGCAATACCATGGGTCATCAAAATATCATGGGTTTATGGGTGCAAAGCCCCATCACTTAGGCCACTTTCTGCATACGTGAGAATATTGTTGATGCTACCTAAAACATCAACACTCCCTCTTAGCGAGGGATGTATTCTCACAACCCCACTTGGAAGTGGCTTTGCCTTCGAACTTGGAACATATTTACCCCATTGATCTGCTACCATAACTACTCCATATGACACATAAGCAATTCTCGCTGTATGATAGAGACCCTTCTTTGAAGACATGCTGCTCTTAGAAGCCTCCTGCTCTTAAGCATCCTGCATGGCCATCTTGTACCATGGCTTCTTGAACTTGAAGGATATCTTCCTCTGAGCTGTTGTCTCCCTCTGAAGACTGACTCTCTCTTGAGCCTACTGGCTCCCTCTAAAGCCTGACTTCCTTTGACTGCAGATCGCAAGCCTTCTCAACCCTCAAGGTCTCTACTTGACCTTCACACCAAGTTTCTCCCTTGGATCTCCAACGGCTAAGTCATCCCTCTGAAGTATTTGCCCGAGCTACAAACTCTAACACTCCCTCGAATTTGTCTACATTCTTCCTTTTTTGCTATTACAATCTAGCTGAGCCTTGCTGACACTCACAACCTGGCTATTCGCAATACCCACATGCTAGCAAACCTATCAATGTCACATGCACACAATGACTACTGCTCAACAACTGCTCTTGCTCAGACTCACGGCTAGTCTGAGTTGTAGTCCTTGCAAACTTTGCACCTTGTCTCGTGCTCAATAATTACTTTGTCGACTAGCTTTTTCTCCATGGCTCGCTAGGCTTGTTGATCTTAGCTTTCACAACCCATACAAGCAGTTTTCCATACTTAGCCAACTCTCCTGGCATGGGTATTCAAAACACTGCTGCTACCTTCAACAATTCCTACAAATCCCTCTCAGAGCTGTCACCTTTGCAAATCTCAGATCCAATTGCCCTTTTCAGATTAGATGCTCTCTTGCTGAGCCAACTTCCATAGACCCTTTCGACCCTCAAAGGTTCGAGGCCTACTTTATCTTCTCCTCCATAAGATGCTCTCTTGTCAAGCCACAAGATCCTCTCTTGCTGTTTACCTTCCACAGGGCCTGTCAAAACTCAAAGGTTTGAGGCCTACTTGAACCTCTCCTCCACAACATGCTCTCTTGATGAGCCACAGGAATGAATCACTCTCCCTTCTACTTATACTTTTCCAAAGGGTGCAATACCATGGGTCATCAAAATACTATGGATCATTAGAATATCATGGGTCATCATAATACCATGGGTCTATGGGTACAAAGCCCCATCACTTAGCCTACTTGCCCCACATGTGAGATTACTCTTGATGCTACCAAAACATCAACAAAGGGCGCAATATATCATTCATTAACCTCATAAATATAGTTGATGTATTGTATAGGGCCTAGGCCAAACGACATGACTAACCAGTCATGTAAGCCTTGCTTGTTTTTGAAGGCGGTCTTCCAAGTATCTTCTTTTATGGCTCGAACCTAGTGATATAACTTTAAGTCCAACTTGGTGAAGTATTTGGCTTACTACAACTGATCATCTATTCTAGGTAGGGGGTACTCGTTCTTGAGTGTAATTTTGTTTAATGTCCTGTAATCAATACAGATCCACCAAGTCCCATACTTCTTTGGCATAATGATGATGGGCGACCTACATGGTGAGGTACTTGATCAAATGACACCCAGTTCCAGTAGTTGTTGCAACTACATTTTCACCTCACTTGCTTCTATAATGACTATTTGTATAGCGTAATGTTTGGCAACCATAAGTTCGACAATAGTTGGATCTCGTGCTCCACTTCCCTCTTGGATGGTAGCCCTTTAGGCTCCTAGAACACCACTTTATGCTTGTAGCAACTCTTATAGTCGCTGTTTTTGTTACTTACTACACCCCTCTTGGGATGATTTTTCTCTCGTTGACTTCTACAGACCGATTTTCTCTTAAAATCATCAAATCATACTTCTTGCTAGAATTGATCAATTTTTTTGGCTTCGTTGGAACTTACCAGTGAAATTTTGCACTTGCCCCTGTGCGTGTTGATGGTATTCGTGAGGTATTTTCCATCCTTGAGGAGGTAGTATTTGTTGGCTCTCTTCATGAAGATTGGATCTTGCATGTACATATACGAACTTCCAAACACCACTCCACATACATCAAAGGTAACTACATCTAGTTCTACTTTGCGAATAAAAGCAATATTGATGGCAAATATGATTTTGCATTGTTTGGTTACCTTTATTTTCGCATCCTTATTTACCCATCCCAAAGGTTATGGGCTTTGATGTTCACAAACTTCGAATCCCAATTAGTCGACCAACTCTACTACAATGAGGTTTGCTTGTGATCCTTAGTTGAACAGAGCATCAAGATTTGTCTTCTTCACCTGTATCTTTATATGAAAGAGTCTTCATTCTCTTGTTGTTGAAGGCTACTTAGATTCACCCCCTCTTGCATTGATGTATAGACAATCTTCTCATCCATGTCTGAGCTACATTCCACCTAATTACTCAAATCTATGGCCATGAGTTTTTCCTTCTTAGCATTGTTCTTTTTGTTCTTTGGGTTGAGCTCTGGATACAACTTCCAACACTTCTCCTTTGTATGGTCATCATTGTTATAGTTGTTGCAATGGGTGCTGGGATCTTTGCACTGATGTGTTATGGTTGCTATTCTTTTGTCCTTTCCCCTTTTCCACTTCTTCTTCTCCTCTTGGGAAGCTTCCTAATGCTCTTTCTGCTTTGACCCACTTGATTGCCCTTTTTTCTGGCCTATTTTCTCTAAGTATTGTGCCTGTACACAAACCTTGTCCACTAATCTGGGCTTGAACAACATCACTTGCTTTTGTAGATGGCTATGTATGTCTAGGTTCTTTGGGGAGCTACTCAACGTTATGGCCATCTTTGTAAATTTTGTGTTGTACTCTTGTACATTCTTCCCCTGTCTCTACCTAAAGTCGTGCCACCAGATGCATTGGTCCTCTACTTACTTGATAAAGTAAAATTGTGACTTTGTGAGGGTTTTGAAATTCTCTCATTTAGTCACTGGAGGATCTCCCTCCATCCTTATAGTATTTGTGTGAATTTCCCACCAAGTCAGGGCATGGCCCTCTAATTTTAGCTGAGAAGCTCTTAGTCATATGTGTAATGATTACAGAAAAAAGGTGATTAGTCATACTAGTGAATCAGCTTACTTATGGGATTAGTCATATGTGCTCTGCTCTAATAAGCAGTATAACATGAATGGTGTTCATAGCTTGTATACATAACTAACAAACAAATTTTTACATTCTTTCTCTATATGATGAACTCTAAAAATAAACTTCTAATTGCTGCACCTAGTGATTTGGCTTCAGTGTGTCAATCTCACCTTGATACGGCTTGATGTCGACCTTCCCTCCCATTTTGAATAGGGACTATGAATGGTTCATGACACTCGAATTGGTTTGATCTTTTGTAGGTTCTTTCTTAGGTGCCCTCTCCAGTTCTTCCTAATTTTTCGATTTCCCCTTTGATCTGACCTTCGCATTAGAGTCTCCATCTTCTTTGAATAACTTGAGCTTATTGGTCAGGGCTGCCATGAGGAGGCTCATGTTAAGGTTTATATTTGCGGGTTGTGCTTCCAGCGGCATGAGCCTCTCCTCTACAAGATTTTGAGGGATATTAGCGAATTCTTTGGCCATGGTTGCATCAGTTACTACGACCCTCTTCTCCTTTACTTTTGACTCGAGCCTTTGTTTTTCTTTTGCTCCTTATATCATTCCTCCACCATGGCTTTCAACTCCAAAAAATCTTGTTAATACATCACTTCATATTCAGATGGGTTTTCTTCCATTGGAGATTCCATTTCTTGCCTTTGGAATGCACGTCTGGAACCAATCTCAAGAGTTTACTGTTCAAGTGAATCTTGTTCTCGCTTGAGCTTAGACTTGATTAGCACTTAACACCAACACTCGTGCAAATCCAAATCATCATGAGTTAATCCTTGATCAGCTTCTTTGATACCAAACTTGATGTGAAATTAGTGCTAAGTGCTTTGTTCTACTAGTTTAGATTTGTTCAACAAGCTTCTTTCCACAATTGCATAAAGAAAATTGTCTTAATTAATTAATAACCATAACATTTAAATAATGAAATAATAATACCAACATTGAAATAAAAGAAGTAGAACTTAGCAAGTTGATAATTGAGTTCATTACCACGAGCTACATCTTTGGGTCCTCTTCAATTAATGATCTGATCTATTGAAAGTGATGCAAGTATAAAATTACAACTTTTTACATCAATTATTGGTCCTCAATTTGCAAAAATATCTTTGATGCCCTCTAGGATGATATCAATGGGTTCTACTCGCTATTAAAATGGACATATGGTTTTCTATCCTCTCACCAAACATGCTTCCTCCAATTCTTTTGAATGACTTGAATTTGGATTTGAGATAGATCTTCAACCAATCAAGAGGAGAGATTGGTGTTTTTTCCCTTATGCAATTTTTCCACAAAAGCCTTCCATAATTTCAATTCTATGTCTTTGTGGTGCAAATATGCAACTATAATCACTAGATCCGGTGCGGGGCACTCCCTTTTCCTTGAAAACATCAATGGGCACATTCACTTGGTGAAACAATTATCCCAACCAACAAAGAGATGGTTCCTAATTAGATCATGTGGTATGTGTGTGTGTGTGTGAGCGCGTGTGTAGATGATGGCCATATAATGCCTTCTCCTTGATGACTCTAAATGGATGCTGTGTCATGGATATCCTTTGATGTTGTGTAGAAGTGTGTCGATTATGGATCACCAAAATGTCTAGTTTATTCATATAATAAGTGAGGGTTCAACTCCCTCACTTTTCTGGTTTCCATTCATTGTGCTTTCCTTGGATGCATTTCTTTTAGACCGACATGAAGATAGTCAACATCTTCTCTTCGTGAAGTCCACACCCTCTTTTCAAGACTAACATCTTCTTACAACTCATTGAGATATTCAGGCAAAAAGTTTTCAACAGAAGGAACTTGAATATTCTCACCTTGATTCATGATCATAGGAGTCTCATATGGTTTCAAGATTTTAATATTAACCATGGAATACATTTGTATATATGGAGGTAACTCCAATCCAAAAGTTTTGTCACCAATCTTTTCCAAGATTTTGAATGGATTGTACTTGATTGGATTTTGCTTTTTATGTTCACCTTTAAGGTGTTATTTGCCAATCAATAGTAAAACTTGATCACTAACTTCGAAGTGATGATCAACCCATTGCTTGTCATGCTTAGCCTTATAATTTGATTGTCTCTTTTGGCTTGATGACCTAATTGGATCTTCTATATGAACTTTTTGGATTTCCAACCACCATTGAATCTTTCCAAAGAGTGAGGTCTAGAGTCACTTTAGGCAAATATCCAAAACATGTCTCAAAAGGTGATGGTTGTGTGTAGAAGAGTGTATGTCACTATTACAGGCATGGTGTGCATAATACAACTGTTCATCCCAAAGCTTAGGATGCTTGTTACAATATTCTTGGATTAAATATTATCATGCCTTGTTGACCGCTTCCATTTGTCTATTGGTTTATGGATGAAATGGAGTTCTATTCTAAATCTTAGTTTACATTAACCGCCACAATGTTGACCCAAAATTTCTTGAGAAAGTGGGAGTCTTGATCAAATACAATGCGTGTGGGCAAACCAAAATGAACCCAAACATGCTATTAGAACAAATGGGCAATCCCTTCTCCTGTACATACATTTTGTCAAATCTCTCCACAACATATAAATAATCATGGACTTTCTTGGACATAGTCTACAAAATACAGAGACACACTTTCCCATGGACAAGAAGGAACATGAAGTGACGTATACAAAACAAATATTTTGTTACTTGGTTTGCTAGTGGCACATATCACACTTCCTTTTACATATTTGGATATATTTTCATACATCTGAGGCCAATGACAATGGCATTGTATCTGTGCTATTGCTTTTCCTACACCAAAATGACTGAAAATGAGAGAAGTTGAAAATTGATGTTGACATTGCAATGGTTTCTTCTCCATTACATATGGCATCAACAATAGGACCAATTTCAACGACATTGACACCATTAAATAAATTAGAGAATTTTCTTGAGAAAACCAATAGTTAACTTATTACTTGGCTGAGATTTCGTGAGGATTGGAGAAGATGCATGTTGGCCCCAATTTTGTCACCAACTTGTATTTTTGTGTTTTGGTCTATTATGTCTTGGAATAAAAACATGTGAACAATTGGGTTCGAATATTTTTGAAAGTTCTAATCACTTTACTAATTGTAATGAAATCTCATTCTTGCGAAGTTGCTGTTACAAAGCCTTGATTAATTGGGTGAATAGTTTGCTTCTTTGACTGTTGTAAATGTATGACCTACAAATGGCCACCTACATTTTGTAGTCCCAATATGCCACTCATGAGAAAGGGACAAGCCATATTGTTCAAATGGACAAAAATAATTTAAATGATGATTGATATCAAGTGAAGAAGATTGGCTTATATTTTTTTTTTCTTTTTTTTCCATGAAAGGTAAGCCTAGCGATAAGCTTGACCCACCTTGATACAACTTGAATGAAGAATTGGGCTTGTTGGTACTAATATAATCAATAGCCACATCCAACAAACCCCATGTAGGGGAGGAGTATGCCCACTAGGATTTGAACCTAGGTCATTGTTACAAGCCTATTGACATTAGAGCACAAGTGGATGGATTGAACACTTGCATATATAGTATCTAAGGGACTAATTAATATAATTAGGTACAAAGCTCTTGTCTATGAGAGCTTTGTTCTTGAAGCACATGATGAAATGAACTGAAAAGATTGTCAAAGATCCAAACAATGTTGATGCATTTTAGAGGCATCAATCCATCCTAGGTTGATTTTTTTAAAGACATTTGTGGAGAATATTCTTGGATGTAACTTTTTTCGATTACGATTCCAAGCAAGCTTTTGGAAAGATTCTTACTGGAATTTTGATACTTTGGAACATAAAGAAAGTGTTCTCCTTGTCGAGAGGGATGTTGATGTTGGTAATTTGAGTAAAATTAGTGCCATGACTCTTGTGATTGGGCTGACAATAAGGTTCCCCTTATGGACTTCTTTCTTGATCTTAGTTATATACCAATCCTTATTAATCTTATGTTATGAATTGACATCTCAATCACATGCTTATGTTAACTTGTCAATTGATAAATTTTTGTTAGTAGTGAAACAATTTAATTTTAATTGACTCTATACATCTTTCTTTGGTAATTTTGTATATCGACATATGAAAACATTCTTCTCCATCATTTTACTTGTTTTGACTTTTTAGACAAGAATTTTTCTTGTCTTTTCTTGACAAAACTTTGTCAAAATTCTCTAGCTTCTCGTTGCAATCTTGTTCCTTTTGTAGCAATTCTCAATTTCTTCAAATGATGACATCTAGCAAATCATTTTTTAATGAATACCTTGCATTTAGGGCTTGGCTTTATTGTAAGGTCATGCAATGGCATCCTCTTTTTATTATTGAAAGATGATAAGCATTTCTTCATCACGTTCAAGGAAATAATACCAATTGCTTCCAACCATGTCAATTCCAAAATTATATTGACTTTATCCCACATATACATAATTTTAAATTTGGATTTTAAAACATAATTGTCAATCATTATTTATAGATTCTTTATTTCAAACGATTTTCCCGGAAGTGTTTGGTTTGGCTTCAAAATACGTGGTTGATTGGCCAACTCAATAGTAGTGTGATTATCAAATTTTCATTGTTTAATATCAAGATAATTCTTTCATTGTTAATAGCTTTCTTAATTATTAATAGCTTTCTTAATTATTAATATAACTTCAAAAAAATTATCCATTTCTTTATTTCAATAAAAAAATTCCCATTTCAGTTACCAACAAGGTCTTTAAAGTGGCACCCTTCTTTTATAACTTGACTTGCTTTTATATATCCAATTGGTCTTTAAAGAGGGCACTTGATGGACTTCTAGATGGTACCCTCAATTGCATTGGGACTAAAATTTTTAATCTAGTAAACCTACCTCACACACACACATACGAGAAACCAACCCTTTTTGAATTTGGAGGGCAACAATTGGGCCAAGTTGCCGCTAGACCATAGGCTTATGATAAGAAAGATATGTGAATTTTTCCTCTTGGTGAAGTAGGGAATAGGAAAATAGCAATCAATGCAAGTGATTTGGTGCATTGCAAGTTTACATTTATACTTTAGTGTAGCATTTGCTTCATGTTCATGTAGTTGTAGCAATTGTGGAATTATCCTTCATGCGTTTTCAAGCAAAATATATTATTTTTTCATTTTTTCCTCCTTTGCAAAATTTCCTACATTTGTTAACAATATTTTATTTTTACAGGAACGTGAAGAGAGGCGACGAAGGATGAAAAGAGAACACCCGGATGATGGACCAAAGCAAACTTTAAAAACAGCACGAGTGGAGAGTAGACCCAATGATAGAATGAAGCATATCCCTGATGGTAAATGCTTTTTTTACCTACGTTTCATTTGTTATTTGTATTTATAAATGAAGTAGAAGCAGTGCTTCCCATTTAGGAAAATATGCAATAATTGCTTAGTTTAGTCATTTGATATGTCTTTTGGTGCACCAAGCTCACTTTATCTGTCTTCATTATATCACTTCATTTGTTTCTTTTAGGGTATTGCATTTCACATGGAATTGAAGTTTGAATGATGAATGTTATTCATATAATTATGTATTCATATCAATCATCCTTAGGAAACTAATGTAATCACTTATTAATGTCAATCATCCTTAGGAGAGGATTGACATTATAGTTGCTTCCACTTGTTTGGACTTGCTGCTCCATAGTTGTTCTCCTTTAGTAGTAGTAGTTGCAACCTCAATTCTTAAGCACACAGTTTCTAAAATCTCAACCATGCCTTTATTCAATAGTTCCGTGTAATAAATATTTCACCGCAAGGAACCCTGTTGGATTAATAAATTGTCGAGTTGCTAAGGTTAGGGAAATTAACAATATCTTGGTATGTATATGTCTTGTCTTATTCAGGGCCGTTGAGAAGTTCACATCATTCTTCTTGGTTGTCCACTTAGATGTTGGCAACAACTAATAGGGAGAGATCAATGATACTTAAGAAGAGTCTAGATTAGTGCGAAGGTGCAACCTCATGCTACCTCTCAATTCCCACTTCTAGGTTTTGTATTGACTTCGATGAGACCAATTGCCACCCAAACCCTTACTTCTTGAGATGAAATGTGGCATACCCAATATACCCTTTTTTCTTTGTTGAGGATATGGGGTGCTCTTGAAGCCAACAATTTTCACTCCAAATTTGTTGCTTTAATACCATCTCTTAATTATTCGTCTTAATGCCTTAAATTACTGCGCTATTATTAATTTATTAACATATTCAGGCATTATAATACATGCTTGTACAACATAATTAATTCATTCAACTGTTGATTTTTGTAGCACTGAGAGGTATTCCTGATGCCTAAGTCCTTCTTGAAGAAAAATAAAGAAATTTTTTTGGGGGGCATCAAGTCGGCCCATAAAGGTGAAGGGATGTGTCCCTTGCGGTATTTCACCCCATTCGACTTGTATAAATAGCATTTGTGATGTCTCATTTTTCATCATCATCAATTCTTCTATCTCTCTTCATTAACTCTTCTCTTGGACAACCACAACTAGCACCAATGGAGGTTGAGTACGGGAATCGAGGGGGTCTATTGTAGGAACCAAGGAGGCTTTCTGGAGGGTTAATTAGAGTTGACCAACATGGATTGACCACATGCTGCAAACCAGTTGTACTAGTCGTGGTTGACCAAAATTTAAATTTTACTAGGCTAATTTGATTGTTTTTTACCATGGCTACATTGTTGATGATTTTTTGACCACGTTTGATTGGTATTTTTGACTTGGATATTGGCTCAAATTTTCTAGACATATTGAAGATTTGTAAAGTTGTTGGGTTTTCTCTCGAGGTTGGGTTTCCCAGGGTAAATTTGTTATCTCTATTGTGCATGGCTATTTTTGTCTGATCTTTACTGTTTCTTGCATTTACTATTGATATTTTCTAAAGTGTAATTGCTCAGTTATATCAATGGCATAAAAATACTCTATGGAAGTCATTAGGAAGTAATTATCTTACAAATCTTTTGAGAGAAGTTACTCCACAACCACATGGAGTTGAGGAGAAAGCCTTCCTCACCTACTTCTATATAAAGTGAGAAGAGAGCCTTTCATAGCACTTGTATTAAAGTATTTGCTTTTAATATTGATGTATTCGTCTTGTAGTCTTTGTCCTTGTGTGGTACAAGAGTTGGAATACTTAGGGTTTGTGAAACCTAGAGAAGACTTGGAGGTTACAACCTGTATTGAAGTCTTGGATGAGAAAGTCTTAGGGTTTGTGGGATGAAACCCTAGAGCAAGTCTTGGAATGTTGGATGCAAGTTTGTGTGATGCATACTAGGTTTATCTCCTTGATAGCATGTGGAGTGACTTGGTGTTGATGCTAGCTTGTTGTTGAGCCCTCGACGTGGCTAGATAGGTCAATGAATCTGCAGGATGACGAAACCCCAACCCTTACAATTCATGCGAGAAAAATGAAAGGAAAGCAATATGCATCAACAATTGATGTTGAGGATGAACATCCACTTCAAAAGAAGCCAAAGGAATCCAAGCTTTGTGAGATTAGAGATGGACTTCGTTTATTTTTGCAAGGAGGCAAGGATCAAGAGGGAGTTGACAATTCCCTAAAACTCTTAGCAGAATCAAGAGATAAGTACTTCGTATTTTTTCCTTGGTTATTACTATTATGTTTATTTTTTAGTCAACATTTTGTCTTTGTACTTTTTGCTTGGTTGTAATTTTTTCTTCCATGGCCTCCTGAGTGGAGTTTTTGTAGAAAGAAGAATTGTGGGCTGGAAATGCAATGATTCATGCTATAGATGGCAACAACGAGAAGTACCAAGCAAGGTTTGTGACAAAAGTGTTAAATTTAGATAACCATGGTGTACAAAATAACAAATAAACATGAAAGTAAAACGCTGATAGAACACAATAATAGATCAATAGAAAACAAGCCAAATGTAGATCATATTTACTATTCCTTTTGCCCAACAAAGATATGAGATATTGTTGCATTACGACGGTTAGCAAGATGCTTCACCAACAAAGTCTTTCTCGGACAACCATCCCTTCACGTGTCACACCCACAGCCCTCAAAGATAGCTCATCACAAGTCAACACAAGTCAACCCAAAAACGGCCCATAAAAGTCAACGCATGTAACAACAGAAAAGTCAACACATGAAGCAGTAGAAAAGTCAATGCAACAAATTAGGGCTTCGGTCAACACAATAATAGATCAATATAAAACAAGCCAAATATAGATCAGATTTACAATTCCTTTTGCCCAACAAAGATATGAGATATTGTTGCATTACGACGGTCAACAGGATGCTTCAACCAAGAAAGTCTTTCTCGGTTAGCCAACCCTTCACGTGTCACACCCATGGCCCTCAAAGACAACGCATCACAAGTCAACACAAGTCAACCCAAAAACAACCCATAAAAGTCAACGCATGCAACAACAGAAAAGTCAACACATGAAGCAGCAGAAAAGTCAATGCAGAAAATTAGGGCTTCGGTCAAACAATTGGTAATTCCTCGATTTTAGTGCCTAGCTGTATGGCCTCCTAAAATCGGATTTTTTGTAGTGTTTTGAGGTCAAATGACCAAGGGTTGACCATGGTCAACTCTACTGCAAAAGTGCCCTAAAAAGATCCACAAATTTCAGACTTCTGCTCCACACGTGTGAGGGGAAAAAGGCCTTCAAAGGCTATCGAACCAATCTCTCACAATGAGAGAATGTGTGATGAGATGATGAGAAAAGGACCTCCAAGTCTCTCCAATTTATATCCATCAACGAGGGTGTGTGACACATCTATTAGGCATGTGGGACAAATCTGGCCGACCTTGCACATGTGGAAAATAAATTCAAAATAAATGCTCTGCTCATCCGATCAAGATGAATTTTAGATCAATATTGAACCTCTCCGAAAGAGGAATCCAACAAAAATATGACCATCATCATATGAGCAGTGCAACATGGAGTTTGGACCTAGTTTCCCAAAATTAATACTCCCTCTCAACTAGGGAGAACTTCATCTGTCCACAAGTGCAATCCATCATGTACCAAACCAAACACCGTGCGTCATTCTATCGTAACTTGCTGTTGAAATTTGATTATCGGAGGACAGGTGGTTCCCTAAGGCTTTGATCTTTGGCCTAAGGAAAAGTGTCCAAAAGAATTTAATTTTTCTCCTAAAGTGACTTTATAAAGTTACTAATCAAATCTAATTTAAAAGTGACTTTAAGTGATAAAGTTACTAAAGTCTAATTTTAAAGTCATTTTAATAAAGTCAATGTGAAATTAGAAAGTGAAAAGCGACTTTGGAAATAAATGACTAAGTGGGTCTTTATTAAAGTGGTGTCAATTAAAAAATAGAAAGTGAGATTTAAATGAGCATTTAATCTCAGTTATAGATCTAAAGCTATCTCAGTCATTGGATTTAGGGATTCCCCAAAAGTCACTTAGGGTGAAGTTAAAGGAGGAAAAGGAGGGAAAAGGTCATTCATTTTTTCATGAGCAGATTGAGAGAAGGAGAAGGAGAAGGAGAGAGCTGGAGAATTTTTGAGCTTGAGAAGGTGAAGGAGAGGAAGAGTTTAGCAATTCGTACAGCAGCAAGAGGCTGCACGATTTTCGAGGCAGCAAGTCCTTACAACAACACAGTTTTTGAGGCAGCAGTTCGTACAGCAGCTTGAGGCACAATTTTCAAGGAGAGGGATAGCATAGAAATCGAGGTGAAGGTACAACGAGCTAAAGGAACGGATTCCAAGGTGGCTGGGCACAGTTTTTGAGGCAGCTAGCATAGATTTTGAAGAGGCAGCTTTGCTGTACTTTTCTGTATAGTCCGTATAGTCCGTACGATCGTACAACTAAGTACTAGGCACGATTTCAAACGCTGTTAAATGCTGTAATAAATTTCTGTTTTGAACTTTTTGCTGTTTTGGCATATTTTCCAAGGTGGAGGCAAGCACGGAAAACATGATAAGTCTTTACTTTGTTTGCTGGAATTTTTTCTTGTGTATTTCACTTCTCTGTAAAAGCATTTTCCAGAAATAAGAAGTTTTCAAACTGGTTTTTCCCCAAGAGTTGTAGGGGGTTTTTCCAGGGTCAAGTTGACAAAAAATCAACATGTCTATTTTCTGTGTGTGGCTGATTTATTTTTCTGAGTTTTATTTCTGCATTTCGGCACTGTGAAATTTTCAAAATTTGTGTTTTCAGAAAATATTTATTTTTCCAGCTTGTTGAATGTATGGCTATGGGAATGGACATTTAACTTTATGGGAGAAATAAGGAGAAATTGAAAATCGGAGTTGGGAACCAAAATTTCTACATAGTATCGGAGCTATTTCGCTGAAAAGTGCAGTTTGGGACAACAAGAAGAAAAATTACAGCAAGCTGATTTTTCACACAAAAAACAATACCTTTACTGCAGCAGTGTTATTTTAAGTTTATTAGGACAACAAGCATGTCTTTAGGCTTGAGGGTGGAGGATAGGTTGGATGAACATAGTAACTACAGTGTTTGGAAGGAGAGAATGCAGAAGTTTGGGATATCATGGTGCATACCGCACAGAACCTTGTTAATGTGCCTACTGATGCTGTTCAGTTGGCAGCATATAATTAGAAGAATAACAAGGGTAAGAGACTGATTCTTGATGGAATCAAAGACCATTGCATTTCTCATGTGAGAGGAAAGAGATATGCTCATGAGATGTGGAAAACATTGATCAATCTCTACCAGAGTACCAATGAGAACATAAAAATGGTCCTAAGGGAGAAGCTGAAGACCATTAAGATGGGTAAGACTGATAGTGCAGCTGGATATCTCACAAAGATTACTAATGTGAGAGATGCATTGGCAGCAGTTGGAGAGGTCATTCCACCCACTAAGTTGGTGCAGATTGCAGTGAATGGCCTTCCCAGTTCATGGCTGAACTTTGCTGATGGGGTTTGTGCACGTGAGACCCTTCCCACTTGAGAGAGGTTTTGGGATGATTGCATACAGACAGAAATTAGAAAGAGCCAACTTGGTGCAGCCAAATCAGTTGAGCAGGATGAGGATGTAGCACTGTTGGTAGGAGGCAAGAAAGGAAAGGGAAAGAAGCAAGCTTCCACAAGTGTTGGTGGGGGCAAAGGCAAAGGTAAAGGTAAACAGGGGAACACGCAGAAGGACTATTCCAAGGTGAAGTGTTGGAATTGTCAGAAGATGGGACACTATGCAATTGTGTGTTTGGAGAAGAAAAAGAAGGGGAAGAACCAGAGCATGGCAGCATCAGCAGAGATAGAGGACTTTACAGATAGCTTTGACTGAGAGTTTGGGTCTTGTGAGTCCATTAGTGTAGGATCACCTGCCACGGAGGTTGAGAGGGAGTGTGCATTTCCCTCCACTAGCGGAGCATCTTCAGGTATTTGGTATGTTGACAGTGGGGCTTCACGTCATATGACAGGAGTTTCGTGAGTACTTCTCAAAGCTTTCAAAGAGTAGCATTGATATAGAGGTAGTACTCGGAGATGACAACGTTGTTAGAGCAGTCGGTGTAGGGACATTGACATTTGATAGGGAACCCAAACCTCCCTTGAAAGTGTTAGATGTTCTATACGTGCCAGGGATGAGGAAGAACCTCATATCCGTCTCAGCATTGGAGGACAGAGGATATGAGATATTGTTCAGGAGAGGACAGGTGCTGATATATCCCAGGGGCGCTCCAGCTGATTCAGCTAGAGTGATTGGTGTACGCCATGCAAAGGTGTACAAGTTTGCATTTCAGCCCCTTTTGGCATTGAGCAGTAGTACCGACAACAGAGCTAGCAGTTCAGAGCTGTGCGAGATTTGGCACCGCAGAATGGGGCACATGTATCATGGAGCCTTGAGGACATTGTGGGAGATCACTATAGGTGTGCCAGATTTCAGTCCTGATCACTTTGATACATGTAGAGGATGTGCTATGAGCAAGTTTGCCAAATCCCCTTTTCCCAGCAGTGACAACAGATCGACTGGGATACTTGATTTGATTCATTCCGATGTGAGCGGTCAGATGTTTCATGTTTCCTTGAGTGGATATGAGTATTATGTTTTATTCATTGATGATCACTCTAGGAGGACCTGGATTTATTTCTTGAAGACCAAGAGTGAGGTCTTCAAGCGATTTCAAGAGTTCAGAGCTCTTGTGGAGACTTAGACAGGTCGAAAGATCAAGTCCCTGAATATGTGTAGGTTGCTAGTTGTGTTTACTAAGAGATTTCAAAAAAGATTTATATATTTTATTGATATGAAAATTCATGATTACAAGGTTGAGGTGGTGCTCCTTAAATAGGAGTTGACTAGCCACGCCCAGTCAAAGGGACATGTCCTCTGGGGACTAATGTCTATTCATTTTTACTAAATAATTGCTTAACTAACTAATTACATTAATCATGAAATTAATTTAAGAATACTTTAATGTTTTTAATGGTTATAACTTAAATTCATAACAGAAATCAACGGCCATGATCTAATCACTAATCAATGGCTAAGATTAGAGAAAACTTGATCCACGTCACTTAGAACATTCTCACCACATGTGTAAATTAATTCACTTTAATTTTTCAATTTCCCTAAGTTAGACTTAGGGTCCCCATTAAAAAATTTAATTATTTGAATAACTTTTACACGAGGTGGAATTTCTCCAAACGTTCTCTGGGTCTTGGAGATCTCATGTGTTCTAGCCCCTCCACAAAGTTTCAGAGCTAAAGCACATCCGATGCTACCCAAAATCTCAACAAGAAGCAGGTTGAGGGTACTGGTACGATCAAATTTTTAGAGGAATTCAAGAAACCCTCTATATCTCAAAGATTTCCTTGACGTACCTAGGCTCAAGAACATCGTTTCAGTTTTAGCAATGGAGGATAAGGGGTACAAGGTAACCAGCAAACAAAGTAGAGTTTTAATAAAACCCTAAGACTCCAAGGAGACTAAGCAGATTCAGGTTAGGCATAAGAGATTACAAAGATTGCAGTTTGACATAGCTACAACATTAACCAACAAAGGGGGTCGTGACTCAAGCAGGGAGCTTAGGGAATTGTAGCATAGGCACATAGGGCACCAGTACCATAGCATACTGAAGATTCTCAAGGAGATTGCAACAAGGCTACCACAGTGTGGTGTCGACCAGCATGAGGTGTGCGAGGGTTGCACACTAGGCAAGTACGCCAAAACCTCTTTTCCTAGCAGAGATAACAGGGCCAAGGGTATTTTGGACCATGCTCATTCAGATGTTTGTGGTCCTTTCTCTACAGTGTCCCTCAACGGGTACAATATTATGCAACCTTTACAGATGATCACTGTTAAATTCTGATGATGTTCTATGCTCAGATGCAAATATACTTTGACCTTCTAGGGCACAATGAAAGTAAGATGCAGATAGAACATACCAATAGATCGATGGAAGACAAGCCAAAAACAGAGATGAAGAATGGTGGCGTTAAGGCGATCAGCAAGATGCTTCAACCAGCAAAGTCTTCATAAGGTCAACCACCCACATGTGTCACACAACCCCAAGACTATTCATCAAGAATACTCCACAAAGACGCTGCACCAAGAAGCCCTAAATGCAGAACCAAGAACGCTGCTCCATCACCATCCAAGAGAGAAGAAAATGCCTCCACCAATTCTGTGTCTAAAATGAACTCCAAGTCTCTCCAATATATAGGCATCTTTGGGGGTGTGTGACACATCTCTAATGCATGTGGGATAAATTAGGTTGACCTTGCACATGTGGAATAAATTCAAAACACATGTTCTGCTCATCCGATCAAGATGATCTTTAGATCGATCTTGCACCTCTCCGAAAGAGGAAATCAATAAAAATATTGGCATCATCATCTGAGCATCACAACATGGAGTTTGGACCTAGTTGCCCAAAATTAACACTCCATCTCAACTAGGGAGAACTCCATCCACCAATGCCATCCAAACATCGTGCGTCATCCCGCCATAGCTTGCTTCGTTGGCTTCTTTATTTCAAAAGAGAGGGTGAGTCACAAAGACATCACTCACGGCTAACCCTAAGTCAGCTCAAAGGTCTGAAACCTCTATAGGACTCAAAGGCGTCACACACCAACTCGAAATTGGTTACACTGACCCGAAGTCAATTGGAGGTCCAAAACCTTTCTTAGACTCGAGAGAGTCGTATACTAACTCGAAGTTAGTTTCACTGACCCGAAGTCAGTTGGAGGTCTGAAACCTCACTAGACTTGATCCCAGATCAAGTGGTTGGACACATGCCATCCTAGACATAGAGAGTACAGCAATCTCCGATGCATCCATCAATCTTGCTATGGTCTCTATTCACATTTCCCACCTCATTGGCCAAATGAGAGGTACTTCCCATGAGTTTGAAACTCCATGGGTAGGATGCATACGGGGCATAGATCAGAGAGAGGTAAACCAACTCAATATCATCACGGTGGGGCGAAAGCACACCAACAAGGTTCGACAAGCCTAGCCTTGTGGTTGCTTATAGCTCCAAGAAGCTATCCCTAAAGCTCCCCTGGAGCTCCCAGAGCTCATTGTCCAACAAGACCCTCCAAATAGGGTCCTCCCACGATTCCAAGATTCTCACAAAAGGTTTAGGAACATGACCTTCCCCAAGGGCTCTATGAGAATATTCGCGATCTACTCATCAGTTCCTATATGATCGAGCCTTACAGCGCCTCGCTGTACCATATCTCGGATAAGTGGTACCAGACATCAACATGCTTGGATCGATCGTGGAACATGGGATTCTCTGACAAACAAATCCCCCTTTGGTTATCACAAGGGATAACGGTGGCATCTAGCACATGCTCGAACAACTCATTGAAGAACTTTCACAGCCAAGTGGCTTCACAGCAGGCCATACACGCTTCAATGTATTCGGCCCCAGTGGTGCTCAAAGCTACCCAAGTGTGAAGCAGCATCCAGATGTGCTCTTGTGATCCACCACATTGCCAGCTCAATCAGCATCAGTGTATCCACGGAGTTTGAAACTCCCAGCAGTGTATCTCAGCCCATGGTCTATCGTGCTCGGAAGATATCTCAACAGATTCTTGGCTGCAACCCAGTGAAAGTCATGAGGATCAACCATGTGCTGACTCAAAGTGTTCACTGTATAACATACGTCCGGACAGATGTTCCCTAAGAACATCATGGCCCCTACAAGTTGATGATACTTGATAGGATTTGCTAGCACGGGCCCAGCAGCGATTCCACTCAACATCAGTTGAGCTCCATCGGTGTCGACGTGGACTTACAGTCCACCATTCCAAATCTTTCCAGCAGCGTCACAATGTATTTTCCTTGAGAGAGGAAAATCTCGCCAGGTCTCTTCCAGACCTCCAGGCCTAGGAAGTAATTCGTCAGTCCTAGGTCCTTCATCTCGAACTTGGAAGCGAGCTCACTCTTATACTGATGAATGAGAGGGTCAACACCTGTCAGGAAGAGATCGTCAATATAGAGAACTAGAATGAGGGGCTTCCTCTATCAACCTTGAAGTAAAGGTTTGGATCAGCATTACTACAACTGAAGCCCAGCTTCATCAAGTAGCTATCTATCCTCTCATACCAGGCCCTGGGGGCTTGCTTCAACCCATAGAGGGCTTTCTTCAACCTGCAAACATGGGTGTCTCAATCCTGGACTTCGAACCCCAGAGGTTGCTCTACATATACTTCTTCCTTTATCGCACCATGCAGAAAGGCGGTCTTCACATCCATCTGATGAAGATTTCATCCTTGCGTAGCAACACGGGTAATAATAGATTACAGGTGTAATCATAATTAATGCCTCCCTAGAGAAGTCTCAGGCAACACATCTTGTCTTGTACTTTTCAGTACTCCCATCAAATCCATGCTTGATCATATATCGAGGTGACAACAACTTTGTCCTGCAGTCTGGGGACCATATCTCAGACATCATCCTTCGTAATGGACTCGTACTCTTAGTGTATCACATCCTTCCAGACTTGATGCTTTACAGCTTTTTCACATGATCCAGGCTCATATTGTACTTATGGCAGCTAGATACCTCTGGTATTTATATGGCTTCTTGTTTTTGCTGAAATTTCCCCCTTTGGAGCCATATGTCTCTGAGCCATGAGGGTCTTCTTTCTTCCAGCAATGATATTACTTCAGGAGCATATACGGTTGTAGTCTCTCTTTTAATGCCAACTCCTCTTGTGAGAGAAGACATCTATTATAAATGAGGGAATCCCAGATACCAACTCGGAAGGAGTTTTGTACTCATGGGCCTGAATCTTATTCTCCCACTGTCAAAGCCATACAAAAATCATAGCCATACACTGTCATATAGTTGTCATGCATCTTGACAAGTATCATATACTGTAGTATCACTGATTACAATGTTGCCATGATATTATCATATACATCACTTGTCCAAAACTTCACAGGGTTCGTTGACCATGGTTCCAAATACTTGACAGTTCAAGACTTCAAATACGTGACCAAAAACTTCACGGTTCACACTTTCAAGTTTATCATTACGCGAAGTGTAACGACTATCTTGACCTTGACTGATTGAGCCTCCACAGAGATATAACGGAGTCACTAAAGCAACTATAATAATGTGACAACTTCACAGTTATATTAACCTTCACTGAGCCATCATAGATTCACTACAAAGTTTTAAAAAAAACTCCAAATGCTACAGTTATCTCCTCTATTTAAAATCTGAACCTTTTATTACAAGGACTTCTCTAGCATCTTTAAAAGATTATAGCCCTTCACAATGTTGTATTGTTGGTCAGTCAAGATAGCAGAGATTCGATTTTGAGCCACTAGATCAGTTGTGTGGTAGATGATTTACCTTCCAAGGTTAAGACTTCACTGAGATTACAAAACCCATGCTACCCACAAATCTGAGCTCCACTGAGACTGTGATGCCCACAGACTCAGGCTCTAATGTGAGACTGACACTGTCACAAGCTTACTGCTAATATGAAGTTCATAAACATAGGTATGATTGTCTATGTCACTGTCATAATGACAATGACATAGAATCACAAATTACTTTCTTAGCTCCTCAAATTTGCAGCTACAGAAATAATACACCCAACCTCTCCACCATGAGCTGTTATAGAGATTCTGTCATCACTGTCATATCGTCATCATAGAGATACTGACACAATTTTTATGGAGAAACTGTCAAGGCATTGTCACAACTGTCAAGGCACTGTCACAATTGTCATGGAGAAATTGTCAAGGCATTGTCACAACTGTCAAGGCACTCTCACAATTGTCATGGAGAAAGTGTCATCAAGAGAATGTTAAAGTCACTGTCACATGAACACTGCATGTATCATAAGCAAGATCATTGTCATTATGTAACATAAGCAAGGTCACTGTTATACATCAAGAGCACATATGTATCAAGGTATTCATCCAAGTTACTGTCATATACAACCATATTAAGGATCATTGTTATGCACTAAGGTCACTGTCATATCTGAAATTTTTGTCATGGATACACTATTCACATATCACTGTAACATATTATGATCAAAATCATTGTCATATAACCATATGTCTCTGCCATACGAACTATCATCCAAACCAATAAATACATTGTTATAAATCTTATATTGACATATATCATCAATTCATTGCCATACTTTACTGAACGTAAAGACATGGTTATGTATCTTAGATTACTCTCATAGTATTGTTTGTCATATATCAATGTCACAGTCTATCGAGCCATAGGAATAAATATACGAGCCATGACAGGGATAGGAATCATTGCATCGAGCCCCAAATAATGTCTGATCCACTGTAACATTGTGAACTTCACCGTGATACGAACCTTAGATAATGTGAAGCCATATGTACCATTCATAACTGTAAAGTGAGCCGAGCCATACTGAATACAATTCGAACCACGTAAATTTCGTGCCGCAAAGAATTTAGTGACCTTGCCGCTGAGATTAGAACCTCAGATATATACGAACCATGAGCTTCCAAAATTACGTGCCTCAGAGATCATTAGCGTGTCATTGTAATTCAAATTCATGCCTCAGAGTATATTAGTGTGTCACTGTAATTCAAATGCGTGCCTCAGAGTATATTAGCATGCCACTGTAATTCAAACACGTGCCTTAGAGTATATTAGTGTGCCACTGTAATTCAAATGCGTGCCTCAGAGTATATTCACATGCCACTGTAATTCAACAGAGAGTCTTGGAGATCTTCGAACCACCAAGCCTTAGAGATATTCGAGATGCTTCCCGAACCAACCACGTCAACCCTAAATCTGCAGCCCAATCTCCTCAAAACCTCGCTGTCCCTCCATTACAAGATCATTTCTCCTGCGTTGTCCTTTAAGACAAACTTGGCCTTACTAAAGCTACTTGTGAGGCCTTTCGGCCCTCCCAAAACATGCCTTACAACCCTCTGATCTGCTGCTACATGGACTTGGCCCTCTTCCCAAAAGAGACAGAAATATTCAGCCTGATTTTCAGAGTATTATACCAACAAAACATGCACAAAACTGCCTAGAATTTCTCCTCTACCACTTGGTCAGCACTCTAGTTGTGGTGGTATGGCCTGCGGCCTACCGCACAACTTTTCTGAGGCTAACGGCACCCTTATTCGCCCTAGGAATAACCCACATCTCGCTGCCCTAGATAATTTGGGCGTTGTCTTCTCCTAGCTCTAATACCATGTTAAATTCTGCTGATGTTCTATGCTTAGATGCAAATATACTTTGACCTTTTAGGGCACAATGAAAGTAAGATGCAGATAGAACATACCAATAGATCGATGGAAGACAAGCCAAAAACAGAGATGAAGAATGGTGGCGTTACGGCGATCAACAGGATGCTTCAACCAGCAATGTCTTCATAAGGTCAGTGACCACATGTGTCACACAACCCCAAGACTATTCATCAAGAATACTCCACGAAGATGTTGCACCAAGAAGCCCTAAATGCAGAACCAAGAACGTTGCTCCATCACCATCCAAGAGAGAAGAAAATGCATCTAGCAATTGTGTGTGTGTAAAATGAACTCCAAGTCTCTCCAATATATAGGCATCTTTGGGGGTGTGTGAAACATCTCTAATGCATGTGGGATAAATCAGGCCGACCTTGCATATGTGGAATAAATTCAAAATACATGTTCTGCTCATCCGATCAAGATGATATTTAGATCGATCTTGCACCTCTGAAAGAGGAAATCAATAAAGATATTGGCATCGTCATCTGAGCATCACAACATGGATTTTGGACCTAGTTGCCCAAAATTAACAATCACTCAAGGAAGACTTGGATATTTTTTATGAAAAAGAAGGATGAACTTTTCTCAAAGTTTCTAGAATTTAAGGCCTAGGTTGAGAACCATACTGGCAAGAAAATCAAGGCGGTGAGGTCTAATAATGGTGGGGAATACACCTCAAATGCATTAAAGGAGATGTGTGCCAAGGAGGGCATCAAGAGGGAGTTGACCACACCATATAATCCTCATCAGAACAAGGTGGCAGTGCACAAGAACAGTGCCATAGTTGGAGTCGCCAGAGCCATGTTGCATGACAAGGGGTTGCCCAACTTTCTTTGGGTTGGGGCATGTAATACAACAGTTTTCTTGCAAAACCACAGCCCACGGAAAGTGTTGGGCACAGTTATACCATAGGAGGCCTTTACCGGGAAGAAACCAGATGTATCACATTTCCCAATACTTGGTAGCCTGGTGTATTGCCATGTACCAAAGGAGAAAAGGAAAAAATTGGAGCCCACAACAGAGAAGGGCAGCTTCATGGGTTATAGCAAGACATCCAAAGCATAAAGGGTCCACATACCAACACTCAAGAAAACAGTCATCAGGCCAGATGTGAAGTTTAAGGAGGAAAGGGCTTTGAAGAAGTCCTTAAGAGCATGAGTTGACTATAATATAGGAGGAGCGGCATCAAGTTGTTGGCTCAGCCATCACTTCAGACTACAGCTGCACATGTTGATGCACAGGGTGAGCAGCAAAAGGATGAAGGCGACACGCAATTGGACGAGAGAGTAAATTCCTCTCAGACTATGTATCCCAACAGAAGGAGGAGATTGAGATGGACAGATCAGTTGATTAATGAGGCGCAAGAGCAACTTGGTGCTCCTAGCACATCAGTTCGATAAAGCAAACAGCCATAAAGGTGCACAAGACATCTGGCACTTATTACTGAGTTGTTGGATGTCGAGTCTTCCAACTACCAAGAGGCAACCACTCAGCAGGTGTGGAGAGATGCCACGGTGAATAAGTATTATTACATCATGAAGAATGATGTCTAGGAAGTGGTTTCGCGACCAAAGGGAAACTCCGTGATGGGATTATGTTGGGTCTACAAGATCAAGCATGAGGTTGATGGGAGCATCAAGAAATATAAGGCAAGATTTGTGGCAAAGGGTTCTCACAAGTAGAAGGGATCAACTATGATGAGATCTTTTCCCCAGTCCCCAGATATTTGTTTGTTAGGGCAACTGCAGCTCAAGTGGGTTGGAGGATCCACCAGATGGACATAAAACAGTGTTCCTTAATGTGGTTGTTGAGGAGGAGTTTTATATTGAGCAGCCAGAAGGATTTACAACATGCAACAAGAAGACTCACGTCTGCAGACACAAGGGAGCCTTGTATGGGCTCAAACAAGCTCCACGAGCATGATATGCTCAGATAGATAGTTACCTTCAGGGATTGGGCTTCACCAATAGTGAAACAGACCCCAAACTCTACTACATTGTTGTTAAAGTTGAGCCGCTTATTCTAGTGTTATATGTAGATGATTTGATTTCGACAAGCGCAGATAAGCTCATCCAGGAGTGCAAGAGAGATGTTGCAGGTGAGCTTGAGATGAAGGATATGGGGTTGATGTGCCATTTCCTTCGATTTGATGTTTGGCAGGGTAATGGGGATATCTTCTTGGGAAAGGAAAGTATGCCTTGAACATTTTGAGGCGATTTCACATGCAGGATTACAGACCCATGACCACGTCCCGAGTCACAAATTGGAGGAAGGTGGATACATTCAGATCAGAGTTAGTAGATCATTCACTTTACCAACAATTAATTGGATCATCGATGTCTTCCATAAATACGCGACCAGATATATGTTTTGCAGTTGACTCTTTGAAACAATTTACGGTCGAACCTACCAATGCGCATTGGGTTGCTGCCAAGCATGCATTGAGGTATCTCAGGGGGAAGTTGAATATGAATTGTGTTGATGTTATGAGGCTTGAGGACTTCAATGATGCAGATTGGGCATGAAGCTCCACAGAAAGGGAGAGCACATCAAGATGCACATTCAGTGTTGGACCAGCAATTGTTTCTTGGTTAAGCTAGAAGCAGAGATCAATTGCATTGAGCACAGTTGAGGCCAAGTACATGGTTGCCGCCAGCTTGGCAAGGCACGAAGTTATTTGGTTCAGGAATCTTCTCATGGGCTTATTTGGACAAGAGTTGGAGCCCACTATGATACATTGTAACAATCAGAATTGCATCAAACTCTTTCTGAATCCAATGTTTCACAATCACTCAAAGCACATTCACATATGTTATCATCACATCAAAGACAGTGAACATAGTTCAATAAGGTATAGTTACACTCTAGTACATACCAACAAAGAAGCAGACAACAGACATTCAAACCAAGGATTTTCCATGGAGCAGATTTGCTTACCATAGAGAGAAGTTGGGTATAGTGCAGAATGCCTTCCTCTCTAAGAGGGAGTGTTGATTGCAGTACAACAATAAGGGTTCTGTGTGCCTAAATGCTAAGGCTAGATAAAGGACCCACAAGACAGCCACTTAGCAGAATGTTAATTTATTTAACTATTTCCTAAAGTTGGACTAAGGAAAATTTTTAAATATCCTATGTTAACTTATGATTTAATATCAACCCTTCATCAAGATCTAATCTTAGTATTTGAGAGCGAAGGAGGGACTAAGGTTAAAATTATAAGATGAGATAGAGCAAGTGGTCATTTCATTGAGCACAAGTAGTGTGTGTCATCTCAGCAAAGGGAGAGACTAGGGTTTCAACAAATCACAGAGTTTCAGTGACCAAGAGGGGGAGCTCGAGTGAGGGTTGAGTTGCTCTAACTCAGACACCATTAGCGCAGCCTTTCAACTCGTCGATGTGCACAAAGAGAGAGAGAGAGAGAGAGTTGTGTGTTTGTACAAGATGCAAATAGGCCAATCTACACAGTGTTCTGGCAGATTGAGTGCACATAAGGGAGATCGATTTATCTCGGAAGTTGATTAGTAAGGGAAAACTCTTCTATATCAAGAAAAAATGACCAAGGTAGATGCCCTATTTGGTTCCTATTCACAAAAAAAATCATAGTAGCTAACCTAGTCAGCAAGCTTAGGTTGGAGGTTCACGATCATCCAAGCCCATACCCATTGGGGTGGGTGAACAAGGATGCAAAAATCTAGGTCATGAAATAGTGTAAGATCAAATTTGCTATCAATGACATTTTATTGATAATGTTGAGCTAGACATAGTACCCATCGAAATGTGTGGTGTATGGTTTAGAATTCCCTATATTTATATGAGGGATGTAATCTTCATTTAGAAAGGAAACCAATATTGCATAATCAAAGATGGAAAATCCTACGTCATCAACACACACAAAGGTTAGAAGATCTCACTGGTAAACACCAAACAAGTTAAGAAGTTGATTAGATCCAATAAGAAATATCTGTTACATTTCTTAAAAGAGAATCTTTGAAGTGATGAATCGGTCAAACCAAAGGCATCCTTGAAGGGATGTACTAAAGAGAAAAAGTAAAAGTTGGATGAGTTGATACAGACATATAGAGGGGTGTTTCAAGAGGCTAAGGAGGTATCACCTAAGAGAGAAGTGGAGCACAAGATACAATTGTTGCTTAAATCCGCATTACTAAATATTGGGCTATATAGATAGTCTATTTAGGAAGAAGATGATGTGAAGAAGCAATTGTAGTTGTTGCTAGAGTAGGTGGTGATTCATCCAAGCACCTCACCTTGTGGGTCACCTATCATTAGCATGTCGAATGGGACGTGGTAGATGTGTATCAACTACAAAGCATTGAATAAGATTACACCCAAGAATCGGTATCCTCTACCTAAGATAGATAATTTGTTCAATAGGTTGCAGCATGCCAAGTACTTACCAAGCTAGAACTAAAATCGGGATACCACCAAGTATGTGTAAAAGAAGAAGGCACCCAAGAGACTGCCTTAAAGACAAGGTAATGTTTGTATGAATAGTTGGTCATGCCCTTTTGTTAATGCAATGAACCACCTACATTCCTGAAACTGATGAATGATGTATTACCCAAGAATCGGTATCCTCTACCTAAGATAGATAATTTGTTCGATAGGTTGCAGCATGCCAAGTACTTACCAAGCTAGAACTAAAATTGGGATAACACCAAGTATGTGTGAAAGAAGGCGGCACCCAAGAGACTACCTTCAAGACAAGGTAAGGTTTGTATGAATAGTTGGTCATGCCCTTTTGTTAATGCAATGAACCACCTACATTCTTGAAACTGATGAATGATGTATTATGTGGATATTTACATTCATTAGTTATAGTTTATGCTATGAACTTAATATATGAGAATTCATTAAGAAATAATTAACACATTGAAGAGACACGTCCTAAAGGACATGACTATTGGCTGAAATTTCGTTGAGAGTCTAACTGCAGAAACTTGCCCAGAAACCCTAATTGCAGAAAATTTCGTCCAGAAACCCTAACTGCAGAAATTTCTTCCTTTTTCTAGCTGCAGCTACTTCGTCCTTTTCCCACGTGAGAACTGTTTCTTAGATGCTCGTATCCAATGAGAAGTGTGTGGATGAGATGAGTGAAATGCTCTCCAACGTTGACTGTATTTTTATCCATTATTGAGGTGTGTGACACATTTGTTGGGGGTGTAAAACCTTAAGGCCGACCTGCACTTAAATTTACTATAAATAATAAATTTAAAATAAATGTTCTGCTCATCAAATTAAAATCAATTTTATAACGATTTTACACCTCTCGGAAAGAGGAATCCAATACAAATATTGGTATCTTCATCTGAGCATCACAAGATGGAGTTTGGACCTAGTTGTCCAAATTTAACATATATAAGCAGGGCCCTCATTAAAAAAAAAACCATTGTATATAGTCCCTGTCATTTTCGTGTGTTGTCACTCTATCTATATGCTAGCCTTTCGTACAAATGGTGAATATTATTTCGCCCCAAGACCGCAACTGCAAGAAGTCCTATCAACTGCTTATCCTTCACCAAAAACGTGTACAATCATTGCAACAACAAAAAAAATTGAACTATCCACACACAATACCTTGTGAATTCTACAACATTCATACTTTTGAGCCATCCGTACAATTCTCACGCACATAATTGGATGCCTCACTAGCAAAAATACAATAAATTTGTATGTTATAAGGTGATCAGTAGTGATTAGCCTTTGTTGCCATCGATATAACCAACACGAGTTGGAATACAAAATTGATAGTCTTGATTGAAATGATTTTCAAAATTACCCTTGAACCATAACATGTCTCATTGCGAGTAAGTTGAATTACCACATTAAATGGTTTTTCCTTATTGAATAAAGGAAAATGTAGTATTGAGGTTCAAACAAATTAGGGGATTCTTTTTGTTAAAAGCATGTATTAAAATTATAAATTATATATATATAAACAATAAAGAAATTTTAAATTTTAAAAAATAAATAAATAAAGCAAATGCATTTCATAAGTGAACATTAAAAGTACAATTAATGTTCATTAGAAAGGGGTTGAGGGGTTTTAAATAAGACAATTTAATAAAAAGTGAACATGTAAACATTGTTTTTTATTAAAGGCAAAAAATAATAATTAGGACCATAAAAAAAACGATTATTATAAATAAATAAGAGAGAAAAGAAAAAGAAGTCGAGATATAAAGGGTTATAATAAAGAGTTATTTGAGGATACTAAAAGTTGGGTTCATATATATAAGAGAACTAGTATTATCAAGGACGTGTAAAGGCATATTGAGTAAGTGGGTCTTTTCACACTTTGTATACTCGCTCCTTACGAAGGATACATAAGCTTCATGGTCAAAGTATCGTTGACGAAATTATTGATGAAGCTTCATGGTCAAAGTATCGTTGACGAAATTATTGATGAACACAAATTGGAGTTGATCACTAAGAAAAAAGGAGTGAATTATAATTTAGAAATGAAAGAAGATTTTCAAAAACTTCATATAGCTATGTTTCATTGCTATTTAGAATTAAGGGGACTCTTGCCGGGAAAGATATTACTATTTCTATCACTCGTGTGGAAAACAATAATTATATAAGTCCTAAAATTGCTAACCAATTGGTGATTCTCGAGTCGAATATAATTGAAAAAATAAACCACTGGAACACAAAACAATATGACATAATTAATTTACAATTAAACATCGAGGATTATACATGTATATTGCAATTCTCTGTTAGATCTTTATGGAGCATTGATGGTGGCATAATTTTGGGTTCACCCTAGATGGAAATACTGTGGTCCTTCATTTTAAATATGAAGAAGAAGTTTTCAACATTCTCCTATAAGAAGAAAAAAATACCACTATAGGACGTTAGATTGAAGACTGATTCAATAACACCAAAAGACATGGAAGATATCTCAAAGTTAATTCTTCAAGAAAACCATAAATCAATGCAAAATATGCAAAAAGAAGTTGACAAAACTATAGCACACAAAAATGAAGAAATTTTTCATCTCAACGATTACATTAAGAAATTACTTACCCAAATTAAGAAACTAAATAATGATAAGAAATCAATGGAGAAGAATTTAGAAGCACTTATCACAAAAGAAGCATCGAAGTCTTCAAAAGTAACAATCCAAGTTGAAAAAAAGGGAACAAACACTTATCCAAATGATATCACAACTCAGAATAATCCCAATCCAATAGTAGTGAGGACATGCTCAGAGGTTGCAGCGCAAACGACAGAAATTTCAAGTGAAGATCCAGTGATTAACCAAGCAAATTTTGTACCTAAAGGATCAAGTGAATCAAGAAATCACCACAAATAGGTTAAGGGGAAATCATATCACAAAAAATCCTTGCCTGAATGGTATCTTTTCCCTGTATTCCAAATACTTTGTACAGTACCTAACAAATTATCAGGCGTCCTTTTAATGGTTTGAGTACTCGCAAGATCATTGGCGATGCCTTTTCTAGAGAATGTGAATCAATTTTAGAATCCATTTCATCGCCTAGTAGCTACAACAGTATCCTTGATCAGTATTGCAGTAGCCCTGTGGTTAGTTATTGGGGCAGTGTTGCCTATTGTTGAATCTTTAACTTAAGGTCTTTTCCAATTTGATCCAACACTCAAATATCAAAATCTTTGGATTTTTTATTCATATACCTAGAGAGAAGTTGCTTTAAAACAAATTATATCTCCCTAGATACACCCATCTTGTCAGAGATTTCATTCAAATATTCCATGAAAGAGAGATATGTCAAAGATTCAAAATGATTCTCATGACTCTCCAAAAGAACTTGGGGAAAGGAAATGAAACCACCTATTTTATGAAACCGAAACTAATTCCTGGGTGGATCAATTGCAAAACATTTTCGTAGAACTTCCAATACCTATTTGACCCTTCCTGAAGTGTTCAATTCTCATTAGATCTTAACAACACCCAAATCATAAAAGCAGACATCTCAACCAATCGCAAGATTCCACAAAAGATTAATTTGGGATAGTTAGTTCATTTCACACTACAACAATTTTGTACAACACTCAAAAGTTTATATTGTCTTGTATTGTCGAAGATGTCAATTTCGAGAATCGAGAAAGACGATAAGACATTACGAGACAGAAAAAGATATCAAACATTTCCATCAGTAAGCTTTGTGGACAAAGATTTTCTAAAGGAGAAGGCAATGTTATGAACATAATATATATGTAATAATTAATAAATAATTACTATATTGAAGAGAAATGTCCTAAAGGACATGACTATTCGTGAAGGGGCACCTTGCCTAATCTATAAGCAGGGCCCTCATTTGTAACCATATCATATCATATTACTTATACATTCAACATTCTTATATATTAATATTAGTTGTCCTATAATGGATATTTACATATTCCAAATATTCTAAACATTAGTTGATTAAGAACTTTGTTCGTTACATGCCAACGTCAAACTAGAGATAAGCAACATGCACAACAAAAGAGAATCATGTTCATTATGCTTGAGGACAAAATCCCTACAGGGGTGGTAATGTAACAAATATAACAATAGATGATAATTAATGAAAAGGTGTAAACGTGTGTCTTATCAAAAAGACACGTCTCTTCATACGAAAGGGTGTCTGCCTAGTATTTATAACTGGGCCCCTCATTGTATTTCTATCACGCTATAACTAGGCCTGATTAGTATTTATAACTGGGCCTGCCTAGTATATATAGGTTTATAACTCTACATGGAGGGGCACAACTCACATCTCAAGCAGGGACTAAAGACTAACAAAACACCAATTATTTGCTAACCTCAAGAAATGTCAATTTGTCTGGCAATCGTTAACGTATTTGGTGTATGTGAACAATAGAGGCAAACTCAAGATAAATCTCGCAAAGATGAAGACCTTCATAAATTGATCAATTCCTACAAATTTCATTGAAGTTGGGAGCCTTGTTGGGGTAGCACAATTCCAACAATAGTTCATCGCATCATTTTCGACAATAGTTGCACCACTTAAAGCCATAACAATAAACAGTGAAAGTTTATAGTGAGGGAAGAATCAACAGAAGGATTTCGATAAGCTATAAAGGAAGATAAGTTAATCATTACTTCCCACATTACCAATCTTGAAGAATCTTTTTGAATTAGAGATAGGTTCAAGTGGGTATGCTATGGGAGTAGTCTTCATTCAAAGAGTTAAGTCAATTTGCTATCTTTCAAAAATGTTCCACTTGGGGGGGGTCTTAATTTTTAAACTACCCTACATACAATAAAGAACTCTATGCCCTAGTACAAGTTCTTAAGAAGTGGAAGCACTATCTCATGGATAAGAAAACCATGTGCCACACAAATCACCAGCCACTTCAGTATTTGTACACACCAAGTAACCTTCAACAAACCAAACATTAGTAGTCTATGGGATTCGTACAACAATTTCATCTAGTCATCAAGTACAAGAAGCGCAACACTACAAAGTTGGCAGACATGCTAACAAGGCCACCCACAACCAAGATTACATCTTTGGGAACTCTTATGCACATGGAGCCATTTACCCATATGCATACAAAGAGGCCTGCAAAGAAGATGAGGACTTCAAGGAGATGTTTCAATAGCTACAAGGAAAAATTCATGTAGAAAATGGTGACAATATGGTTGACTATCATCGCTAGAATCAGTTACTCTAGCCTTTGGAGGCCTTTTTCCCCTCACACGTGTGGAGCAGAAGTCTGAAATTTGCAGATCTATTTAGGACACTTTTGCAGCAACATTGACCATGGTCAACCCTTGGTCGTTTGACCTCAAAAGTTTGTGTCGACACCGATGGAAATCAACTTTAAGAAGTTGAGTGGAAACGTTGTTGGTCCCATGCTTGCAAATCCTACCAAGCATCGACAACTCGTGGAGGCCCTGATGTTCTTAGTGAACTCCTGTTCGAATGTATGTTTTGCAATGAGCACTTTGAGTCAACATATGGTTGATCCTTATCACATTCACTGGATTGGTGGCAAGAATCTATTGAGATATCTTTGGGGCATAATCAACCATGGGCTGAGATACTCTACCGAGAGTTTGAGACTCCATGGATATACTGATGTCGATTGGGCTGGCAGTGTGGTGGATCGCAAGAGCACATCTGGATGTTGCTTCACCATGGGTTCTGCTTCGATATCTTGATGAGCAGGAAGCAGAAATCGGTGACTTTGAGCAACGCTGAGGCCGAATACATTGCAGCGAGTATGGTTGTGAAAGCTCTTCAATGAGTTGTTTAAGCATGTGCTAGATACCACCATTATCCTTTGTGATAACCAGAGTGGGATTCGTCTTTCTGAGAATCCCGTGTTCCATGATTGATCCAAGCATATTGATATTAGGTACCACTTTATACGGGATATGGTACAGCGAGGCGCTGTAAGGCTCGATCATATAGGAACTGATGAGCAGGTCGCGAATATTCTCACAAAGCCCCTTGGGAAGGTTAAGTTCCTAACCTTCCGTGAGAAGCTTGGAATCATGGAAAGACCATATTCTGAGGGTCCTACTTGTGTTGGACTATGAGCTCTAGGAGCTCCAGGGGCATGGGGATAGCTTCTTGGAGCTATAAGCACATATGAGGCTAGGCTTGCCGAACCTTGTTGTGCTTTTGCCCCACCGTTATGATAGAGTTGTTTCACCTCTTTGATCTATGCTCCACATGCATCCTACCTATGGAGTTTCGGACTCATGGGAAGTACCTCTCATTTGGCCAATGAAGTGGGAAATGTGGATAGAGACCATAGCAAGACCGATGGACGCATCGGAGATTATCGTACTCTCTATGTCTAGGATGGCACGTGTCCAGCACCTTGATCTGGGATCAAGTATGATGAGGTTTTATACTCTAAACTTACTTTGTGTTAGTATGAGACTCTTTTTGAGTCCAAGAGAAGTTTTTACCTCTAAGTTGACTTCGAGACAACTGAGTATGATGTCTTTGTGACACCTTTTTTTAAAGCGACAGCAACGCAAGTGTAGAAATTTTGGTTCCCAACCCCGGTTTTCAGTTTCTCCTTATTTCTCCCATAAAGTTAAATGCCCATTCCCATAGCCATACATTCAATAAGCTGGAAAAATAAATATTTTCTAAAAAACACAAATTCTGGAAATTTCACAGTGCTGAAATGCGGAAATAAAACTCAGATAAATAAAACAGCCACACACAGAAAATAGACACGCTGATTTTTGGTCAACTTGACCCTTGAAAAACCCCCTACAACTCTTGGGGAAAACCAGTACGAACGCTTCTTCTTATTTCTGGAAAATGCTTTTACAGAGAAGTGAAATGTACAGGAAAAAATTCCAGCAAACAAAGTACAGACTTATCTTGTTTTCCGTGCTTGCCTTCGCCTTGGAAAACGTGCCAAACAGCAAAACGTTCAAAGCAAAAATTTATTACAACATTTAACAGCCTTGGAAATCGTGCCCAGTACTTAGTTGTGCGACTGTACGAAAAAGTACAGCAAAGATGCCTCCTCAAAATCCATGTTAGCTACCTCAAAAATTGTGCCCAACCACCTTGGAATCCATGCCTTTAGCTGGTTGTACCTTCACCTCGATTTCTGTGTTGTCCCTCTCCTTGAAAACTGTGCCTCAAGCTGTTGTACAGATTGCTGCCTCAAAAATTGTGCTATTGTATGGACTTGCTGCCTCGAAAATTGTGCAGCCTCTTGCTGCCTCGAAAATTGTGCAGCCTCTTGCTGCCTCGGAAAACGTGCAGCCTCTTGCTGCTGTATGGACTACTGAACTCTTCCTCCCCTTCACCTTCTCAAGCTCAGAAATTCTCCAGCTCTCTCCTTCTCCTTCTCTCAATCTGCTCATGAAAAAATGAATGACCTTTTCCCTCCTTTAACCTAACCCTAAGTGACTTTTAAGGAATCCCTAAATCCAATGGCTGAGATAGCTTTAGATCTAGGGCTGAGATTAGATGCTCATTTAAATCTCACTTTCTATTTTTCAATTCACCCCACTTTAATAAAGACCCACTTAGTCATTTATTTCCAAAGTCACTTTTCACTTTATAATTTCACATTGACTTTATTAAAGTCACTTTAAAATTAGACTTTAGTAACTTTATCACTTAAAGTCATTTTTAAATTAGATTTGACTTTATAACTTTATAAAGTCACTTTAGGAGAAAAAATAAATTCTTTTAGACACTTTTCCCTAGGCCAAAGATCAAAGCCTTAGGGAACCACCTGTCTTTCGGTAACCAAATTTCAACACTCCCTCTTACCGAGGAAGGTGTTCCTCACCACAACCATCTTGTCTCTGAAGTAGACATGATTGCCCCAAGGTAAGGCTTTGGTAAGAATATTTGCAACCTGCTCATTAGTGGAAATATACTCAAGCTTCACAACTCCCTTCTGAACATAGTCTCTGATGAAGTGATATCTGATGCTGATATGTGTTACACAGCAATTTGTCACCGTCCCTACAATCCCCATCCCGCACATTGGAGGGCTCATTCCGTGACCTGTGAGCAGGGTTAAGGCTTGAAAATACTTTCATTGCATCCCTCTGAAGATGAGCTTTAATTGCCCTAAAGACATCTCCTTGCAAAAAACCCTAAAAATAGCTCTTTTTCCATTGGCGTGGTTCCATAGTTCAGCCCTCGCGCCAAGAGGGAAATCCTCCAAAGAGGACGCGCCAATTGGCGCTCTGTCATAGAGCCGTACCAGCGCCAACCATATTAAGAGGTGTTTTTTAAAAATAAAAGGCGGAAGTTTCATCCTAACAAATTACTGGGCTGATTTCTATCTTGAGTTGGGAGGTTTGGCTACGGACTTCCATGGAGAGGAAGTGGTTTGCCACCTCTCATGGAAGCTTCCTTGATGATAGGGCCAATCCCATAATTATAGGGATCCCAACTCCCCTTCCTCCTTCTATAAAAGCTTGCCCATTTCCATTTGCAAGCTAGTTCCAAAGAGTTCCAGAATCTCTAAGTTCCCAAGAGATTTCATATCCTTATGCTGCAAGAGCCTTCTTGATTCTCGAAGGCCAAATCCAGGCAAGGAGACTATTGCCAAGTATCTGGAGAGAGAGGCTTGTCCCATCCCTGACAGGCTTTTTCGAGACATGTTGTGCTGACGACCCGCTAAAGGAGAGTGTTGCGTCGAAGCTATGGTTGTATTCTTCTTTTGACTCTTTAATGATAAGCGACTATCGGTTATGGTTCCACTCTTGTTCTTGATCATGTTCATGAGTTATATCCTCTTCGACTGATATATAGTTGTATGCATTGGATTTTATGCTTGCGTTTGTGTTGTTTCTTGCATGTGCAGGTATCCGATCACGGGGATCGTGAGGATTGTGATCTGCCAGGGCAAAGGAACGGGAGCACCACCTCTTCTACAGACAACAGCGTTGGATTCCAGGTAAGCCTTCCTCGCAAGTCGGTTTATTTACAATTAGGAACCTGCACTGTAGCGTGTTTGATTGTTGCTAGACCCGATCTGGGCTAGTAGGGATCGCCTCTGTCTGCAGAGGGGATTTACCTCCTCAACAATATGCTTTGGCCTGTCATGAAATACTGGATTCTTCGTGAGTTTAATGCTACTCTGATTATCACAGTATATCACTGAAGGTCTCAATGGCTGACCAAATAAGCCAAACAACATCTTGCGAAGCCATATGGCCTCACAACTAACTAGACTGGCTGCCATGTACTCTACTTCTGCTGAACTCAATGCTACTGACTACTGCTTTCGGCTAAACCACGACACCACTGCCGAACCCAACCCAGAACAACACCCTGAAGTGTTCTTCCTATCAAAAGCACAACCTGCCCAATCAGAATCAGTGTAACCTGCCAATCTCACTCCATCCCCCTGCCTATAATCCAGACCATAATCCATTGTCCCCTGCAAGTACCGCAAAATGTGTTTTGCAGCAACCTAGTGCACCTTCCTAGGCTCACACATAAACTGACTCATCGTGTTGACTGCAAAACAGATATCTGGTCTAGTGTTGACCAAATACATCAAGGAACCAATCAGCTGCCTGTACAATGTGGGATCCACCAACTCAAAATCCGAAGCATGAAGCTTCTTCCAGTTGGTGATCATCGGTGTCGACATGGGTCTACAATCCTCCATGTGGAATCTGCCAAGGATGTCCACAATATACTTCCCCTGTCCCAGGAAGAAATGCCCCTCCTCCTGCCACACCTCCAAACCCAAAAGTAATGCATCAAGCCGATGTCCTTCATCTCAAAATCCGCCGCAAGATCTCTCTTGCAGTGCTCTATGAGTCTCTCTGCACCTGTAATGACTAAGTCATCCACATACAGCACCACAATGAGAGGCTCCTCACCTATCACAATATAGTAAAGGTTCGGATCTGCCTCACTCTTTGTGAAACCCATCTTCTGCAAGTAAGTATCTATCCTGGAGTACCAAGCTCTGGGAGCTTGCTTCAGGCCATAAAGGGCCTTCTTCAGTCTGCACACATGGGACTCCTTCCCATGCACCTCAAAGCCCTGTCGCTGCTCAATGTACACCTCCTCCTGTATGAAGCCATTGAGAAATGTGATCTTCACATCCATCTAGTGGATCTTCCAACCCATCTCTGCTGCTATCGATATGATGGAGCGAATCGAAGTATATTGAGCCATGGGAGCGAAGGTCTCCTCATAATCAACTCCCTCTACCTGGGAGAACCCTCTAGCCACAAACCTTGATTTGAATTTCTCAATGCTGCCATCTGCAGCATGCTTTACCTTGTAAAGTCATCTGGAAGTAACCACGGATTTGCCCTCAAGCCTCGACACCACCTCCCAAACATCATTCTTCATGATAGAAGAATTCTCCTCCTACATTGCCTCTCTCCAGACCTGCTGGCTAGCTGCCTCCTCGTAGCTAGAAGGCTCAGAGTCAATGATGTTGGCAACCATTGCCATATAGCTACAGAACCTATCAGGTGGTCTGCTCTCCCTAACCGGCCTCTTAGGCCCAGCAACAGATGTGGCCTCTCTCAAGGTATCCTGAAGCCACTTGGGCTTCCTCTTCCCTGAGCACACTTCTCCCACTGGAGAATGAAACTCCTCCTCAACATCAGGAGCCTGAACTCCTGATTGTCTGTATGTTGTCCTCCTGCCTACCTGAACCTGTAGATGCTGAAGTACCATGCGAACTATCCATCAGTGGACTCCCTAGTGAACTGCTCTGCATGCTGCTCGAAGCACCACCCCTCTGAATCTGTGAGCTCACTGACGGACCTGACACCGTAATCGATGTACCTCTGAATCCTCTTGATCTCTGCCCACTGGATCCCTGTGCCTGACTCAGCTGCTCCTGAGGGTCTGGCCGATCCAGATACTCTATCTCCCGTGACCTCCTGAAAGCCCTGTCCCCCTCGAACTTCACATCCCGCCTAACAACAACTCTCCTCTGTGCGGGAATATAAATCCGAAAGGCCTTCGAGGTCTCACTGTCGCCCACAAAGATACCCTTCTTTGCGGTGGGCTCTAGCTTGGTCCTCTTCTCCTTGGGTACGTAGGAGTATGCAATACACCCAAACATACGAAAATGACCAATATTAGGCTTCTTCCCAGAAAAAGCCTCCTCCAGAGTCACATGCCCCAAGGCACGATGCGAACTCCTGTTCTGCAAATATACAGCAGAGTTGCAGACCTCTGCCCACAAAAACAACGGTAACCCCTGATCATGTAACATGGCTTTGGCAGCCCCAACAATGGATCTGTTCTTCCTCTCCGCAACCCCGTTCTACTGGGGGTTGTAAGGAACTGTGAACTCCCTCATAATGCCTGCCTCTGCACAATAGTCAACAAACTCACCAAGGGTGTACTCTCCTCCATTGTCCGACCTCAGGGACTTGATCTTTCGACCTGTCTAAGTCTCCACAAGAGCTCTGAACTCTTGAAATCGCTTGAAGACCTCACTCTTGGTCTTCAAGAAATAAATCCAGGTCCTCCTAGAGTGATCATCAATGAATAAAACATAATACTCATATCCACTCAAGGAAACATGAAACATCTGACCACTCACATCGGAATGAATCAAATCAAGTATCCCAGTCGATCTGTTGTCACTGCTGGGAAAAGGGGATTTGGCAAACTTGCTCATATCACATCCTCTACATGTATCAAAGTGATTAGTACTGAAATCTGGCACACCTATAGTGATCTCCCACAATGTCCTCAAGGCTCCATGATACATGTGCCCTATTTTGCGGTGCCAAATCTCGCACAGCTCTGAACTGCTAGCTCTGTTGTCGGTACTACTGCTCAATGCCAAAAGGGGCTGAAATGCAAACTTGTACACCTTTGCATGGCGTATACCAATCACTCTAGCTGAATCAGCTGGAGCGCCCCTGGGATATATCAGCACCTGTCCTCTCTTGAACAATATCTCATATCCTCTGTCCTCCAATGCTGGGACGGATATGAGGTTCTTCCTCATCCCTGGCACGTATAGAACATCTGACACTTTCAAGGGAGGTTTGGGTTCCCTATCAAATGCCAATGTCCCTACACCGACTGCTCTAACAACGTTGTCATCTCCGAGTACTACCTCTATATCAATGCCACTCTTTGAAAGCTCTGAGAAGTACTCACGAACTCCTGTCATATGACGTGAAGCCCCACTGTCAACATACCAAATACCTGAAGATGCTCCGCTAGTGGAGGGAAATGCACACTCCCTCTCAACCTCCGTGGCAGGTGATCCTACACTAATGGACTCACAAGACCCAAACTCTCAGTCAAAGCTATCTGTAAAGTCCTCTATCTCTGCTGATGCAGCCATGCTCTGGTTCTTCCCCTTCTTTTCCTTCTCCAAACACACAACTGCATAGTGTCCCATCTTCTGACAATTCCAACACTTCACCTTGGAATAGTCCTTCTGCGTGTTCCCCTGTTTACCTTTACCTTTGCCTTTGCCCCCACCAACACTTGTGGAAGCTTGCTTCTTTCCCTTTCCTTTCTTGCCTCCTACCAACAGTGCTACATCCTCATCCTGCTCAACTGATTTGGCTGCACCAAGTTGGCTCTTTCTAATTTCTGTCTGTATGCAATCATCCCAAAACCTCTTTCAAGTGGGAAGGGTCTCACGTGCACAAACCTCATCAGCAAAGTTCAGCCATGAACTGGGAAGGCCATTCACTGCAATCTGCACCAACTTAGTGGGTGGAATGACCTCTCCAACTGCTGCCAATGCATCTCTCACATTAGTAATCTTTGTGAGATATCCAGCTGCACTATCAGTCTTACCCATCTTAACGGTCTTCAGCTTCTCCCTTAGGACCATTTTTATGTTCTCATTGGTACTCTGGTAGAGATTGATCAATGTTTTCCACATCTCATGAGCATATCTCTTTCCTCTCACATGAGGAATGCAATGGTCTTTGATTCCATCAAGAATCAGTCTCTTACCCTTGTTATTCTTCTAATTATATGCTGCCAACTGAACAGCATCAGTAGGCACATTAACAAGGTTCTGTGCGGTATGCACCATGATATCCCAAACTTCTGCATTCTCTCCTTCCAAACACTGTAGTTACTATGTTCATCCAACCTATCCTCCACCCTGAAGCCTAAAGACATGCTTGCTGTCCTAATAAACTGAAAATAACACTGCTGCAGTAAAGGCACTGTTTTTTGTGTGAAAAATCAGCTTGCTGTAATTTTTCTTCTTGTTGTCCCAAATTGCACTTTTCAGCGAAATAGCTCTGATACCATGTAGAAATTTTGGTTCCCAACTCCGATTTTCAGTTTCTCCTTATTTCTCCCATAAAGTTAAATGTCCATTCCCATAGCCATACATTCAACAAGCTGGAAAAATAAATATTTTCTGAAAACACAAATTTTGAAAATTTCACAGTGCCGAAATGCAGAAATAAAACTCAGAAAAATAAATCAGCCACACACAGAAAATAGACATGTTGATTTTTTGTCAACTTGACCCTGGAAAAACCCCCTACAACTCTTGGGGAAAAACCAGTTTGAAAACTTCTTCTTATTTCTGGAAAATGCTTTTACAGAGAAGTGAAATACACAAGAAAAAATTCCAGCAAACAAAGTAAAGACAAAGTAAATTCATGATTATATTTTTTTGAAATCTTTTTTGATATCAGTAGATGATCTGTATATGTGTAGGTTGCTAGTTGTGTTTACTTCAATATTTTCTGAATATTTCTGAAAGTAACTTGTATAAATTAAATCAAAAGTAGGAGAAGTAAATCAAGATACTGCAGTAGGGTTTTTGTAATTTTGTATTCAAAATTTTTCACAGTACTTCCCATCATCTCCCATCTCAATCTTGAACTGCATGTCCCTTTCTGACAATTTGTTGAAATATCCTATTTACCATCATATGATAGGAGACATCGCTGTCCGCATACCATAAACTGGTAGCTACTAAGCTTGCCATGCAAGCAATGAGTGAAAACTCCTCAAAATGAGAAGAGAACTCATCTATCTCTACAGAGGCTACTACGTGGTCCTTCTTGGACCCTTTCTTCTTGTTAGGGCATTTAGTAACATATTGCCCAAATTGGTGGCACGAAAAGCACTTGAACTTGCTGAGATCCTTTTTCTTCTTCTTGCTCTTGGAGCTTGGCCCTCCATCACCATTGCACTTTTTTCCCTTGAATTTGCCCCCCCTTTGTTGGCTAGGGGATCTTTTTTTTTCATCTTCCCCGGTCTTAATACGAGACCCAGATTAAGCTTGTTTGCAAATCTTTTCTTGGACAAAATGACCTCATAATTGCTCCCAATTTGGAAGCTTTTCTCTGGCACAAAACCCATCCTTTAAGGCTTGCCACAATTTGGTGAAACCCTACACAGTGAAATTTACTAGATTCCTATTTGGAATTGTTTCATCCACACTAGCCAACTCTTCTCTTACTTGGGTAAACTTGGTGAGATAAGACACGAGGAGTTAGACTTGGACATTTTAATGTTCCTAAGCTTGTCCTTCGAAATCAACTTTCTGGGGTTGTTGGAACCTTGATAGAGGCCAATGATGGCTGTCCACATGGCTTTGGCTATCTTATTCCTAGTAAGGTGAGGAATAATGTGGTCTTTGACTCCCTCCAAGATGATTCTTCCTTCCTTGGCATCCTTCTTGTTATGCTGAGCCAACTGATGAGGGTTAGTTGGTGTAGTTGGGACATTATCAACAGACTCCCACACCCCTTGATCCTCTAGCACCACTACTATCCTTTCACGCGGTGAATATAAGTTGGACGTAGGGTCCAATCTGTCCTCAAATTTGGGACCCTGATACACCATACTCTCAAATCATGCTGCCTAGAAACAATGCGCACTGCCCATAAAACCTAGTGACCAAATCAACTTGGTGAACTTGCTCCCTCTAAATCGCAACACCTACTCCTAAAGATAGAAACTGTGTTTGGTCTTCAATAAGAGGCTACACTCTGATACGATGTTAGATTTCCATAAAATCCAGTAAGTGATTTGCAATTTTCTAGGTGTAAAAACCAGAAATACAACAATAGTTATTTCAGAAACTTATATTGCAAATACAATGAGTTTTCTAACTTAGCGTTCATAGTGGAAATAACAAATCGAAAGACAAACACATTCAAGACATAGAACACAAGATATACCGAGGAAAACCCAACTCCGTGTAAAACATGCAAACTCTGTGTCTTTTATTATCTTCAGCAAAAGGGTAATCTTCAGAAAATTTACAAAATGGGAAAACTTCCCTTTCAACACAAGAAAACAATTGATTAGCTTTCAACATAAATCGATCTCCCTTCTGCGCACTCGATCTGCCAAAAGATCATATAGATCGACATATTTGTGCTCTTTACGAACACACAACTCTCTCTCTCTCTCTCTCTCCCTCCCTGCACACATGTGCAAGCTGAAGGGCTACGCTAATGCTGTTTGAAATAGAGAAATTCGTCCCTCACTCGATCTCTCCCTCTTGGTCTCTGAAACTTTGCAATCTGCTGAAACCCTAGTGTGTCCGTTCGCTAAGTTGACACACAATGCTCGTGCTCTTCAAATTCATCACTTGCTCTACCTCCTCTTATAATATTGACCTAAGCATCACCTTCACTCTCATCAGTTGAGATTAGAGTTAGATGAAGGGCTGAGATTAAATCATAAGTTAACTTAAGATTTTTAAATTTTCCCTAACTTTAGGAAATATTTAAATAAATTAATATTCTGCTAAGTGGTTGTCTTTTGGGTCCCTCTGCCAGCCTTGGCACTTAGGCAAGCAAAATCCTTGTTGCTCTACTTTAATCAATGCACTTTCACTAATCACTATGTAGATCACCCAAATACTTGTGGATTACATTTGGGGTTCCTGGGGAGAGATATCAAACATGATAGCCTTCTTGAATTTATTGATGTATTTTTTCACAACTACCCCTACCTTTGCCAAAAGTAATGCCAACATATCCATTGGTCCTTTACATACCTGATACGGTAATGTCGAGTCTTGATGAGGGTTTTGGAATCCTCCCATTAGGTTAATGCATGGTTCTCCAACTTCAGTGTAACAAATGAAATCTTTTGCTCATTTTCTATAAGGTGTATGCTAATATAGAACTCTAATTGTTACAACCAATGATTCAATTATACTGCATTGATCTCACCTTGGTATGGCTCGATGTCCTCTTCCATTTTAAATAAGTATTGTGAAGTGGTGATGATATTGGAACTTGGCTGGTCTTTCTCGGGCTCTTTTATCGGCTCTAGATCTTCATTCTCTCCCGACTTTCCTTTTGATTTTATCTTTGAATTAGAACTTGTAGCCTCCCTAAAAGGTATAAGCTTGCTTGCTAGAGATGCCATGAAGAGGGCCATATTGTGATAAATGTCAACGACTTGTTCTTTCTACTGGATTTCGAGGGTTGTTGTCAATAGACTCATTTTCCATAGCTAGGGTTTTGTGACTTTCTTTTATTTCAATACCCCAATCTTGCAAATTCCCACAAATATTCCAAAGAAAATTGTGTTTTGATATTGATATGATTTGTAAACTACCTTGGATATTCCATTGGAACAATTTGTCGCAATTGATCTTATAATATTTTGAAATCTTAGATTATGTAGATTTGTTTCCTTAGATTCCATATTAATCAATTGATAACTTTGTTCAAATTTATGAAAGGATTGAAATAAGAAATGGAAATCGAATACGTGAGAAAAATCAACCAGAAGGTGAGGCCTATCCTTTTTACTCTTTGCTATAGTTATAAAACGCACATACAAAGAAATATACACTCCTATGGAATTACCTTTGATATTGTGGTTTGGACTATTGTTATAGAATTTTCCTTCTTCGTTATGTTCTGAAAATACCATTCCTAGATGTTTTTCTTAGCTATGGAACAGATACAATGCAAAAGAATGGCTCTTCTCCTTCAAGTGACTGGGTATTTAAAATAGCTCAATAGCCATCTAAGGTTAGGGGTTTGACTTGCTCAACCCTCAGTGTGATAATGTTTTGGGTCCTCTAAAATCTTCTTGAAAGTTCTCACATGTCTCGCTCCACATGTGTGAATAATAGGGGCCGATGTGGCATCCACCTGTACCATTGTGGTCAAATAGGTAGGTCAACTCAAGGGAAGTAGGACTTCCACATACAAGCTTTGATTTAGGTTATCTTTCAATAGTTGGAATGGTCTTGGGGTGTAGGTCAATGTCATGGGTGTGTTTGTAAGGTTTAGAGCTTGCAACTCCAAAAATTGTTATTTGATGCCTCAAAATGGCTTTGGAAGGTTTGAGACCTCAAGTTTTCAGATTGGGACTTGTCACTAAAATGTGGGCCCTAAAAGCCAATTCCTCCAAATTTTCCACCCAAAAAGTATAAAGTAGATGACAAATAGTATGACGATCCAATCTGGATTAGTATGATTGTACAACCACTTCATGTGATTGTATGGAATTGCCTGTATGATTGTATGGAATTGTTTGTATGACTTTACAGAATTGTTTCATATGATTGTATGGATTTCTCTACAAGTATATGGATCTACTTTGTACATCCATTGCTTTCTCTTTAGTTTTGCCTCTTTCCTGAATCCTTGCTCTCTCTCTCTCTCTCTCTATTGTTCTCTGAACTTGCTCAATTGTTTTGAACCCTACTATCTTGACTTGTCTTTATATTTTAGTTGAAACTCTAATCTACGAAAACCTTCTTGCATTTTTGAAATTACTCCTAATTAAAGTCATGCATGCTCAAAATACACTTTATTAGACTTAACAACTAAATATAAGACTTTTCACTGTTATTTTTTCAAACCAAAATGAATTGCTAGATAGAATTACTTTTCAAATACAAGTTCTTGTTCGAACTATATTTCTCAATAGTTACAAAATTACATTTGTCTGGCTTATAGCCATTCATCATGTAGATATTTACATTAATGGTTTGGGGATGAAAATGGGGGTATTACTTGATAGTCCTAAGTTCAAGCAAGACCCTAGGGTCACCAAAGAAGGGCTACCTAATGTCACCATGGCCGAAAACAAAAGCCAACGTAGTTAAAAGTCTCTCTCCTCGTTTTGCACATGTGAAGACAACCTGCAAATTTGCAATATTTTAGAGATGTACAATACTACGAACTAAATGATGAATGATTGATGTGTGATGTGATGCCTCCAAGTGAAGTCAAATTAGGTCAATTTATATGAGAGTTAGGGGGTCGAATTTCTCTCTCTAGGCTGACTTGTACTTTTCAAGATGACTTGGACTAGCATTAAAAATAATATTTTTCAATGTGTAAATTTGACTTTTCCCAAGTGGAAGAGTGTCTCCTTAGGGTTTGCTAGCCTTCCCTTAGCTGCCAATCTTCAACATCAACTCGGTCTTTAGAGCCTCCTGCTTAATCTCTGTCACTAGCATCGATCCTTGATCCAAGATCCCCTTGGATCTGCTTACAGGTGGCACTGCAAGCTGTACAACTTACTCTTCTTGACACGAAATTTGACTGCTATGTCTTGGGTAGCTCCTCTTGAACGTATGAATATTTGTCCCTTCTCGAACTCAACATCATACCCTACATCCTTCATAAATGAAACTGAGAGCAAGTTCGTCTTCAACTTTGGGACATATAACACCTCCACCACTTCCATAAATCCTCGTGCTTCTATCTAGAATAACACTATTCCAACCCCTTTCACTGCAAGTATGGTACTTATACCAACCCCTGGTTGAGAGTTCATTTCCTCACCCTAAAGAAAACACAGAGTGAAATACCCCAGTGAAGCTTACTTAGACTTACAGCGCATCGGACAGATGGAAGGATGGAAAGAGCTTGACATAGAAATAGAAATAGCTGTACAGGCTTCAAATAGAAAAGCGTTGGTCACGGATTCTTGATATATGGCCAGATGCTCCATTATTTATGAACCATGCATCAGTATCCACAAACCGAGCACTTCTAACACTAGTTCTAGAAAGACAAGCAACCACTAATGAGAACTTCTCCAATTTTGCTGCAAAATCTTCAATCTTGGTTGATGCTACAACATGTGCTTTCCCTTTGTCTTTCTTTTTCTTTTGGACACTGGCTCGTATATTGTCCTATATTATGACATGCAAAGCACTTGACTTTGCTCATGTCCTTCTTCCCATCATGAGAGGATCCTCTGTCTCCTTTGTTCATCTTGGTAGCTCCCTTGCTCTTTCTTGCATGACTTGAAAGAATAATGTTCTCCTCATCCCTTTCACCATTTACCTGGTTGCCATGAAGAGCCTCCTCATGTGTCTCCTCTTGGGTGAAGTCATCCCACAACCTATCCCAGGTTGGGAGATTTCCCCGTGGCACGACTCCTTTAACAAAGACACTGCACTACTTTGTGAACCCATTCAGAGTTGTCCTTATCATTTTTGAGTCAGACAATTTCTCCCCTAATGCAAAAAGATCATCTTGTACTTGAGATATTTTGGTGAGATCAGAAGGAACAATTTCATTCTTGGACATCTTGGTTTTGCAAAGTTTCTCTGTCAACACCATGTTTCGGTTTTGGTTGTCAGTTTGGTATAACTTGGTCAACGACTTCCACATTTCTATGGCTATTTTCATCCCAAATATATGAGGAATAATATAGTCATTTAGTTTGTTTAGGACAATCCTCTTGGTTCTCACATCCTACTTATTATGGGTTGCTAGAAGTGTTGCATCGCTAGGAGGGATCTGAGTTTGTGCTACAAATTCCCAGATCTCATTCTCTTCTAACACCAATGCAATCCTCTCCTTCCAGACGTAGTTGGACAAACCATCCAAGCGACCTTCAAACCTGATATTGGTCGCCATCCTGTCTAGTTGACCAAACCCTGCCAAAAAAAACAAATTCACTTGATGAAGTTTCTTGTGCTTCTTTTCATTGTATGTTGTTTGTGCCAGCCAATTCGACAATAATCTTTGCCCACAATTTTTGTTGTACATGTGGGGCCTATGCCTTGCATGTTGTCTGTGCTGATCTGCTTTTTTGACTACGTTTGCTACGCAACCCTGCATGTGTAGCCTCACTTTGTGCCGATTCCATGACCTGGTCAACACCCAATTGTCTTAACTCGTCTCTGAATTCTCCTTGGCATTGACTTCCCTTTACAATGACTTAGCCTTAGCATTCTCCTACGTCGACTTAGACTTGTTGCAGTTGATACCCACATTGGCCCGATCTCAACTTGTCAACATGCTTGTTGGCTCGACCTCATGCTACAAAAGTTACTCTGCCTGTTAACTATCTTGACATGCTCGCGATTTGTGGTGGCTTTGATTGGGCTTGACTACACTCTTCATGCGTGGCTTCTCGGGGTCCACATAATCTTATGCGTTGCTCTGTTGTACCTTAAGAGACAATTCCTTAGCTGTGATAAGGAATCGGTGCTTAAGACATTATCTGATTATGTCACAAATGAATATATATCTGTCTCTGTTTTATAAACCCTTAAACATTGATTATGTAACCCTTAAATATCAAATCCATGCATGTTTTGCAATGCTATATTCCACTTATGCTGAAATGAATGAACGGAAAAAAAAGAGAAGAGGATTTCAATTTGATATGTTGTTTCAAACAGAATCTATCATTTTAAAACCCTGAAGAATTAAATAAAGATAAAGTTAAAACAGATGAGCGCACATTAAGGTTTGTTTAACTCTTAAATACATATGATGTATAAAGAGACCTGCTGCTCTTACTCTATTTTATTCACAGATAAGAAAACATAGTGTAAACTGGATAACTTTTCAGCCTAAACAGAATGATAGAAACTTGCATACTCATTCATTAATTTTCCATTCTTGAGTACAAAAATTTGGCTTCAAGGTTCAAAACTCGGAACCTTTTCCTTTCTTGGAATCTTCTTTAAATACAAAATAACAAAACAGTGTCCAGCGATGAAACTAATTCTAACTGCTTTAACTACTTACAGTTACGGAGGTACATGCCTCAAAAAGGTCCTATTACAATTTACATGATTTTGAGAAAATAACATAACGTGAAATTGAAATTCCTAATCTATAAGAACAGCCGCTTCTGATACAGTTGCTGAGTCAACGACTACTCTTTGTTGAGATGCTGGGATTCCTTCTGCTGAGTCCATTGAGAATGTTTTGCACTTTTTCCATATCTCACTTTGGGTTGTTGATGAATTCTTGAAACTATGATATTCCAACCTGAATGCAACAATCTGACTGTGTGTAGGTATTTCTGTGAAGAGAGTCTTCACCATCCATAACAAATTGAAATGCCTTTGTAAGAAATTAAACACTGTTTCTCCTTTTAAAATCTGCGTCTTTTCATCCCTGTTATCCATCTTGCTTTTTGCCAGTATTAATGAATCTTCATAAAATTTCCATGACAAAATGTTTCCTTTCTCTGTCCAACATGAAGGTAAACCTATTCTTGTCAATTTATCAAATGATATATCAAACTTGTTCACTGTCTCTTTGATTCCCAGTAGTCTCTTTTCTGTAACTTTTCGAAGATCATTCCTAATTATCATCTTATTAACCTCCACAGCATAAAAATATCTATCCTTTATTCCAATGTCTTCTAATTCCTCATCTGACTTGGAATTAATAAAGTTTATGAACTTTCTAGCCCAATTGGCTCTCTTAATTGCTGTTTGCTTATCAGATAGGATCTCTTCTTCATACTCTGAGATAAGGCTTTTCGCCTTTGCAACTATATTCAAGAAATTCCAATTGGACTTCATTTCTGAGATAATTTCACCCCAAATGATATCTTTAGCCTTTATAAGTGAGATATTTCCTTTTAATTTCTCTTTGAGATCTTTAATCTCAGCTTCAACCTTTTGTAAATTCAGTTTATTCTGATCAGCTTCATTTTCTAGTGACCGTATGATCTTTATGGCCGTTTCTAATTCTTCTTGAGCTTGCTTGCGATCTCTTTCTGCCATTTTCATTTCTGTGTTGAGTTGAGCAATCTGTGCTTGGGGATCTGTATCACCTGTAGGAAAAACAAAGGTACAAGTATGATTTTCAATGTGATTTTGTAAAGAAATGGCAATCTGCTTTATTTTAGACAATTCTTCATCTTTATGCAACAATTGCTGATGGAGTTCCTCTTTCTCTTTCTCCACTTCTGCCACTTCTGCAGCGATTGAATGCTCTGCAGCAGGTAACTTCAGCTTTTTCCTCAGGGTGGATATCTCTCCATGAACTTCTGTACTGCAGCTTTGTCACTAGGATCTACACCAACCTTTATGATAATATTTTTCAACTCCTCATTTTGAACTGATAAGGCCCTTGAATTGGCCTTCTCCAACTTGAACTGCCTGATAACTTTTTCTAACATATTTTCAGCTTTAACAGCTGTGGCATTGGTCTTAGTTAGATCATTGACTATTAATTGTCCAGTCTGCATATGTAGATTCATTTTATCCAACAGTGGGATCTTCTTAACATCCATAGTTATATCTACAACATTGAAACCGCTTGAGGATCTAAGAGACATCCCTGTTGGATGTGTTAAAGCCATTCTGAAGTGATCCTTCTCGAGATCCATCACAGTTAGCAACCTAGTCTGATTAGTAGCTATGTGATGCTCTGCCTGAGCCTCCACATTAGCTTTTATTCTTTGATTCTTCTCTTCAATCTATGTAAACACCTGTTTGACTTAGGGCACCTTTTCTTGGTAAAGCTCATGACCTCCAGGAGAAGAGGGAGCATTTTGCTCTTCACTTAAATGGAAGGTAAAACCTGGTGAATTTGAAGAATGATCTTCAGCCAACTTAGTTCTTTTCTCTTCTCTTGGCTCTTCATCATCTAACTCAACAACAGAATCCTTACTTCTTTTATTTATCTTTTCAGTTCTAATAGGTGTCTGAATGCTTGTTTTTGCTGAATTTACTTCTCCTGGGTTTGCCAACTTTTTTTGCTCAGGTCTGCTTTCGTGAGTAAAAGCAGAATATCCATTTTCAGTTCTCCTTCGGGAAATCACTCCATGAGGATCATATGACCATTTTTCACCCAGTAACAGACGTGTCTCTTCCAACAACTTAGACACTTCACCAAATGCTTGTCTCTTATTTACCACAAAGGGTCCCACACTCATGGGCAATTTATACATGAGACCTTTCTTCATGGAAACAAAATGCACCTGATCTACGTTGAGACTCTGTCTGATGAATTCAAGGGCAAAAAGCCTCATAGGCACAAAAGTTGGGAGCCTGTAAGGCTCAATATTAGTTCCATACAATCTTATCTCAGAATATTCCTCAAACACAAACTAATCCCCAAACCTGCAACTAGGTCCCAACTCTAAAAACTCCCTGGCTTTTGGTAAAAAACAAGGGGGAGAAACCCCATTCAATATTCTATAAGCAATTGACATATACTGACTGGCAAACTCAAACAACCCTGCTTCATTTCCGTCTCTTCTAGTTATGTCAGTCCAAAATATAACTGATTGCTTCTGTTTGTTGACATCCATTATTTAACTCCAAACTCGTAAATTCCTCAACATTTTGATATAAGAATAAATAAACAATCAATGAGGGGAATTTAAAGGAACCTGTGAGAGAAAAGCTCATCAACTGAGAGTTGACAATCTCTTGCCAGAAAGATGGAATATCCAGAACTGTCCCTGGTTTCATCATCATTGCGTACATTCTTAATACTGATTTGTCAATTGTAAGGTCATTATCTTTCCCCAGAATTTCTGCAATACAACTCAGAACTGGTCTATTCTTAGCATCAAAAATCTCCAAATTGAATTCTTTGCCTTCTAGTTGAAATTCTTTTGAATTTGGTCTCAAATGAAACATACACTGATTAAATTCTTCTCCTGAAAGGTTTTCAAAATAACTTGCCAATGAGTCTTTTGAGAATTGAAGTGATGACTCATCTTCGGAGAAACAAAACGCTTGACGAATCAACTGCGTTGACACTTGTAAAACATTCTCCCCCTGCGAATTCATTATAAAACACTTACCGGGATACATTGAAGAAACCAACCAACAGATAAATTCGGGAAAGAAGTGAGCTTTTGGGATACATGCAGCCAGGACACCGGATTTCTTCATGGCAGAAAAAACTGGGGAATTCTCGGCATTTAGGGTTACTTGATGATAAAAGAGGGGATGATTTACGGAAGACACGGTATCTTGGATGTCTCTCTCATTGTCCATGAGGACAATGTGGCTAGTCGAACCAGGTAGTGAAAATCGCTTGGCCATGGTGATACAGACAATAGAAGCAATCCGTAGAGTAGTGGAGAATGAAAAGGTGGCGGCGACACGGCTCAAAAGGGAAAACAATTACAAATGATTTGAAAATGTGATAAAGATCAATTTAAAAGCCGTGCAAACCTGTAATAAATGCCTGAAATGACGTGTAACAAGCCGTTGACAAGGTTTATCATGGATTACAACTGTCTTTCACTTTGCCTCATGACGTCATTGCGGAGGCTCTTGGAGTACGGCGGCAAACTTTGGCTAGTCCCCCCGCAATGCATCTACACCGTTGATCGCTGTTTACCCCGCGGTCAAACAGGTCAACTGCGGGGGCACTTGATTCGATAACTCACGAGCTCTTTGCGCCTCCGCATTTTATCATTCGGTTATAATCTTCAATACTTGCTACTTCCGCTTGGAGACTTGCTCGACGTTTAAACATGAAACTATAATATACACCCAAATAAAGTTTAACAATAAACTTAATTTGCATCGAGCTTTTAGAAACATTTATTTTTTATGTTACAGTATAAAAAACATTATACTATAGCATATACTTTTTCTGAATTTCAGATTTTTTTTTTTTTTTTGATTTTCAAAATAAAATAGAAAAGGATATGTAGATGATCCACAACATGCTCTACGACTAATCTCCGTCTGCAATGACTGTGCTGTGTCCCCAAGTCTGTAGTGCTGCGTCTTTGAAGCCCAAGACTCCTTTGACGATTGCGGCATTGTCCTCACCCTACGGCCCTGATGACTTATTCCTCGACGATTCTATACGTGTGTTGCAATGACTTGACTTTTTCTCTCGGTCCGATGGTACTTTGTGTCGATACAACAATATGACGTCTCCCATGGTGACCAGTCGTTCGACTGGTCCAGGCTGTTCCAGAACTTTGTTGAGGCCTAGTCACTTAACGTTGTGGCTCTTGTTGTGTTTCTCTCGTTGGCTGCTATGTAGCGCTTCCCTGGTCACCTCCAGCTATCATCTGTGCTACTGTTAATACACTTCGATTCCCTGCACACAGTTTTGTTGTCCAGATTCCTCTGTATCCCTTGCATGCTTCCTTGCACACAGTTTTGTTGTCCAGATTCCTCACTGTTTAGTGGATGGTTTGTGGGTTTGTTGGTTTTGTGGCTGCCACTACTCAAGCAGTTGGATGGGTCGACAACGGAGTTAGCCTGTCAATCACTTTTCAGAACGTTTTAAATAAAATTTCTCTTTAGCTATTTGGTCTATTTATTTTGGCCTTTTTTTCCGTTCATACGATGGCCAAACCTGGCTTCGACGATACGATACAAACCCAACACTTACGATTTCAAGATTGATTCAGAGTTCTGATATCATGCTAATTTTTCAACAACCTAGCACTCGATATTTAATTCCAAGCAATAAATTACTGAATAAACACATGTTTAGGTTCCGAACAGAAATATTTAGCAAGCCCCGAGGGTTAGCTCAGGGTTGCAGGGGAGCGGCTCCCCCTGTTCGAATTGCTCTCGGAGTGCGCTCCCGAATTTGCTCCTGTTGCGCTCTCGCAAAAAAACCGCTCCCTGTTTTTTTTTTCGCAAAAAAATCGTCACAAAGATGTCCCAAACGCAATTTTTTTCGAAGAAACAAGATTTTTTGAGTAGGGCAGCCTAATATTCAAGATTATGGCGCTAGTATTGATATGCAATTCATGGTATGAATGTTAAATTCTTAAAGTAAAAGTGGCGTTCTACTTTATCTTTCATTTTCATCCTTTTACTTAAATTTTTAACATTACCATGAAATGACTTGGTATGTTTGAGAGTGGTTCCAACCAAATTGGATTTCATATGGAGAAAGTAGAATTTTAGATCTCACTCAAAATCTTGTAGACTTATCAGTTTTTCAAGATTTCAAGATTTGGGGGGGGGGGGGTGGTTGCAATCTTTCCATTGGATTTTGTCATGTACTAGGGTATGGGACTCGTATTTAATCAAGAGCACCAAGCCCTCTATGTACCTTCATTTTAGTGACATTGGTTGTCGAACTCCTCTATCGTGACCCTACTAAAAACGTACCCATCACTGAAACAAAATCTTGACTTGACATGCTACATTTTTTCTATCTTATGCTAATTACTTAGAGGGTGATATTAATGGCAAAGATCCCAAGATAGGCAATGATCTTGATGATATGTAGCTATTTGTTGTAGCATGATTTTTTTGGATGCTAGAGGCCATCTAGAGCCTATTTGTTGATGTATTTTCAGTTCAAAGATGGATTGCACTCGATGCTATTTTGGTTATGTGCACCCTTACATGCTATATAAATGAGAACTTGTAACTTGTGGACGTGTTTGATGAAGATTATAACTTCTAGATGATTGATGTTATATGGTGTAATCCACGTTTTTATTCTTTTTATAACTAGTTCATCATTCTACATGCTTTTGTTGACACATATGCATCAAAATATATAAAAATACATATTATATATAAATTCGCGCCCAAACCGGGAGCTTTTGAAAATGTCACTCGCCGCTCCCGCTCCCTGCTTCCACTTCCGCTTCCAAGTAACCTTGGGTTAGCTCAATTGGTCATGTTACCATTGCTAAAGCACCTCGCTAATGAGAGGCCGCAGGGTCGATTCTCCTCGATGCCCTTGGGGTTAGGCTTTGCTAATTAGGCTAGCAGGATGAGATTCCTTCGGGTGGATCTGCTTTGATATTTTCTTGGGAAAAAAAGAAAAATATATAGCGCAAACAAATAACGATCTGAATCACAAGAATCACAAATAGATTTCTGCCCATCAAATCAGTTCTATCTTCAATAAATCTAAGAACTTATTTGGGCTCTCGTCCTGGGATAGTGGCCCAACTGAGAAAATACAGATTGCAACATTCCAGATCTGATCCAACAGATTTTCTCTCTCTTGCAAATCTAGATCTCTAGCCTCTCTGCACTCCCTTGGAACCAACACATGTTCATTGAGATACTGCTCTCAATCTTATGCTGCTGTTTTGTGTTTTCTCCCTCTTGCTAGCCTTGCTTTTATAACTTTACACTGAGCTAAATCCCTAACCCTAACCCTAATCTCAAAGTGATTGATGGCCGAGATTTGATCTATCCTTACTTGAGATCGATGGCTAAGATTAAATCTTATTCACTAAAGTAAATTACTTTATTTTTCATAAGGTTTATTATCTCAATAAGCCAACATATTAATATGTGTTTTTTCTTAAGTTAAACTTAGGCCATATTACATTAGCAACTTGTGCAACCTAGAGCAAGTGTTCAAAGGAGATGTGGGCAACTTTTGCACACCTAGACACATTTCCAGTGCAGAAGTACCCGCTTGAGCTACAAACTTCAACACTTCTTCTATAGCACTTGGGTATACATTGTTTGCTGGGAAATAAAGATCGAGTCTTCCTTTTACTAGAACTCTATTCCCAAACAATAGGGAAGTATACCCAAGTTTTTGATAGAGTTCCACCTTAAGTTTATCAACTAAATATCATTGCTCCTTGTTTTTTTGATATCATCAAAATGGAATCACAATCACCAAGTCCTTTCGACTACTTGATGTAAATATTAGGGTATATACTATAGTGTGCTTCTCCATCATCTGTGAGATGGACATTGATCTTCTTGTGCCATGCTTGGGGAGCCTTTTTCATGTCTTTCTAAGCATTCTTGAGCCTGCATCTTCATGTCCACATTGTTCTAGGTTGCCCTTCAGGATGGCACTTTTGATATCTATTTTCTGAAGTTGATTATACATGTAAGCACCGATCTGATCATCCCTATCTTGGTTGCTTGAAGGAATGTCTTATCATAGTCGACCCCCCTCCTTTTGAGCATATCTTTTTCCACCATCCTTGCATTTTGTTTGTCAGGTGGTCCATCCACATTGTAGTTGATCCTGTAGATATTTTTTATCGAGCAATTCCCCCAGTTTGTGGGATGCATTTACCCCAAATGGGGGCGTCTAGGTGCTCCTCTCCCTGAAAGAAGGGGGACACCTTTGTGCCCCTTCTGATGGCTTTTGTCCAACAACCCTTTAAGATATAACAAATATAGGGAACAGAGCTTTGAGGAGATTGCAACCTTGGTAATTAATGGTATATTAAGAATAGTGACATTCTCCTTTATCTTACCATTAATTGTTTCAGGATGCTTGAGAGTGGTTCGAACCTATCAAACTTCATTTGGAAAAAGTAGAATTTCATATCCCATACAGAATTCAGCAGAATTTACAGTTTTCAGAATTTTAGGATTGGTTGATTATAGCGTTTTAATTGGATTGCACCATGATGAATTTGCACGGGATGAATTGTTATTGTTGGGATTTTATCATATTGTTTTTATTTTCATACCTTTATAGACAAGGACTCCTATGCTAGGCACCTTGATATCCCCTGTCTCCCCAGAATTACATTAGTGCTTTATACTTTGCGCATTTTCTATTAATGCATTTTCCGTAGTTTCATGGGTACTTCTATCCCACAGGTCATACCCATACCTGCACTACCTGCATTCTGATGATTTCCTCCTTAACGAATCCCCATCTCTGGAGCTCAAAACTTCAAACTGTTTTCATCCTTCTTCCACCTGTTCCTGTACCCTTGCACACAACCAACATACCCATGCACTATAATTTTTTGCTAATAATAATACAAAATCATGAAATACATCATTTATAGATTTGAGTTTTCAGGTAGTATGATTTATCTCAGGGTGGTTAAAGAACAACAAAATCCACGTTTATTCAAACACTTTTTTATAGATGATTCACACATTGATAATTATTCCATAATTGTTTTCTATTTCTTGTTGTTCAGCCATCAAATAAATCAATATTTTTGACAAACTAGCAGCTTTCCTGATGGATATTGGGTTCTAATGGAAACTATGTATAAGTTCTGCCACTTTGAATGTTTAAACAACCAATTTCAGGAGATTTAGTTTAGGCTCACTGCCAAGATTGCATTTTTTGAATTTGCCAAATTTAACCTTGCTTGTAGTTGTTGTTGGATCAGGGATTTGCTGGGTGAGCCTACTGTGTTCCCATTCTCTTTATGCAATATGGTCAAATTTCATGGTCTTAACTTGATAATGTTGTTGTTTCATATATTGAACTTCAATTTATATATGCAGAACATAATTTTTATGAGCATGAGTTATTCAGTTCATCAAGTCCTGCTGACTCTCCTGTTACAATGTTTCTTTAGCCTAGCTAGCTGTCTCCTTGTAGCCAGTGCTCTGACAATGCATGCAGAGATTTGTTAAATATTTCAAGGTGTTTGCAGGTTGGATAGATTGTCCAGCAGTTGGTCAACCTCTTGCAAACTTAATTCCTTCCAAAGTGCCTCTTGGGGAGGCCTTTAATGATTGTATTCCTCCTGGAAGAAGATATTCTTCAAAGCAAGTGGCACACCAACAACGGGTTTTGAACAGAGAAGTATATATTAATCCACTTCCAGTTTTATTTGGACCATATTCTTTCAAGTGAATGCTTAATAAAATTACCGAATATTGTAACGAATTTTCTTTTTGTTCTTTTGCCCCTTTCTTAGCAATGGAATTTTTTATTTAATATTTCTGGTGGAAAGATAATGTAGGTTGGTTTAGGTTTCCTACTCAGCACCATTTCAAGCTATAAAAAGAAAGATGGTGAATCATTGGCTTCGTCATAACTATTTTGCTCCCGTTTTGTGCAAGAGTCTTTGGACAGATTGCTTATGTAGTATATGTGATTCACAACTTGGAGCAAATGTCTTTTTGAATTAGACGCAGGGCTAAGTAAACATAAATTCTCCGATGTTTGGTTTAGGTTGCATCTTTGCAACACTTTGAGCTAGAATAAATGCACAGATAGTTGGCCAATTAGGATAAGCAGATAGTTTTTTTCAAGTTTAAAGTTTTATGCAATTAGGTTCCTTTAAGATGTTCTGTCATTCCACATGAGCAGTTTTAAATGTAGCAATTTCAATATTAATATTTTTTGTTGTTCAATTGCAGCTGATTCTAGTAAACAGAGGCATATATGCTCTTCTATCCTTGTAGCTATTGTAATTTACAACATCTGAAACCTACTATAAACACAAACTGTTCCATTGTAATGTAATAATAATCTCACACTTCCAGATTTTATGAGTTCAGGAGATTTGTATCTTGAAAACACTACGTCCACTTCATGACTGGAAATTTTCTTATAACCTTCTAGACTACAACAAATTATTCCCGAACCTGAAATCCTTTCCTAAGTTTTCTTTTGGGAGTAGAATGCTTTTTCCATTTCTCTTCTTCTGACTAGGATATGATTAGTCAATCTGATTGAATTGCCTCCGACTTTCCAACCATTCAATTCTCTGTATATACCAAATTCTATTGATCCTTTTTTTTGAGGTGATACTCCTATCTACCCTCTCCCTTTCTTTATTTTCCTCATTTGTATTTGGATTTTCTTGCTCCCTCCCCTACATCAGTTGATGTGTTTAAATCCTGGCTATTACTGTTCTCCAGTAAGTGGTATTTTTAGCTGTTTTAATTTTGAGCTTTTATGCCTTATATAATATCACTTTTTCGTGTAGTCCTTATCCCCAAACTGGGTTCCTCTTTTTTCATCATCTCCTTGGATTCATCTTGATATTCTTTCTTTATATTCTTCTTAGAGAATGTAAAGCTTTGCTAAAATTGGACAACTAGGTCCAAACTCCATGTTGTGATGCTCAGATGAAGATACCAATATTTTTATTGGGTTCCTCTTTCGGAGAGGTGTAAGATCGATATAAAATTGATCTTAATCTGATGAGCGGAACATTTATTTTGAATTTATTTTTTAATAATTTCAAATATGTGCAGGTCGGCCTTAAGGTTTTACACCCCCAACAGATGTGTCACACACCTCAATGATGGATATATATACAGTCAACGTTGGAGATCATTTCACTCACTCTCATCACACACATCTTCTCTTCTGATTTAGTACGAGCTCCTTGGAGGCAAACTCGGTTCACACATGGGAAAGAGGACGATTTACTGCAGCAAGGGTTGACCGAAATTTACTGCAGCTCACCGTAGCTAGGGTTTCCACGCTAGTTTGACCAACGTTGACTTTGGTCAACACATGGTCCAAAAGGGCTGAAATTTGGTGGAGAGTTCGATTTTGGAAGGCTGTACTCATTGGCACAAAAAACTGAGGTCAAAAGGTTGACCGAAGATTGAGCTGCATTGACTTTATCGCTGCTGCCTTGCGTTGACTTTTCTGTACAACGTTGACTTTTTTGGGGTTGACTTTGAGTTGACTGGGTGACTGATTTGAGGGCTGTTGTGACACAAGCTGGGTTGGCCGACCAAGAAGACTTTGCTGGTTGAAGCATCCTGCTGACCGCCGTAACGCACCAACACATTCTTCTGTTTCTGGTTTGTCTTCTATAGATCCACTGGTATGTTCTATCAGCATTTTACTTGACTGTTTATGTGATTGCTGTAATAAAAAGTAAAGTTGCATCAAGCATAGAACATCTACATAAATTTACATGGTATCAGAGCTGAGGTGAAGACAAGCCCTATTTGTAGCAATCACCGGAGAGGATAATGGGTTCCACAAGCTATAGCTTCAAGGAGGATGACAAATTGACTTCGAAGGATGACTTCCATGCTTGGAAAATGATATTGGATCTCAAATTGGAAGACCAAGATGTCATGGACTATGTGCAGGGTAAAATCCAAGAACCTCCATCCACTGCTACTGTTGCTGCCAAAACAAAGTACAAGAAGGGGGGATCAAAGCAAAGCTGATGATCAGGGAATCCATTCATAAAAGCCTAGTGGCCTACATCTCTGAGTTGGGCACATCCAAAGAGATGTATGATAAATTGATCCTCATGTTCAAGGCCAACAATGTGAATCAAGTACTATTCTTCAAGAATCAATTGAAGAATCTGAAGAAAGGCAGGGATGAGTCTGTCCAGTCATACTTTCTGAAGTTGACTGAAATAAGGAACAATCTGCTAGCTATTGGGGAGACAATAGCTGATCGAGAGATGGTAATCACCGCACTTGGAGGGCTCTCATCTGAATGGCATGTGTTCAACACTACCATTCTAAACAATAATGTGATACCTGACTTTGATGAAGTACTGTCAAGATGCGTTCAAGAAGAATCAAGAATGAAGGAGTATGGAAATGGAGGAAATGCTGCATACGTTGCTCATTCTAGAAAGAAGAACTCTGGTGGTTCGAAGAATAAGGGAAAAGCCGGGGCCCAAGGAAAGAAGGGCAAGTGTTTCACTTGTAATAGGCCTGGTCACTATGCTAGAGAATGTCCTTTCAAGAAGGATTCTCCCGATGGTGATGACAACAACAACAACCGGAGGAATGACAGTGAAAGGAACAACAGGTTCAAGGGAAAAAGGAAGGCTTCCTCCGGCGGAAATGATCAACCTTTCAAAAAGTCAAGAAACTCTAGGTATGAAGAATCACAAGTTGTTGATAAAAGAAATGAATACATTCTTGTATCTGCCCTCTATGTTACATCCCCACTCGACACTATGGATGTCTGGCTAATAGATATTGGTGCCTCAAGGCATATCACTGGGTTCAAGGAAGCACTTCCTGATATGATTGAGAAGGATACTAATCTGGAAATTATCCTTGGAGATAATGCCACATATCCCGTGAAAGGGATAGGGACTGTGACTCTCCACTTTGATTAGATAAAGCTGGTACAATGTGTTCTATGAAGTGTCATTATCTTCACTTTTAGCTCTATACAAGTGAAAGAAGTCTATGCGTTTGAATTGTATCAATTTACAGTGTATATTCAAGTTCGATAATCCTCAAAGTGTTCTCTCAACAAGTCTTGTACATCAGTCTGGAGCAGCATGGTACAAAGTCAGCAAAAGAGGGCCTAAACGTAACTCAGAGAGAGGAAATGTAGAAAGCAAACTAGGAAATGAGCAACCCTTTGCCATTGATGTCAAAGGGGGAGGAAAATCAAAATGGGCTTCTAAAAGGAAAGTATTAATGTGTTGCCATCAATGCCAAAGGGGGAGATTGTTGGAAATGTTGGCATTGATGGCAAAGGTAAAGACATGAGCAGCACCTAAAGTATCCATAAGGCAAAAGAGACAGAGAGGTAGCAGATGAAACAAAGGAATTGAAGCAGAAGCAACAGAGGAATTAGAGACAGAGCAGTGGAGTTGAATTAGGGGTTTAATACAGTTTGCAAAGGAGATGGCAAAAGGGAGAGCTGCTAGGGAGAGACAAGGTAATAAATTGAAGGACCAATTGAATATCTGGCCAAGACCATGAGGGTTTTGTAGTTGATTTCATTTGTATATGTTGATGAAGAACTGTGGAATTGTGTTAAGTATGGTTGAGTAAATCTGAGTAAAGGGCTGATAGATTCGATTTCTGTAAAAGCACGAGTTAACAAATCAGTAAAGGATGTAATTCTGTATGGTGGATTCGATAGGGTTGATCTGCTTACTGAAGGATGCAATTGAATGGACATCTGATCGCAGAGCATGTTTGCTGGAATATATATGCCCTGTGTGGCCAATTTCATAATGGGCAGAGGATACCTACGGTGCCCGGAGAGGAATGAAACCATTGTTGCAGAGTTAGGGATTGATATAGCATTTCTATTTAGATATATGTGGTGATTCAACACATACAGCCGAGAATAGACCACAATCTTTTGTGGAATAATCTACATGTGGACAATTACTGTCTTGTGATAATTGCAAAGTGGCTCAGATGAGTTACTCTATATCGACAAGGAGGGTGACCTGTTCTAGGTGTATTGAATATATGGGTTCTTAAATAAAGTGCTGACTCAGTGTCAGTTGATTTAAATCAATAAATCAGGCTGAATCAGTGTGATGATCTCGTTAAAGGCTATTGTGGATAGATGTTGGGATGATATAGATGAATCTTTAGGTGATTTAGATGCTTATACTCCTAAATGCTCGCAGATGTATCCATTCTGTGGCTATATCGAAGGTATGACTATCTTGTGCGAAGAGGCCTATTGCATCAAGAATCCTCTCTGAAGTTGGTGTGAACCACCGTGGACACTTGTGAAGCTCTGTTGGAATAGCGAGTCACGGACGTGTTCTGGGTATACAGGGCATATTAGCTCTGTCTGTCAAAGTAATAGTGTGTTTCGCGTATGAAGGGTGTTCCTGTTGAATGCAAGAAACCCGAGTTGAATAGTCTATAAGGATTCCATCGGAACTATATAACAGCATTGCGGTTAGATGAACTGACGTTATAACGCAGAGAAACGGGTGTTGAAATTTGGTACCGGAGGACAGGTGGTTCCCTAAGGCTTTGATCTTTGGCCTAGGGAAAAGTGTCCAAAAGAATTTTAATTTTTCTCCTAAAGTGACTTTATAATTTTTATAAAGTCAAATCTAATTTTAAAGTGACTTAAAGTGATAAAGTTACTAAAGTGACTTTATAAAGTTATAAAGTCAAATCTAATTTAAAAGTGACTTTAAGTGATAAAGTTACTAAAGTCTAATTTTAAAGTGACTTTAATAAAGTCAATGTAAAATTAGAAAGGAAAAGTGACTTTGGAAATAAATGACTAAGTGGGTCTTTATTAAAGTGGAGTGAATTAAAAATAGAAAGTGAGATTTAAATGAGCATTTAATCTCAGCCCTAGATCTCAATCTATTTCAGCCATTGGATTTAGGGATTCCCCAAAAGTCACTTAGGGTTAGGTTAAAGGAGGAAAAGGAGGAAAAGATCATTCATTCTTTCATGAGCAGATTGAGAGAGGAGGAGAAGGAGAGCTGGAGACTTTTTTTTTGAATAGAGCTTGAGAAGGTGAAGGAGAAGAAAAACTCAGCAAGGAGGGCACGGTTTTCGAGGCAGTAAGAGAGTGCACGAATACCGAGGCAGCTTGGCCATACAACAGCACAGAAATCCGTACAGCAGTACGTACAGCGGTATTGAGGCACAATTTTCAAGGAGAAAGGCAGCATGTTTTTCGAGGAATAGTACAACAGCAAGAGGGCTTGATTTTCTAGGTGGCTGGGCACGTTTATCGAGGCAGCCAACACTGTTTTCGAGAAAGACAGCTTGCTGGAAAATTCCGTACAGTCCGTACAGTCCGTACGACTGTTCAGCTAAGTTCTGGGCACGAATTTCTGAACTGTCATTTGCTGTAATAAATTTCTGTTTTGAGTATTTTGCTGTTCTGGCACGTTTTCCAAGGCGGAGGCAAGCACGGAAAACCAAATAAGTCTGTTATTAATTTGCTGGAATTTTTCCTGTATATTTCACCTCTCTGTAAAAGCATTTTTCAGAAATAAGAAGGAGCTCTCAAACTGGTTTTCCCCAAGAGTTGTAGGGGGTTTTTCCAGGGTCATGTTGACCAAAAATATCTGTGTCAAATGTGTGAATGATTGTTTTTATGCTTGCTGATTTTTAATTCTGCATTTTCCAGCATTCTGAAAAATTTCCAGAATTTGTGTTTTCAGCAAAATTTATTTTCCAGGTTGTTAAATGTATGGATATGGGAAAGGGCATTTAACTATTTTGGAGTAATAAGGTGAAAACTGAAAACCGGGGTGGGAAACTATAAATTTCTACATGGTATCGGAGCTTGAGTGCTGAAAAACAGTTTGGGACAGCAAGGAGGAAAATTACAGCCTGCTGATTTTTCACTCGGAAAATTCCAGCAAGCTGATTTTTCACAAACAACAGTTTTACCTTTACTACAGCAGTGCTATTTTTCAGTTTTAGGACAGCAGGATGTCTTTGGGACTGAGGGTGGAGGATAGGTTGGATGGGCATTCCAATTATAGCATTTGGAAGGAGAGAATGCAGAGTATCTTTGAGGAGGCAGAAGTCTGGGACATTATGGTGAATACCACACAGAACCCTGTAAATGTGCCTACTGATGCTACTCAGTTGGCAGCATATAATAAAAAGAACAACAAGGGTAAGAGATTGATTCTAGACAGAATCAAAGACCATTGCATTCCTCATGTGAGAGGGAAGAGAAATGCTCATGAGATGTGGACAGCATTGTCCAATCTCTACCAGAGTACCAATGAGAGCCGGAAAATGGTCTTGAAGGAGAAGTTGAAGACCATTAAGATGGGCAATGATAGTGCAGCTGGATATCTCACAAAGATTACTAATGTGAGAGATGAGTTGGCAGCGATTGGAGAGGCCATTCCACCCACTGAGTTGGTGCGGATTGCAGTGAATGGCCTCCCCCGTTCATGGATGAACTTTGCTGAGGGAGTTTGTGCACGTGAGACCCTTCCCACATGGGAGAGGTTTTGGGATGATTGCATTCAGACAGAGATCAGGAAAGGTCAGCTTGGGGCAGCCAAGCCAGTTGAGCAGGATGAGGATGTAGCACTGTTGGCAGGACGCAAGAAGGGCAAAGGGAAGAAGCAGGCTTCCACAAGCAATGGTGGGGGCAAAGGCAAAGGTAAAGGTAAACGGGATAACTCACAGAAGGACTATTCCAAAGTGAAGTGTTGGAATTGTCAGAAGATGGGACACTATGCAGTTGTGTGTCCGGAGAAGAAGAAGAAGAAGGGGAAGAACCAGAGCATGGCAGCTTCAGCAGAGGTTGAGGACTTTGCAGATCGTTTTGACCGAGAGTTTGGGTTCACTGCGTGTGAGTCCTCTAGTGCGGGATCATCTGCCATAGAGGTTCGGAGGGAGCATGCATTTCCCTCGATTAGCGGAGCATCTTCGGGTATCTGGTATGTGGACAGTGGGGCTTCACGTCACATGACAGGAGTCCGTGAGTACTTATCAGAGCTTTCAGAGAGTGGCACTGATGTAGAGGTAGTACTCGGTGATGACATAGTTGTTAGAGCAGTCGGTGTGGGAACATTGACATTTCAGAGGGAGTCCAAACCTCCCTTGAAGGTGTCAGATGTTCTTTATGTGCCAGGGATGAGGAAGAACCTCATATCCGTCTCAGCTTTGGAGGATAGAGGATATGAGGTACTGTTCAGGGGAGGACAGGTGTTGATGTATCCCAAGGGCACTCCAGCTGATTCAGCTAGAGTGATAGGTGTACGCCATGCAAAGGTGTACAAGTTTGCATTTCAGCCCCTTTTGGCATTGAGCAGTAGTACCGACAGCAGAGCTAGCAGTTCTGAGCTGTGTGAGATTTGGCACCGCAGGATGGGGCATATGTATCATGGAGCCTTGAGGACTTTTTGGGAGATCACTACAGGTGTGCCAGATTTTAGTACTGATCACTTTGATACTTGCAGAGGATGTGCGATGGGCAAGTTTGCCAAATCCCCTTTTCCCAGCAGTGACAGCAGAGCGACTGGGATACTTGATTTGATTCATTTCGATGTGAGCGGTCGGATGTCTCATGTTTCCTTGAGTGGATATGAGTACTATGTGTTATTCATTGATGATCACTCCAGGAGGACTTGGATTTATTTCTTGAAGACCAAGAGTGAGGTCTTCAAGCGGTTTCAGGAGTTCAGAGCTCTTGTGGAGACACAGACAGGTCGGAAGATCAAGTCACTGAGGTCGGACAATGGAGGAGAGTACACCCTTGGAGAGTTTGTTGACTATTGTGCGGAGGCAGGCATTAGGAGGGAGCTCACTGTTCCTTACAACCCTCAGCAGAACGGGGTTGCGGAGAGGAAGAACAGATCCATCGGAGGGGCTGCCAAAGCCATGTTGCATGATCAGGGGTTGCCATTGTTTTTGTGGGCCGAGGCCTGCAACACAGTTGTTTATTTGCAGAACAGGAGTCCGCATCGTGCCTTGGGGCACATGACTCCGGAGGAGGCTTTTTCTGGGAAGAAGCTTGATATTGGTCATCTTCGTATCTTTGGGTGCATCACATACTCCTACATACCCAAGGAGAAGAGGACCAAACCAGAGCCCACCGCAGAGAAGGGTATCTTTGTGGGCTACAGTGAGACCTCAAAGGCCTTTCGGATTTACATTCCCGCACAGAGGAAAGTTGTTGTCAGGCGGGATGTGAAGGATTCGGAGGACGGGGGCCTTTAGGAGGTCACGGGAGATAAGTGTCACAGATCGACGGACCCTCGCGGCCGATTGGCAGTCGGTTGCGGGGATCCGGTGGGCGGGGATTAGGAGGATCGGAGGTACATCGCGATGTCGGGTACGGTAGTGGGCGGTGGCTCGCGCGAGTGAGAGGTGGTGCTACGGGCAGCATGCAGAGCAGTCCACAGAGCAGTTCACTGGGGAGTCCACTGATGGACAGTTCACACGGTACCTCAGCATCTACAGGTTCAGGTGCAGGCAGGAGGACAGCAGACAGACAGTCAGGAGTTCAGGCTCCCGATGTTGAGGAGGAGGAGTTTTATTCTCCGGCGGGAGAAGTGTGCTCAGGGAAGAGGAAGCCCAAGTGGCTTCAGGACACCTTGAGAGATGCCACATTTGTTGCTGAGCCTAAGAGGCCGGTCAGAGAGAGCAGACCACCTGAGAGGTTTTGTAGCTATATGGCAATGGCTACCAGCATCCTTGACTCTGAGCCTTCTAGCTATGAGGAGGCAGCTAGCCAGTAGGTCTGGAGAGAGGCCATGTAGGAGGAGTATTCTTCTATCATGAAGAATGATGTTTGGGAGGTGGTGCCGAGGCCTGAGGGCAAATTCGTGGTTACTTCCAGATGGCTTTACAAGGTAAAGCATGCTGCAGATGGCAGCATTGAGAAATTCAAAGCGAGGTTTGTGGCTAGAGGGTTCTCCCAGGTAGAGGGAGTTGATTATGAGGAGACCTTCGCTCCGTGGCTCGATATACTTCGATCCGCTCCATTATATCGATAGCAGCAGAGATGGGTTGGAAGATCCACCAGATGGATGTGAAGACCGCATTTCTCAATGGCTTCATACAGGAGGAGGTGTACATTGAGCAGCCACAGGGCTTTGAGGTGCATGGGAAGGAGTCCCATGTGTACAGACTGAAGAAGGCCCTTTATGGCCTGAAGCAAGCTCCCAGAGCTTGGTACTCCAGGATAGATACATACTTGCAGGGGATGGGTTTCACAAAGAGTGAGGCAGATCCGAACCTTTACTATGTTGTGATAGGTGAGGAGCCTCTCATTCTGGTGTTGTATGTGGATGACTTAGTCATTACAGGTGCAGAGAGACTCATAGAGCACTGCAAGAGAGATCTTGCGGCGGAGTTTGAGATGAAGGACATCGGCTTGATACATTACTTTTTGGGTTTGGAGGTGTGGCAGGAGGAGGGGCATTTCTTCCTGGGATAGGGGAAGTATATTGTGGACATCCTTGGCAGATTCCACATGGAGGATTGTAGAACCATGTCGACATCGATGATCACCAACTGGAAGAAGCTTCATGCTTCGGATTCCGAATTGGTGGATCCCACATTGTACAGACAGCTGATTGGTTCCTTGATGTATTTGGTCAACACTAGACCAGATATTTGTTTTGCAGTCAACACGATGAGTCAGTTTATGTGTGAGCCTAGGAAGGTTCACTAGGTGGCTGCAAAACACATTTTGCGGTACTTGCAGGGGACAGTGGATTATGGTCTGGACTACAGGCAGGGGGATGGAGTGAGATTGGCAGGTTACACTGATTCTGATTGGGCAGGTTGTGCTTCTGATAGGAAGAGCACTTGAGTCTTTGTATTGGGTTGGAGTTCGGCGGTGGTGTCATGTGGTTCGGTGGAAACGACGATCGATAGCATTGAGTTCAGCGGAAGCAGAGTATATGGCAGCCAGTCTAGCTGGTTGTGAGGCCATCTGGCTTCGCAAGATGTTGTTTGGCTTATTTGGTCAGCCGTTGAGACCTTCAGTGATTTACTGTGATAATCAGAGTTGCATTAAACTCACGGAGAATCCAGTATTTCATGACAGGTCAAAGCATATCGGGATCAAATATCATTTCATCAGAGACTATGTTCAGAAAGGAGCTGTGAAGCTTGAGTATATTCCCACTGATGAGCAGGTTGCAGATATTCTTACCAAAGCCTTACCACGGGGTAAGCATGTCTACTTCAGAGACAAGATGGGTGTGGTGAGGAACACCTTCCTCGGTAAGAGGGAGTGTTGAAATTTGGTACCGGAGGACAGGTGGTTCCCTAAGGCTTTGATCTTTGGCCTAGGGGAAAGTGTCCAAAAGAATTTTAATTTTTCTCCTAAAGTGACTTTATAATTTTTATAAAGTCAAATCTAATTTTAAAGTGACTTAAAGTGATAAAGTTACTAAAGTGACTTTATAAAGTTATAAAGTCAAATCTAATTTAAAAGTGACTTTAAGTGATAAAGTTACTAAAGTCTAATTTTAAAGTGACTTTAATAAAGTCAATGTAAAATTAAAAAGGAAAAGTGACTTTGGAAATAAATGACTAAGTGGGTCTTTATTAAAGTGGGGTGAATTAAAAAATAGAAAGTGAGATTTAAATGAGCATTTAATCTCAGCCCTAGATCTCAATCTATTTCAGCCATTGGATTTAGGGATTCCCCAAAAGTCACTTAGGGTTAGGTTAAAGGAGGAAAAGGAGGAAAAGATCATTCATTCTTTCATGAGCAGATTGAGAGAGGAGGAGAAGGAGAGTTGGAGACTTTTTTTTGAATAGAGCTTGAGAAGGTGAAGGAGAAGAAAAACTCAGCAAGGAGGGCACGGTTTTCGAGGCAGTAAGAGAGTGCACGAATACCGAGGCATCTTGGCCGTACAGCAGCACAGAAATCCGTACAACAGTCCGTACAGCGGTATTGAGGCACGGTTTTCAAAGAGAAAGGCAGCATGTTTTTCGAGGAATAGTACAGCAGCAAGAGGGCTCGATTTTCTAGGTGGCTGGGCATGTTTATCGAGGCAGCCAGCACTGTTTTCGAGAAAGACAACTTGTTGGAAAATTTCGTACAGTCCGTACAGTCCGTACGGCTGTTCAGCTAAGTTCTGGGCACGAATTTCTGAACTGTCATTTGCTGTAATAAATTTCTGTTTTGAGTATTTTGCTGTTCTGGCACGTTTTCCAAGGCGGAGGCAAGCACGGAAAACCAGATAAGTCTGTTATTAATTTGCTGGAATTTTTCCTGTATATTTCACCTCTCTGTACAAGCATTTTTCAAAAATAAGGAGGAGCTCTCAAACTGGTTTTCCCCAAGAGTTGTAGGGGGTTTTTCCAGGGTCATGTTGACCAAAATTATCTGTGTCAAAATGTGTGAATGACTGTTTTTATGCTTGCTGATTTTTAATTCTGCATTTTCCAGCATTCTGAAAAATTTCCAGAATTTGTGTTTTCAGCAAAATTTATTTTCCAGTTTGTTAAATGTATGGATATGGGAAAGGGCATTTAACTATTTTGGAGTAATAAGGTGAAAACTGAAAACCGGGGTGGGAAACTATAAATTTCTACAACGAGTTGGCGTTAGTAACCAGATCACGGAAGGACGTGGAACCTTGAGCGAAGGAGAGGAACCACGAGCGGAATGAACAGTGAAGGGGGTTTCCGGTTTTCATCGCACCGCTTTTGTCGGGCAAGCGGTATTTATGAAATCGGAGCGATTCCATAGGACGGGCGACACGTGTCCCTGAACGAATCTGCAAAACCACTCTCATTGCGTGCCATCGCGTGTTATCATCCATGCATCTTCGCCGAGCGATATCTGTCAGATCAGTGTTCGCTGTGCGATATGTTATTAACCGTCAATTGAAGAAATGCATTAACAAGTGGGCTCCACGGAATATGTATGTATTATATATGCATTGGGATTGATATGAAGGTTTAATATGGTGGATTAACGCAGATACTTATGTGCGATGGGGCTTCCTTTATTCAATTTATTATAAAGCGGGCTATCACATTCTACGCAGTGGCCACTATATAATACATTTTATTATAAAGGTTGAAGGTTGACCCGAATTCTTATTGCATATAAATGAAATACTGTCTAATGTTATAAAGGTTATAAAATTTTTGATTGGGGAGCAGATGTTTGTTTTATTAATAAGTCAAAGCGTTTCTTGTAAATACGGAACCAAAGGTTAAATTGTTGATGGTTCATGATAAAGATTGTGAGTACTGATATATCCGTGTTGGTAAATGAGTTTTATAAAACGCCGAGAGTTATTAAGAGGCAATTGTACATACAACAGTTATATAACTGCAATAAACAGGGAACTGAATAAAAGAGAAAATGAAAAAGAGAGTGGAGTGGGATGAATGTGTATGGAAAAGAAAAAAGAAGAGGAGAGCATGCAGAGATGAAAGTTTGGTGAACAGGAATATGTACAGGAATGAATTGGACAGGTGAATAAGCACAGAAAACGAGAAATATGCAAAAGACAGTGAACAAAGTATGCAGGACAGCTGCATGACTACTACAGAAAGGACAAAACCAGCAAGCCAAGGGCTGAGTGAAGTTTATATAATGTAACTGAAAATGTAAATGTTTTATTTGTTTTATATTGTTTGTCATGCAAAGGCAAGTATCCTAAGGAAAAGAAAAATCCCACTGTAACATGGAAATTTGTACATATTGTTATAATTTTAAATGAGTTGGACAAAAGAAATGAGAAGGCAGAAGGCAAAAAGTCAGGACTATTCACTTCAAATTCCCTGAGGAATGTAAAAAGTCATGTGATGAACTCTATATATAATATCATCATGATTTGCATAAAGGAGGTTAGAGAGAGTGAATATAGAGAATGCAGAGTATGGAATTGAGGCAGAGAGGATAAGAAGAAGGAGGAAGCGAGGATTTTAACGAGATCTTTGTGAAAAGTCGAGAGAGTACGAAATGAAACGATGGCGATAGAAGAGGAGAGCAGCAAAGAAGGAGGTGATAGTGGATACGAGAAGATTTTAAATGATACAAGGACGAGATGAGGCCCATTGAGCAGCGAAAGAGAAGGTACGAAACAGGCGATATCAAGGTAAATCGGCAAAGTGTTTTTGTCTTTTGAAAGAGTGCAGGAAGTTGGAGCTTCCCTATTAAGTTGTAGCTTGATAGATGTCAGTTGTAGCTGACTGAGGTAGGAGCCTCCTGTAGGTTGGTGCCTGCAGAAAATAGATGGGAGTTGGTGCTTCCTTGCAAGTTTGTACCCAGCTTAACGAGAATTGAGGTAGGAGCCTCTTGTAGGTCGGTGCCTACAGAAAATCAGTGGTGAGAGGGACTTGGAGCTTTCCTTTGCATCACAACAATAATAAGATGTGGTTTTCTCCCTTTATGGGTTTCCACTTATATCTGGTGTCTCTGTGCATGATGTTTATGTGTTGATGTGTTTTATCTCATCTGCTCAATACTTGTTGCTCTCATATTAAATCTACTGTTACATTATATTAATACTTGCTGCTCACATTCTAAGACTACTCACATATTAAGTTGAATATGAAATGAAGGTGTAAATAAGTTTTAATGAAAAAGTTTTAAAAGTCCATGAATGTGTTAAATTGATTCACCCCCCCCCCCTCTCAGTTTAACTAAGGGTTCAACAAGATGGATGGAGTTCTTCCTAGTTGAGAGGGAGTGTTAAAATTGGACAACTAGGTCCAAACTCCATGTTGTGATGCTCAGATGAAGATACCAATATTTTTATTGGGTTCCTCTTTCAGAAGGTGTAAGATCGATATAAAATTGATCTTAATCTGATGAGCGGAACATTTATTTTTAATAATTTCAAATATGTGTAGGTCGGCCTTAAAGTTTTACGCCCCCAGTAGATGTGTCACACACCTCAATGATGGATATATATACAGTCAATGTTGGAGATCATTTCACACACTCTCATCACACACATCTTCTCTTCTGATGTAGTACGAGCTCCTTGGAGGCTAATTTGGTTCACACGTGGGAAAGAGGACAATTTACTGCAGCAAGGGTTGACCGAAATTTATTGCAGCTCACCGCAGCTAGGGTTTCCACGCTAGTGTGACCAACGTTGACTTTGGTCAACGCATGGTCCAAAAGGGCTGAAATTTGGTGGAGAGTTCGATTTGGAAGGCCATACTCATTGGCACAAAAATCGAGGTCAAAAGGTTGACCGAAGTCTGCGCTGTGTTGACTTTATTGCTGTTGCCATGCGTTGACTTTTCTGGACAACATTGAATTTTTTGGGGTTGACTTTGAGTTGACTGGATGACTGATTTGAGGGCTGTTGTGACACATGTTGGGTTGGCTGACCAAGGAGACTTTGCTGGTTGAAACATCCTGTTGACCGTCGTAACGCACCACCACATTCTTCTGTTTCTGGTTTGTCTTCTATAGATCCACTGGTATGTTCTATCAGCATTTTACTTGACTGTTTATGTGATTGCTGTAATAAAAAGTACAGTTGCATCAAGCATAGAACATCTACATAAATTTACAAGCTTCCTGTCTGTACTTGTGATAATGTCTGTGAGAACATTATTGCCATATCCCTGATTCTGTTTCCAAGTAACCCTATTGAATTCAAATTGAATGGCTTCTGGTAACCGTTTTCCCCAAATCTTTTTCAGTACAGATTTTGAAACAAATAAGACGGGACTGAACTCTTCTGTAGTTGACCGAGACTCGGATATATTTTCCCTTAAGCAGAAATACAATATAAAGCATTGCCTTATAAACTGTGACCGCACCTTAGTAATTCATTCAAGTAGATCATTTGAATTTCTTTTGGCCACAGGGCATTAAGCCTGCAGTTGGGGTAAAAAATTGTTAAACAGTTCACTGGATCTGAGAATATCCAAGTTTTAGAGATGACTCTAGGAAGGAATGTGTCAAACAGGTACTGAAAGTTCTACGAAAACCAATGTTACATTTATCTTTATCAGCAATTTATCGTCGGGGGTCTGAAATTTAAATTATTGGCAATATCAGAAATTACAGGGAAACTTAAAAAGGTACAAAAATAATCAATTGTTTTTTTCTTTTTCATTTTTTAAAATTCTAAAGCAACATTAACATCAAACAAACACATTGCTACACACACACACACACACACACACACACACACACACATATATATATATATATATATGATGTAAAATCATACATCTGATATCGATACTGAAATATGATATTTCTCCTAAATAATAAGATCTATCGGAATGATACAAAAACATATCAAAACAAAAATAAATGTATTTCATGAGATGAATCATGGCAATGAGATTTTCCTCTGTTTGCTTGATGGAAAATGGTCATAGCATCCTCAACAATGTTATCAAAACCAGACCAAAAGATTGGTTGACCAAACAATAGATAAAATATTCAAATTTTGAGAATAACTTATAACTCATATTCATTCATATGAATCCAAATTTTTATATGCAAATATGTAATTCACATGTATATAGCAAGGGGGGTGCACCTAACCAAAATAACACCCAGTTTAATGCATCTATGAATCAAAATGGATCAACATAGAGGCTCTATATGGCGTCTAGAGTCCAAAATAAATCATGCTACAACAAATAGCTACATGATATCAAAATCATTTCCTATATTTGGATGATCCTCATTAAGATCACTCTATAAGCATAAAATAAGATAGGAAAAGTTTAACATGCCTAATCAATGATTTTGCTTGAGTGAAGTGTACGTTCTTACTAGGGTCATGCAAAGGAGCTCAATAGTGAATGTTACCAATATCGAGGTACATAGAAGGCTTTGTGCTCTTGTTTAAATGTTAGTTCCATGCTCTCATACTTTTCAAAATGCAATTGAAATGTCGCAATTCTACCAATTCTGAAATCTTGAAAACTATGAAGTCTGCTGAATTTTGAATGGGATCTAAAATTCAACTTTCTCCATATGAAATCCAATGCGGTTGGAACCACTCAAACATCCTAAAACAATTAATAGTAATGTTAAAATATAAATAAAAGTGACATTCTTCTTTATCTTTGATTTTCATTTTATGAAAATGAAAGAGAAAGAAGAATGCCACTTTTATTTCAAGAATTTAATATTACCATTGACTACTAGGGTATGTATCTCATGAGAAATGAAAAAAATAGATTCCCCCCTATTTGCTTGATGGAAAAAAATTGCAATACCTTCACTGCTCAATCCCCTAACTCATTTAAAAAAATGAAGGTTAAATTAACAAAAAATTTCTTATAAGGTGTGTTACCCACCAAAAGTGGGTGACCCCATAGGAGAAAATTTTCTCCCATCATCTTTTTCAGTTGGCCAGCCAATAATCCCTGATAGGCACTAGTAGCTGATGATGATGTCTCGTTCATATCTCTGGACCTGCATCAATCATATGTTTCCTCGCCCATTTGGCAAGAGCACATGCTAGAAGGTGGGCTTTCGATCAGAAGGTACTTTATTCATTTTGCAATTGGATGTTATGCTTGTTTGTATTTTGGGAATTTCACATGGATTATGTGGTAACCTGGAAGAACAAGGGGCTATGATCTTGTTTCCTAACCTTAAATGGGGGGTTAATCTTTCATCCTAGTCTGGTGGAATCTCCCATAATGGCTCAATGGGTATAGGAGGGACACTACTTGGGAATCCTTGATTGAGATAACATAGTTCCATCTCTTCCTATTCCATACTTACGACTTTCCATCCTACATTACAAGCCCTATATTCTACCTCCCTTCTTCGCGTTCAATTGACCATTAGTCCTCTGGGATTTGGCACCATACGTCCTCATACTTGGGTAGGGCCCAAAACTTTGCCTTGGGAGGTTGATGCAACTAAAAGAATAAGAAAAAGCATATGATGGCCTACAACCAAAACAAAATAAAATCAAAATGCAAAAGATGGCCTGGACATACACATTAGCACGTGGGAAAAAGCCTAACATGAGCTCTACCTTACTCATTATGGCCACCACGTGGTTCTTGAGCACATATTGCTCTTGATATTATTAGAAGGTACCCTTGCATGTCCCAACCCCTCATGGACAATACGCTGTCTTATCATGAAGGGGGTAATAACAACTATACATCATACAAAGCGAGCTCTAACCATTGAGCTACACAATACAAAAGAAAAATCAAGAAAAAGTAAAAGGTGCACAATAGGGGTGGTAAACAAAGGCCGAGTTGATAACTCATGCATCCAGGATTGCTCCCTCCCCACATGTATACACTGAGGATGAGGAGCCCATCATAGAGGAGCCCATCATAGTTGGTTCCTTTGACCATGACACTTGGCCATGAAGTCTTCTCCCCTTTGTTCCATCATTCTTCACATGGCACCTATCGATTGAAGGGTGGACCAAGGACATGTCACTTCCCCTTGGGGACTGTTAACACCAAATAGGGTGGTTTACTAACCATTCCTACCTAGGGAGGTAACACCATTGCGAGTTCAAAGCCTTAAATTTGGAAGGGAAGCCCTATTTGAAATGTCAAATTGCTCATTACTTTCAAGCTTGTTTCACTTAGATGAAAAAATGATTAAATGTACCTAATGATGTAGTTGCTAGCATTGGATATTGTGTGTAATTGTTAGGTGGTTTCACAGGTTTGTCAAACTCAGCCACTTGCATAGGTGAATAGGTTAATTGTCGCTGAGAGGGAGCCAAACCATTGATTGACTGACAGGAAAATGTTTGTGGATTGATGGTTGAGAACAACGTTTGTGGGCGGTGTTACCGCTCAAGCTAGCAGGAGTCTTAGGAGGGGATCTTATAGAGCGTCTACTAGGTCGAGGGCAACAATGGAGCGATAGTCCACTGTCACCTCAGCTAAGGCTCCCTACTCTTTACGAAATTTCACCGATGGGAGGAGACCCGGTATATGAGGAATCACAAGAATGTATGATTAATGATAGGATAGGGAGTGATTCCTAGGGCCTATTCACAAGAGACTCAATTATATGGCTTTCTTGCTCACTAAGCAAGGTGATATGCTCTCTAGGAAGGGCTAAGAGGATTCTTCAGGGTTTGGGAATATATCTTCCAAAGGTGATTCCTAGGCCTGGAAATCCCTATGGAGAATTTGTCTTTGTGTGATCTTTGTGAAATTGGTGTTAGTTGGTTGTGTGACTTACGAGGGGATCTTATAGAGCGATTAGTAGGTCGAGGGCAACAATGCAGCGATAGCCCATTGTCACCTTAGCTAAGGCTCCCTACTCTTTACAAAATTTCACCGATGGGAGGAGTCTTGGTATATGAGGAATCATAAGAATGTATGATCAATGATAGGATAGGGAGTGATTCCTAGGGCCTATTCACAAGAGAGACTTAGTTATATGGCTTTCTTGCTCATGAAGCAAGGTGATATGCTCTCTAGGAAGGGCTAAGAGGATTCTTCAGGGTTTGGGAATATATCTTCCAAAGGTGATTCCTAGGCCTGGAAGTCCCTATGGAGAATTGGTCTTTGTGTGATCTTTGTGAAGGGAGGAGTCCCAGTATATGAGGAATCACAAGAATGCAGCACTAATTCAAGAGCATTTTTGTGGATTGGAATATGTTGCAGCTGATAAGAATGAAATAATATTGATGAATTTGAAATGCAACAATATCAATCAATATGAGGACTTCCATAGAGATTGGATGCAGAGAATATTTTGGGTAAAAGACCCCAAGAATATCTTATGGAAGCAAGTATACATAGCAGCTCTACCATCCAAGCTGGTAGACATTTTGAGAATGGAGGATGCTTTCCCCTTACCATTAGAAACTTATGTTTGGGGAGATTTCTATGGTATTGTAACAAAAGTTTTGATTTCTTTATGTACCAGGTCTAAGATGCAGAAGTCCATTGATAAACTCAACAGACTTCCTGGTACAAAATCATTCTGCAGTAAGTATGGCATCACAGTGGATGACCCCCTTGTGCACAGAAGAAAGCATAAGCGGCAAGCCAAGAAGGCTTACAAAAGAAGTAAGTCTACTTACAGACTGAGCTCCGCAAAGAAAAGAGAAATTCGCAGACCTCAAGAGTTCAGAAGACCAAAGGCCCCAAAACGACAATCCAGATGGAGGCTTAACACTCATTATTACCAGCCACATGATATCCGGCCTAAAGATGCAAAGCTGGCCAGAATGAAAGAAGTTGAGTGCTGGTTATGTGGTCAAAAAGGACATACATCCAATATGTGTCCTACTGCTTTAGAGTCAAAAAGAGGTCTGGGTAAGAAGTCTAGTAAGTATGCAAAGAACAAACAACCTTCTTCCTCCCAAGCCACTGTTAAGCAAGATCCTGACGCCTGCGCCTATTGTAAGTCTACCTCACATAGGATTTCTGACTGTCCATCATATCCAGGCCGTCGTCTCTCTATCATGCAGCATGCCATGCCCCCCTCTTCTGATGATTCCTCCTCAGATGACTGTTCATCTTCCTCTTCTGATGAACAGGTCAATATGTATTGTCATTGCTCAGACCCAGAAGCCTGTAAATGTGATTCTTCTTCTGAGTCTGATTCTGATTCTTATTCTTCAGCCGTGGAAGATCCACCTCATGTCCTCATGGCCCAATCAGATGACATGGACAGAATCAATTTGGTCTTTGACCAGGGCAGTTTTGGCAACATTTTTCTCCAGACCTGTGAGTGCAGTGTTTGTCCAGTTTAACTGCTCACTCACCTTCTGAACTCTTCCTTCACTACCCATTAAAGAATTATCATGCTGGACCAGAGGGCTAGCATGTGCAGAGTTAGATCCTTCTCCTATCACAATACTTCTGAAAGGAGGGTAGGTAGTGGAAGTCTCGATTTTACTGCCATCCAATGCACTCCAAGAATGAGAGGAAGATGTTGTAGTATCAGCCATTAATACAACATCACTCTCCATTTTCTTCTTCCAGGAGTAGAAAGAAATCCACACACCATTTTCTTCCATGTAATCCTTCCACTCAGCTGACATCTTCAACTTTTCTTCTTTAGGGAAGGCAGCTGCAAAACCTTCAGCTTCTGGATGTGTAAATAGATCCCAATTTATCATTTGTTTCATCCACTGTGCTGGGATCTCTGATCTGAAACATCCATCCATCAGAGTATAAAACTTCTGGATCTCCGGGACAGATGGTTTCTTCACTCCTGGGGGCAGATCTCTGAATCTGCATTCTGGAATTAACCTATCAACTTGTTCAATATAACCCAACCCATACTTTGGAGTACCTGGAAGTCTGACATTCATGAAGATCTGGGTCAGGCTCGGATCTTCATCTTCCAGATGGGGTACTAAGTGCATCATCAGAACATGGGGGTGGTCATCCTCATGTGGGAAAGGCATATCAGAACACTTAGGATTCGGACAAGGATTAACAGATGTACTGGGAGGAGCTTGTCCTGTTCTGGGGTTATGGTTACTGTGGAGAACAGCATAGGCAAGACTTTGCAGATTGACAGACTGCTTACATTGCGGACACTCAGCATTAACTGGCTGGAAATTAACTATCTGTGCAAACTCAAAAAGAGAAACATGACTGCAATTTGAAACAATAGAACTACAACTAGTATCTGTACATTCGGGTGTTATGTACCGAGGAGATTTTTTACACTCAGTTTCAATTCTTCTGCGATCTATAGTTGACCTTCTGGGAAAAGACAGGGTCGCAGAGGATTGGTCTTCAACTATGTTGGCAGGCGTAATTTTCTGGACGGACAGAGGTCTTGGATTTGGAATTGTCCAGTGCCTGGGGAATTCCAGATCTTCCCACTTTCTAGCTTCGGCTTGAAGTTCTTTGGGATCAATGATAGGATAGGGAGTGATTCCTAGGGCCTATTCACAAGAGAAACTCAATTATATGGCTTTCTTGCTCAGGAAGCAAGGTGATATGCTCTCTAGGAAGGGCTAAGAGGATTCTTCAAGGTTTGGGAATATATCTTCCAAAGGTGATTCCTAGGCCTGGAAATCCCTATGGAGAATTGGTCTTTGTGTGATCTTTGTGAAATTGGTGTTAGTAGGTTATGGGACTACACGAAAGCAAGCAGACCCAAAATTAGGTCAAGGGTATGGAGTTGGTCACCCAATGAGGGGCTTGACCTAATTAGGGAAGAGAATAGGATGAAAGGAGAAATGTTCTTTGAGGTTTGAATTCAATGATCCCAATGAGGACACTAGCCAAGGGAAACCTAGGGAGAGAAATGGTCTTTGAGCTAGGGCTTGCTATAACTCGATATTCCACTGTTGGTTTTGCTTCAAATTTGGAGGGCCTCTATTGCAATCCTTAGTGCAATTGTGAACCAAAAATTGAAGTGTTTGGATGGCTAGAATGTGAGATAAGTGATGCCCTAGATGATCTATGAATGCTAGGCCTATAAAGGAGAGGAGAGGTGGAAGAAATAAGCTTTAAAGTGATCACCTATGGAGGATTAGTGCCTTGTCCTTTGGGAGAGATGGAGTCAAGGAGAATTTATGGTTTGGAAATAGTTTAGCGAATCAAGGAGGTCTTAAAACAACCTCGCATGGCATTAGGGCATGCGAGTAGCTGCTTCAAGGACTTAATTCTTCGATTTGAAATAATTGAGGACTTATTGAGACGCATTTAACATAAATCATCTCTAGGAGCATTCACCAATTTCATACATGGCCCATGACTTGATGCAACGCTATAAAAGATGACATTTCCACCAATTCATATAGAAAAACTGTAAATTTCAGACTTGTATAGCGAAAATCCTAGCAACATCCACGCGACAAAAGTAGATAACAATATTAAGCATGAAAGAATACTTACATGTAGAAAAGAGTATCCAATCATCAAATTATGCCAATAATGAAGCTCCAAGATAAGAATGAGAAATCCAAACATCAAATTTCATCCATATCATCCAAACTCATCCTCCAAAAGGGATAGCAAAAATCTCACAAGAGCTAATAACCCAATCCAAGTGATGATGATGAAAATGAATCATCTCACTTCTATTTATACAATCCTCTAAGGGATTCAAATGGCCTAATTTGGACTAATAATGCCCCTAGAATAAAATAATGTGCATAATAACAATACTTTGGATGACAAGCCCACCAAATAGCTCAATAACATAAGAATAAGTCTCTCAAGAGGGTCGAATGATCAATAAAGTGAGTCATTGGGGCTTTGAGTAGGCATACTAATGAAGTCTTGAGTGTGCCATGATGAGAGAATGGACCTTAAACATAATGGACAAGGGGATGGCTCCTTGTTTTCCAAGCAAGAACTTGTGGTGCTCCCAAATGGGTGTGGGGGCAAAGGATATCGTCATGGGTCTCGAAGTGGATCGAAAATGCTTGTAGGCCCTTTGTAAGGGCCAAGATGATGACATAAGCCCTCCCTCTACAACGAGAGACATCCTATGGACCTTGGAACATTTTCCAAGTGTATGGTGCAAAGGCGGAGTCGACTGGGCATGGTGAACCAGGTGCATCATCCTCATCCAAAATGTCGAACACGAGCAATCAATGAGTGGTGTTGGCGATCCATGAAGTACTCTCTGGCCCATCGCTCTCAACACTCACCCTACAAGTGCCAATGTGGCCCTTTGGAGGGTTGGGACCTCATATAGGGAGAACAAGCTTCAAATGGAGATCCACTTGCAATCCTGAATAAGATCCAATGCGTCCCCTTCAAATGCAACAAATCATCATAATAATCAAGTAAATGAGCTTACAAGTCATGGAACCAATGGGGAACTTCATGGTGGCATGCCCTTCCAAAGTGGACCTTGGCATGTACAAATCTCTCCAAGCTAAATAGGGGGGTAATCAAGAACACTATTAGGTGGTTTCAATTTCTAAAGGGGGGGACATGTCCATGGTACATCCCTCAAGTGGTAGGTGGAAAATGATATAGTAATGGAACGAAGTGGGGATCAGGGGAATCATCCAGACCACATGCCATGGTGCAAGGGTAGCTATAATGAGGGAAGCCCAAACCTGGTTATATGAGTGTAGGAGGGAGCGAATTGTGGTACATGAGTTACCTCGAGTTGTTTTTCCACCCTTCTTCATATGCCTTTTGCCTTTTATTGAATTTTCTTCATAATTGTTCGGGGCTACATGGTATGAGAGCATGATGTGTGATATATAGCAATGAGTGCCCCCTTAAGGTGGGGTGGTTCATTGCCCACCAGGAGTTGGGACAATCTTGGGTTCCTTAATGATGGAGGGGGCTCATCTAGGGCCCATAGGAACCAGGGTGATGGCCATCGATAAGGGGCAGAGCTCATGTTCGGCTTTTGTCCACGTGTTAAATTTGTATGTCCCGACCATATTTTGTATTTTGTGGTACATTTCCTATTGAGAGTGGCCAAATTATGCTTTTTCTTTTCTTTTTAGTTGCATCAACCTCCAACGCATCGTTCCAGGCTCGACCCAAGGTGTGGACAAGGGGAGGGGGAGGCTAACACTATGTGGACCCGGACGGGGAAAGAGATGAATGGGGCTAAAATGAGTGGAAGGAGGGTGTGATATATGTGGTGTTGGGAAGAGGGACCACGCAACCAAAATCGAGATTTTCCATGTAGTGCCAACCCTAAAGCTAATGGCCAGTAAAGGAGATTCTGTGGGACTAGGATAGAAGGTTAACCGCGAAATTTGGGAGTGGAGACGAGAGTAAAGACCTAACCCACTTTTTCTGTCGAATCCCCCCACCAATCCATGCCCAAAAGTGCCCATGACAAGTAAGGAAAATTATTGAACTATACCAATGAAAAGTCATACCTTCCATGTCGGGAGGCCCACCTTCAAACATAGAATCATAACAAGTGGGCGAGGGACCACATGGTTGGGTTAGGTGGCAGAGATAATGGCACATCGAGCTATCTGGTGGCTGTAAGGGGCTATTGGATACTGACTAAAGACCATCTAGGAGAAAAAATTTCTCCTATATACACTACCCAAAGGTGTTGGGTAACAAGCGGTAGGTGCAATGATGGTGGTTAGCGTGGCTACCGCGACAACGACAATGGATTGTTGCCAAGATGTTTGGAGCTGACTATAGTAGTTAGAATAGGGACATTGTAGGCAATGACACCACAAGGAGCATCAGGTAGTAGCTTGAATGTACATGCCATAAGGGAACAAGTCGATAGTTCAACAATGAAGTAGTTGGCAGATAGAAGCAGCACAAAGGTAGAAAATTGCTGCCGACTCAAGCCATTTGAGACTAGCAAAACCAACCAACAAATAGGTGACCATGATGATGGACGACTGGTTACGCTGTTAGTTGATATAGATGCGTAAAGTGCTGTAGCATGAGGTAAGTACTGGTGCAGGATTCACATTGGCAGCTGTCGAGACAACAATTAGAGATGTCGAAATTAACCCGTAGAGACAAGTCGATAGGAGCTTGCCAAAGTTCTGCTTGTGTGATTGGCGAAGGTTAGCCCCTAGAGGGAAAGAAGGAGACTTACCTGTCAAGTAGATTTGGGTTCCTAAAGGACTAGGTAGAGAATTCTTTAGAAATCATTGGGCAGGATTTGGTTAAAATGATTGTAGTGGGTCTCCAGTATGAAGAAAGGTTAGACAAAACTTCAAACTTCCTACCTTTGAAGGGTAGGGTCACCCTGGTTCTTAAGGAAAACAATCTCTAGGAGATTATTGAGACCAAGATCCCAGAGTCGACAGATCCTTAGGATAAGGTCATCCTATCAAAGGAGATAACGACATAGAGAGTACTCTTGGAAGCCGTGAAGATCTCTCACCTAATCGAGATGTAGACAACCAAGTAGATGTTTGAATCCTTGGTAGGATTATACCAGAATAAGACCATAACCAGGAAGATGATATTGAAAGATGTGCTCCAGACTATGCAGATGACCAAGTCTGACTTAATGATGAATTATTTGATGAGGATCATGTAGATTTGTGATTAGCTTGCAACTATGGGAGAAAAGGTGGAAGACTCAAAACTAGTAAATGTGGTGTTGAACAGGTTCTGAGAGGCACAGGATTCATTCATTAGAGGAGTCTTCGCTTTAGATACATTATCCACATTTGATAAGCTACAAGATTATTGCATACGAGAGGAAATTAGATTACAGTCAAAGGGAAAGATCAAGAAGCAGGAAGATGACGAGAATGTGGCTCTGATGGAAAAGGGCAAAGAAAGAGATCAAGCAGGAGTGAGGAGTCAACCTCACAACTGAAGAAGAGGAAGGTCTTGACTAAGGTCAAGTGTTTCTCATGTCATAAGATAAGACACTATGCTTCATAGTGTCTATATAGGACAAAAAGAGGAAAAGGCACAAAATTAATTGTAGCCATGTCAATAGGACTTAAGGAGGAATTTACTAGGAAATTTGAAATGAAGTTCTCACTTATTTGCTACCTTTCCTCAAGCACCTTACTAGTTGGTTTGTGGCTACTAGATAATGGATCCATTACATATCACATGAGCACGAGAATAGTTTGACAGGTTGACCGACTCAGAACTGGATGTGGAGTTTGGTGATGATGCCAAACATGTAGTTAAGGGGGTTGGAATAATGGTATTTCTACTTGAGTTAGGAGGCAGGATGGAAGTGAAGGATGTGTCATGTGTGCCAAAACTTAGCTCTTATCGTGGAGAAGAAGGGTTTCTATGGAGCATTCTAGGATGGAAAGGCACTTATGAGACCCATGTGATCTAGCTTTGATGAGGGACATGTTGTTGGAGATAGAGAGAGTAACTGGTATAGGATAAAGGGCCAGTATATTCGAGCGATGGTAAGAAACAAAGTAGTGACAAGGAACAAGGAGTAGGATATTTCAAAGGCTAAGCAACTTAGAGTGAGTCAACCTTTAGGTTCAGGAGGGAGGAGCAATCGACAAATTCCTCTAAATTTGTTAAGGTCTCTTGGTATGAGATGACCTTACAGGATGTTTAGGAGTAGGAGGCTTCTAGGAACCAAGCCAAGGGGAGTAGGACTTTGAGGATGTTTCAAACCAGGTGTCAGGGAAGGCCTCCAGTTCAGAGGGAGTAGCCAAGGCATCAGATGCAATTACAGGTTCAAAGTCAATTCTAGGGGTTAGAAGTACCTCTCTCGCTAAGAGGGAGTGTTGATGTTTATAGCTCGGGGTAAGTACTTTTGCACAGGTGCCAGTGCCCAGACGTGTAGAGGTTGCCCAAGATCTCTTTTAACACTTTCTCTAGTGTGAGGAATTAGCATTTGTAACTTATCCTAAGTTTTAACTTATAAAAAACACATGATTATTATGTTGGCTAATTGAGCTAAAGAAACATTAGAAAAAGTGAAGTATTTACTTCAATAATTATGATATAATCTTTGTCCTTGATCTTAAGTGAGACGAGATTTAATATTTGTTGTTAATCACTTTGGAGATTAGGGTTTAGGGTTTTAGCTCAATGGAAAGTTATAAGAGCAAGGGTAAGGAGAGAAGAAGACACACCATTCAACATCACAAGATTGAGAGAGACATCTCAGTAAGGAGCTTGATACTCTAGTATGTTGGGTCCGAGGAAAGGGGAAACATGAAGATCCATATCAACCAAGGAAGGCTTGATCAACTGGGTCAGATCCAGTTGTTGTACATGTGATTTCCATAGGCCATTATCCTAGGATGGGAGCCGAAGTAGGTGATGAAATTTTGTAACGAAGAACTGGTTTGATTGGGCATAATCCAGTGTGTCTAGTTATTTTTTTGCTTTCACTAATTAATGTTAAGAACTTAGTTGTGCATTCATTCAGTAGATCTGTGATCAACTAGGTTAATGGATTGACATGTGCTAGGTTTGCAGGTGAGTTAACATGCTTATGGAATGTGGTGATTAGCTTCCACTTGAAGTCGACGAGATTAACCCAAAAATCGCTGAGAGGTACTATGAGGGTGTGTAGAAGAACACAAAAGATTGCCCCTTTAGTAGAATATCAAATTATTTAACTATTTCCTAAAGTTAGACTTAGGAAAAATAAAAGTTCGTAAGTTAACTTATGATTTAATCTTAACTGTTGAGAAGGAGATTAGGGTTGAGGTCGAAATTATAACAAGAGATAGAGTATGTTGGTGGCAAGTCAATTGAGCAGAAGTAGGTGTGAAAGAGTAGCGAAGGAAGAACGAGGGTTTCAATAGATCGCAAAACTCAAGATCCTAGTAGAATAAATCGACTGAGGGCCAAGCCTTTACAACCCAGTGCAAAGGTCCATTCGCACAAGTGGGTCAGATTGATGGTCTGGATAGGAGTTTCATAGATCTAATGCGCGAGAATCGATTTGGCTGGAGAGTGGATAAGTATTTCACTTGTGATAAATTGGGAAGTTTTTCCCTTCTTGTAATTCTCAGAAGAAATATTTTGCTGCAGAAGAATAATAAAGTACGCATACTGTTGCAGGCTTACCCCGAAGTTGGGGTTTCCTGTGTATATCTTGTGTTCTATGATTGATGTGATTGTCTCCTGATTTATTTTCTGCTGTGCATGTTTGAAAACTTAGTGTGTTTGTGATTTAAGTTTCTAGAATGTCAATTGTTTATATTTCTGGGTTTTTACACCTCGGAAATTACAAATCAATTTACTGGATTTTAAGGAAATATAACATGGTATTAGAGCGCAAAAGTCTTTGATTGTAGAATGAAGACCAAGCACAAATTATATATTCAAGAGTAAATTTTGTGATTAAGAGGGAGAAAGTTATCAGATTGATTTGGCTGTTAGGGTTTTGAGAAGTACACATTGTTTTTGACAACGCAATTTGTCAATTTTTAGGGCTTGATTGTCCTCTCCTTCAAAAAAGTGTTGTCCTCAACATTTGAGTAGTTATGGATGCTTTTGTATGAACTTCTCATCCTCGCATGTGTAATCTTCAACGAGTAAGTTCTTCCACTTGATGAGATACTTTGAAATTGATCGATTTCGTAGCTGTCGAGTTCTTGTTTCTGTGTCTGCTTCAGGGTCCAATATGATTTTTCCTTCATCTTTAAGTTTTGACAATGATGTTTGAACTAGGAGCTTGTCACCTATAACCTTGTTTAAGCACGAAACATAGAAAAGTGGGTGCACTCGGGAAGATGCAGGAAGCTCAAATTTGTATGCCATAGTACCAATCTTTTGTAATCTTGTAAGGACCATAACGCTTTGGTGATAATTTATTTGGGACATTTGTTTGAATGTTTGTAGCCATAAAAATACCCAGTCGCGTACATCAAGACTTCTTTCGTTGCGATGCTGATTTGCCTGTTGTTGTTGATGCTCGATGTGATCTTCCACTGCTTGAAACTTAGAATTTTCTCTTAAAGATGATGTGATGGACGGTGGCTGATATCCATAAAGTGCCATAAATGGGGTCATTTTTGCTGCAGTATGTAAGGAAGTGTTATACCACCATTCAGCCAGAGGTAACCACTTGACCCGTTGTGTTTGCTTATCAGATACAAAACAATGAAGATATCCTTCCAAACATTTGTTCACTATCTGATTTTGCCCATCAAATGGAGGATGATAAGATGAGCTATGAGCTAATTGAGTACTCAAACAAGAAAATTTATCCGTCCAAAAATTTCTAGTGAAAATGGGATCTCTGTCGCTTACAACAATCTTTGGATTTCCATGTAGGTTTTGAATTGTTTCCATAAATGTAGTAGCAACTGTACTGGCTTTAAATGGATGAGATAATGCATAAGAGTGTGCATACTTGGTAAGTCTATCAACCACCACCATGATGACACTTTTTCCTTCGGACTTGGGTAAACCTGTGATAAAATCTATTGAAACCTCCTCCCAATGTTGACTATGAATGGATAAAGGTTGTAACAAACCCGAGGTCTTAATTGTCTCAACTTTCTTTTGTTGGCAAACCAAACATTCCGCCACAAGCTTTTGAATATCAGATTTAAGGCCATCCCAAAAAAATCCTTCTTGACACTGTGGTAAGTTTTTAAAAATCTTGAGTGCCCTCCTAAGGGAGAGGTGTGAAATTCCAAAAGAATCTTTTGTTTGAGTTGGGAATTCTTACAAATATATAAGCAATTTTTGTACCATAATGAATCATTTATCCAGCTAAATGTATCAGATGTACTGAGATCTTGCTGTAACTTTTGAATGAGTGTCCACACTTTTGTATAGTTGTGAGTGTTTGGCTCTCTTGTTGCCATATTTTTGCTTTCAATTTTATTTCCAACTCGAATGCCTTATCCAATGATTTAGGTTCTCAAAGGCAAGCCTCATGTTGGTTATTATCTCTTGAAAGTCCCTATGAAGACATCATCCTATGCTCCTCTTGAATATCATTTACCCTTATATTCAGTTTTTGGAAGTCCTCAATGTGCTCCACCATTGAACCCTTTTATTTGAGATTTATCATTTGGCTAAAGAAGGTGTTTCTCTTTGTATCCTCATAATGTGCTATCATTTTCTCCGTAAAAATTAAGTGACAAGTTGTTTACGAGAACAAAGCCATCGATACCATACAAATTGATTAGGTTCTAATATAAAGTTGCAATGCGTACCTCTACGTGTTTTGCACATTATGAAGATCAAAATATTGCTCCATCTGTAGTATCCATGTTACCGGATCCTTGCCATCAAACTTCCTCATATTGATCTCTGGAATATGGTGGGTCTTCAATCCGATGTTAGAGTCTATGAACTCATGATTAACATGATTAACATTTCTTTTGTTCTCATCATGAGTTTCATCTAATATCTTTTCACCATTAGGAAACATTTCTTGTAGCAACCTTGTTAAACCCTCCTTCAACCCTTCCATGTGTGCTTTTAAACCATTCTTCAAATCTTCCATGTTACCTGCTGGACACCTAATCCTCTAAGGGTTGGTGTAGAAGGCAAATGGACATAAGAAGTCCAAGAGACCTTGGAAGATGAATCCAAGGGTCACAATAATGTATTATAAATATACATCATGTGAATAATATGAGAACACACGATTATCTTTCTTATCCATTTTCTGTCCATTAAATGTGTGTTTAACATGGTATTAGAGCGGGTACGTTCATAGCCAACTCAGTCTTGTGTGAGCCACTTGTTTTTTGTGGCCTGTGTAAACCTGCAAAAATCTTGTGCATTTTTGCAGCATTGAGAAATTATTTTGGCGTGTTTCGTGTTTTGCTGCGTTCAGAAATTATTTTGCAGCATTGAGAAATTGTTTCAGACTTGACTTGTGCTGCGTTGTTGAATTATTTTGCTGGTGCTGCATCCATACGTAGATAGCTTTGACTCACTTTTGAGCGTTGTTTGTTTTGCTGCATTAAAAAAAATAAATTGTTTTCTGCTCTCTCCCACAATTCCAGAGCACCTATGGGCTCTCGTAGTTGCTCGTTGTTCTATCTCCCTCCCGTTGCCACTCCTGCTCTTTGAATGCATTTCCCACCTCTGTGTTGTCTTCTCTCTGTATGCTGCTCCCCTCCCGCAGCTGCTACCTGCTACCTCCTCTGCGGACTTCCCTCCCCGCTCCTCGCAGCTGCTACCTTCGGCCCCTCTCCGCGGGCTTCACTCCATCCTGCCCCCTGCTCCCACACCTGTCTCCTTTGCCCTCGGCTCTCACCTCCCCACCTCCTTGCTCGCTCCCTCTCCCGAATCCTCCGCATTCCCACTTCTCTCGCAGCTCCCCTCCCCTTCGCTCCCCTCCCCTACTTCCCCACTTCCTCGCTTGCTCCCTACTCCCGCAACTGCCCTCCGCTCTGCTTCTGCCTACTCCCCTTATCCCTACTCCTGCTGCTTCTGCAACTCCCCTCCCCGCTCCCCTCTGCCCTTCTGTCTCCGCTCCCTCCCTCGCAGCTGCTTCCATCCCCACAACTGCTTCCCTCCTCGCTCCTGCCTGTTCGGCTACCTTCGCCTGCACAACACCCCCCTCGCTTCGCTCCTTCCTCCGAACTCCTCCTATACGACCTCCCCAGGTCCGACCTCCTCGAGCTTCGACCTCCCCTTCATGGATTATTAGAGTTATTGAGAACTCTAATCATGTCCACTATCAACAACATAGTCCAAATCAGTAAGGACAATGTCTCCGATATTCTAGCCTGTTTACAAAATGCACAAGACGAGATTGATTTTTTGCAGCTTGAATCTCTGCTACAACAAGAGGAGTTACAACAAAAGAGTTATCATTCTGGACTTGTTTGTGTTCAGAACACTGAGACAAACTCCCATCAGCAACAAGATATTGGTCAGATCACCGTGCCCAGTACAAGAGCAGATTTGTATGCAGATGCAGAAGCCCATGGTTCACCTCCCAAGCCCATCATCAGACCTTGGGAAGAGTTTATCCATAACAAGCACAAAACAGGTCTTGGATATGACAAGTGTTGGAAATACTGAGAGGAGGGTGAATCAGTATTTATTTTCAATTGTTATTATAACCAGTTAGATTCTACACAAAAATAGAGAAATGAATAATTTATTATAGAAGGAAGGATAATGATCCTATTTACAAAAGAATGAGTACAATAATGTTTAAGGGCACCAACACTTCAACCTTCCAGGCTCCAACCTGTTGCCAAGCACCAACTTGGACTTTAGTGAGGCTCCAACATCTAGGGCTATGATACTATCCTTTTCAAGGCTCCAAGCTTGTGTTTAGAGGCACCAACCCCTAGGACACCAATCCTTCAGTTTTCTTTTGATAGAAAAAAAAAACGTGATGTACTTATTTGAGTGTCTTCAAAAAGATTCTTCACTGTTCAATTTTTTAGATGTTTAATCAGCTCCAAAAATAACTTGTGCTTGTCTTCACTGTACTTTGTACTTGTCTTCTTGTGCTTGTCTTCACTGTACTTTGTACTTGTCTTCTTGTGCTTGACTTGTCCTTGAATTCACTTGAACTTGACTTTAAATAGCTCCATCACTAGACTTCACAGTTGATAGGCTGCAATTATAATTTGAATCTGGAAGTGTAAACTAGGTAGAAGTCACAGTCCGATTAGCATTCTCATAGGTACAGTCTGAGGTACTGAAATACTACAAGATCACTTAGTTAAGCCAAAAACCAGCCTTATTGTTATCTTAGTCACAGTTTCGAAATGTCACAGATCCACCACAGTCCGAAGTTTATTGCAGTAAGACTGCACCAATTGATGACCACAGAGATTGCAGTTTTGAAATGTTAATCATAGGTCCGAAATATTACAGATCCACCATAATCCGAATTTTATTGCAGTAAGATTGCACCAATTGATGACCACAGAGACTGCGGTTCTGAAATGATAATTATAGGTCTGATATTTATTAGGGCTATACCAGTACAGAGGTTGAGGTTACAGGTCTGTAGTTTTTAGTAGGGCTGTTCCAATACAGAGATACAGGTCCGCAGATTAGTCATCCTGGTTTCACGTTCTCACAGTGATTGTATTTAAATTTTACACCCAAACAAATTGTAGTATAGCTCTTTTTCTTGACGTTTATGCTCCTTTTTTTTCTAAGTTCACAAGTTGTGAACTGTAGATATTTATCTATGTTAGATAACCGAGCTGAGCTTAGTTGAATTGAAGATCCGAGCTCCTATATATATGAATTTTACTTTGAAGTGAAGGGACATCACCTATGGAAGTAGGTCGACATAAGAGACAAGGTGTAGGTTGACTAGATGAATAAATATACATTGTTTAACTTAAAAAATCAATTTCTCACTAACCAACGGGAGTTTGGGGGCGTGTGAATACTCGTTGGAAAGAGGAAACAATCCTCTTTCAGATGGTATAATGATCATTGTGAAAGTATGTCTCTAAGCAGATAAAAAACATTTTTTATTGTGACTGTCCTTGAAATGTTTAATGCAGAAGATGATTATGACAGTAGGGGTTTATCATAGGGGTCATCATGAAACTAGTGTGGTGATAATGTAGCCTTCATTCAGAGAGCTCATCAAGTATATTTCATTAATGACAATTATTGACCAACAACAAGGAGATGTCCTTTCATATTCCGGACTACCCCAAGCCCATCAAATTTCAGAGTGCCAGATTTCTTCCTGATGGCTCACCTTCAGCTGTTCTAGATTCTGCTCCTTTTTCACAACAGATTGTAAAATGCCAACGCTGTGATCGAGTTGGCCATATGAAAGATCACTGTTTCGATCTTCACCCATGCAAGCACTGTGGTCGGTACACTCATTCTTCACACAGATGCTTCAGAAACAAGCCTTCTGCAAGAACAAAGATTCATCTTGGATGGATTGCTTCTTGGCAATGGTCATATGTCAGAACTTGTTCTAGAGTATTGAACAATCTTGTAGTTGAGTTTTCACCATCATCTCACGTTGTATCTGACAGGGGGGAAAATGGTGGTCATCTACAAGCTTCAAAGCCACATCAAGCGAGCCTGAGCCACAACCTGTCATTCTAGATTCAGAGTTGTCACAGAGACACAACAGTTCAAGCGAGCCTGAGCCACAACCTGTCATTCCAGATTCAAAGTTGTAGCTAGAGACACAGATGCCCATGAGAATGCCTTTGGTTGGTGGTTAGCCTTAAACAATCTATGCGAGGTTGATATTCTTCCTCTTCAAAGAATTCGGGACACTTCCTCTAGCAGAAGACTTCAACTTCTTGCTAGTTTTGGAAGAGTTCCGGGAAATGCATCAAGCATTCCAGAGTTGGTGGTCATCCTTAAACCATCGCAGGTTGTAGAGCTCCCTTCTTCCAGGTTGAAGGTCTCCCCCTTCAAAATATGAGGAGTACTTTCTCTAGCAGAAGACCTCAACTTCTTGCCAGATTTGGAAGAGTTTTGGGAACTGCACTAAGTGTTCTAGTGTTGGTGGTAATCCTTAAACCACCTCTTTATGCCAACATTTCAGAGAGCTCATTCAACCTAGTGCTGCCGTGCATACTTTTCCTTTTTGTATTACAACTTTGTTCTTGGACTAACACATACCCCTTCGGATTAAGGGGGGAATGTTGGACACCTAATCCTCTAACGGTTGGTGTAGAAGGTAAATGAACATAAGAAGTCCAAGAGACCTTGGAAGATGAATCGAAGGGTCACAATAATGTATTATTAATGTACATCATGTAAATTATATGAGAACACACGATTATCTTTGTCATCCATTTTCTGTCCATTTCATGTGTGTTTATCGGATCCTTGCCATCAAACTTCCTCATATCGATCTTTGGAATATGGTGGGTCTTCAATCCGTCTATGAAATTATGATTAACATTTCTTTTGTTCTCATCATGAGTTTCATCTAATACCTTTTCCGCATTAAGAAACATTTCTTGTAGCAACTTTGTCAAACCTTCCTTCAACCCTTCCATGTTTGCTTTTAAACCATTCTTCAAATCTTCCATGTTACGTTTTATTTTTGCTTCTATACCGTCCATCTTAGCTTCCATGCTATCCATCTTAGCTTCCTTGCAGTCCTTCAAACCTCCCATGTCTGATTTTAAACCATTCTTCAAACCATCCATCTTAGCTTCCATTTCATTTTTGGTTACTCTTTACTAGATCGAAATTTGTTGCACTTGGTCTCGTAATTTTGATATATCATGTTGCATTTCTTCCTCTTCTTCATGTGTCATAGTAGAGCCTTCTGGTTGCTTACTAGGTGTTTCCATTTTCTTGCTTCGAGTCATTTTGGAGTCAAACAATGATATTTATGCTTCCCCTTGAATCACTTCAAACTGATTTTTCAAACAAAACTTATGCAAATTTTTAAAAAAATACACACCTTTTTCTTGCTTTGTAGAAGCTCGATATTGAATTTGTTGTATCTATGTAATTTCGGATCTCTAAGGTGTGAAATTTCTTCCTGTGGCAGCCCTTTGAGTTTTCTTTCCAACCCCACAAGTCAGACCGAGATTGGAGTCTTCAAGAAATAGTTATGCCAGTTCTCCCACAATGACCTGATTATAGACTAGTTCAGTAGAGCGAACTTGTACGGAATGCCACGTGTCATTGTTTCGATCTTCGACCCTGAAATTGCTACACGAAAAACTACAGTCCGTACACTTTCAACCACTTCTTATAGAATTCAAATCCGATGCCTGAAACGAAAGTTATGACGATTTTACCTAGGTCACTTGTTTGAGAATGAATTTTGGAGCCTACAAAAACCTTAACTTCCTCGGATCATATCTCTCAAAATATAGCGAACCAAGATCTGAAATTTTTACAAGAAGTTCACCATGATTTTGGCTCCACGTGGTTGAAATTTTAGCTTTTGAAGCCTCTTAGAAAAAAAGTTATAACGAAAATGCCAAGATGGTCTATTTGAAGAAGCGAAACCCTGGAATCCAAAGCTCTGATACCAAATGTTATGCAACTAACTCACAAAATAGAAGATAAGATAGATCAATGACTTGAAAAATAACATGCACAATAGAGACACTAGGGTTTAGGTCAGAGACTAGTGAAAGATCCCAGAAGGGGGAAAACCCAACCAAATTCTTCTTCTATTAGATATTCGTCAAATGCTTATTTGAGATACAAAGTATAATGAGAATGAGACATATGTCTTACACCATAAATCATATTAGGCCTCAAAGGGCCAACCTAATAACAACCGAGAATTATTGTCAACACTATCATATCCATCACTGTCATATATATATATATATATATATATATATATATTGTCACATCTATCATAAAGAGACTGATACACATCACTATCATAGAGGCAATACAATTATCACATCTCAGTCATAAAGATAGCTTACATCACTATCATCATCGTAGGCTTAACTGACACTGAATCAAGGATCACTGTTACTCACTACAATCCGATACTGTGAACAAATGCTTCAGTGTCACTATCATATCAATGCCAATGTCATATGAAAGTTACTCTCATATCCAACAATGTCATACACAACACTACTGTATTAGTGTCACTATCATATCAATGCCAATGTCATATGAAAGTTACTCTCATATCCAACAATGTCATACACAACACTACTGTATTGCCATACATTTGTCACAAGAATATGCCATGCATCATTGTCATAGAGGGAGTGCCATGTCATGTCACTGTTGTATAAGAATTGTCATGAGGACAAAGGGTAGAGTTGTTGAAAAATGCATCAAAAGGGATTCTAATTTAATTTTCCCTTAATTAAATTAGAAGTAAATTGTAATTCCACATCACATGGCAGCTTGTACGAGTTAACTAAGTTAGGAAGACTTTGTTAGTTCAGTTAATTCGAGTTGAGGGTCAAACTAAAGGCATGTAGAGTGTCACCTAATTTTTAGGAGCCCTTGTTGAGTTTAATCTGAGTTGTAATTAATTAACTTAATTATTTGGGTTAAAAATAATTATCTAGTTATAACTGATGGATGAGCTAGTGAGAGATATAGTGAATTAAATCTAATTTAATTCACATGCAATGATCAATCAGATAACTGATAATTCACTCTAAATAACTGTTGCTTGTCAGTTTTAAGGAAAGCCCAGTTGAGATTGGCATTAAAGGGACGTAGACTATCAGTTGTATAATTAGAAAATTGTACAAGTCGTGCATGAGGTCATCAGGATGCCTTGGATGTATTGCGCAATCAATTAGTGAGAATTTCCTAATTAATAGGGGTTCAATTCCCTCAGGAATGCGTGCGCAAGGTTGGTCAGTCAGGTGCAAGGAATTGGTTACGTATTGGACCAAACTTGCCAGGATCAGAGTGAGATAGTTAGAGATAGTGCAAAGAGATCTCAAGTTTGAGAGAAGCATTGTATTGTTTCATGTTCTTGACTTTTTGCAATATACAAATAGGAGGGTTTTTAGCTGAGGCTTTCCCCAGATACATCTTTGTGTTATGCGATTGAAATTCTTCTCTTTCTTGTTCATGTGATTGTGCGATCGTAATTAGTTTCCGCAATTTGTAGAATAGATTCAAGTATTTTGTTTTAACATATTACAAGATCAGTTGAATCTATACGGATTTTCTACAGGAGCCATTCAACCCTAACATCATTACTTGAGTCAATGCCATTCAACATAATTTCATGTATTTTTGAAGATTGCTGCCCACCTGTTAAAGCCATATGTCTCTGTTAAATATCACAATTATGAGGACACATATTTCCCATCACAAGGGATTGAACTAAGGGCTCTTCGATCTACCCTACAAATTGTACATAGAATGCCATTTACATCCGACCTACAACATCTTTGATACATCAACATGCCTTAAGAATGACTTGATTTAACCCTTGGATCCTGTGCATATACCTGAGAATTTCAGTCTCCTAGTTAGGGCACCCAACAAATCACAACTTGGTCTCAAAACATGCTTAAACCCTGTGTTGCTACAATGTCCTTCCTTCAACGTTGTTCATCAAGGTAACTTGCTTATGATCAACCTCAAATCAACTTGTTAATGATTTGGCTTTGTAGTTACTTCCAGAGGTAACTTGGCCTTGGTTAGGGCATTTGTATAGTCCATGACATAGCTATAATTTCATGCATAAAACCCTTCCATATTTGCATTGTCTCCCAAGCAAATTCGACCCTAAGACTAGGTCTGTTCCAACCCCAAATCATACATAAAACCTCTGCCTCGAAATGATTCGAAGCTTTTACTTGCACATGTGTCAATATGCCACTTTAGATGCCTTTATTAGGCCACAAATATAGTTTCACTTGACCGCAGAAGTAGCTCTCTCCTAGGCCGCATACATGCCCTTGACCGCAGAAGTAGCCCTCTCTAGGCTGCAAACATTGCTCCCATTTGGCTGCTGACTTAACTCCTATTACGCTGTAGACTTAGCTCCTATTAGGCCGCTTAACTCCTATTAGGCTATAAAATTAGCTCCTATTAGGCCGCAGAACCATTCGTAATTCCCCACAGAAAAGTGAGTAAATGTGTCCAATTGATTAGGATAGACACTTATGTATATTTGTTCCTTTATGTGAAGAGTCACGTCTTATGGTGCAAGCCGACATGAAGTGTTTAGAGGTCGACTTGTAATCTTTTGGAGGGAAAAACATAATTTTAATTTTGCTTTTAATAATACATTTTTACCACATGCCATTGATGAATGTTTACCCAATTTTGTCACATCAATTATTAATGACGGGAGCGCCGAATATAATAATAATGTCCTTATCTAATTTTGACTTCTTCTTTGGGGCTAGATGGACTTCCCTTTGGGGCAGGAGGGTTTCTCAATAGAAATTCATCCCATAGCTGCCCAAATTTCAACACGATTTGTATTCAATAGTTTGATTTTTAGTAGAATGGCGTATTAGGGTCTCAGAATTGAAGACAAATTGGACGGTGTGTCTAACTTTTGTTTGTGGCATGAAAGGATAACAATGGTGCTGGATAAACAAGGGGTTCGAGATTTTGTTGATAACATCCTAACTGCACCAACACGCCCTCAACATGTGGCTCAACATAATAAAATGGATGCCAAGGCAAGAAGGATTATCCTGGAAGGAGTCAAAGACCACATTATCCCTCACTTGACTGGGAAAAAGAAAGCCAAAGAAATGTGGACTACCATCATTGGTCTCTATTAGGGTTCGAGTGAGGCTAGAAAGCTAGTAATGAAAGACAAGCTCAGGAGCACTAAAATGTCCCAAGTCAGATTCTGTGGTTGCTTACCTCACCAAGTTTTCCAAGGTAAAGGAAGAGTTGGTTGGTGTGGGTGAGACAGTTCCAGATAGAGATTTGGTGAATTTTGCTCTATTGGGTTTTATCAAGTCATGGCATGCCTTCACAAATGGGATATGTGCTCGAGAAAAGTTTCCAGATTGGGAGTGTTTGTGAGGTCACTGTGTCCAAGAGGAGATTTGCAGACAGGCTCACGTTGGATCTTGTGTTAAAAGTGAGGAAGATGAAGAAATTTTCCCTCTAGCCAGTAAAGGGACTAGGTCCAAGGGCAAAAAGAGCAGTGGTTGTGGAGAGCCAAATTCTACGGGGGAGAAGAAGAAGAAAGATCTCAACAAGATTATGTGTTTCTTGTGCCACTAGTTTGGGCATTACGCTTCTAAATGCCTCAATAAGAAGAAAGGGTCCAAGAAGGACCAAGTAGTAGCCTCTGCAAAGATAGATGAGTTTTCCTATCATTTTGAGGAGTTCTCACTCATTGCTTGTATGGCAAGTTTAGTTGCCGCCAATTTATGGTATGTGGATAGTGGTGCATATATGACGGGAAATAAGAAGTATTTTCAGCAAACTGTCAAAGGACATGCGATTCGACATAGAGATGGGAGATGATGGAAAGTACTGAGTCGAGGGTACTAGTACAATTTGTTTTGAGAGGGACTCTGGAAATCATCTATATCTCAGAGATATTATTTATGTACCAAGGCTGAAGAAGAGTCTATTTTTAGTTTCAACATTGGCGGATAAGGGGTATGAGGTGACCTTAAATAGGGTAAGGTTTTTATAAAACCCTCAGACTCCAAGGTGACGAAGCATATTGGGTTAGGCACAAGAGCTTATACGAATTATAATTTGAGATAGCCGAAACAATGACTAGTAGAGGAGGCGGTGACTTAGTAAACGAGCTTGGGGTGTTATGGTATAAGCACATGGTAGCTGAAGATTCTTGAGGAGACAGCGATAGGGCTACCATAGTGTTGCGTGGATTAACATGGGGTTGGGTTGCACACTTGACAAATATGCCAAGTCATCTTTTCCCAGCAGAGATAGCAGGGCCAAGGACATCTTAGACCTTGTTCACTCAAATGTATGTGATCCTTTCTCTATAGTATTCCTTAGTCGGTACTAGTACTATGTCACCTTTATAGATGATCATTCGAGGTTTACTTGGATACTTTTCAAGAAGAAGAAGAAGAATGAGGTCTTCTCGAAGTCTCTGGAGTTTAAGGCTTGGGTTGATTAACTAGATTGTTAGGAAGATCAAGGCGTTGAGGTCAGAGAATGCCGGGGAGTATACCTCAAATGCATTTAAGGAGTTATGTGCCAAGGAGGGCATTAGGAGAGAGTTGACCACACCATATCATCCTCAACAGAATTGGGTGGCATAGTGCAAGAATAGGGCCAAAGTTCTAGCGGCCAAAGCCATGTTCCATGATCAGGGGATGCCCAAGTTCCTTTGGGCTGAGGCATGCAATACAAAGTGTTGGGGCGAGTTACACCAAAAGAGGCATTTACAGGGAAGAATTCAGATTTGTCTCATTTTCGCATATTCGATAGCCCGGTATATTGCTATGCACCAGAGGAGAAGAGGAAGAAGTTGGAGCCCATAGTAGAGAAGGGCATCTTTGTGGGTTACAATGAGACATATAATGCGTATATCGTGTACCTTCCATCGCACAAGAAGACAATCATTAGGAGAGATGTGAAGTATGAGGAGGATATCGCCTTGAGAAGTCCTTAGAGTGTGAGCAGACTACAGTGCGGGAGGAGGAACAACAAACTCCCAAGTAGGAGGCTCAACCAGTACCTCAGACCAGAATTATGCATGGGCAGGATGAGGACGAGAAGGGCATGTAGATGGAAAAGCGAGTGGAGCCCACTGAGGCAACGACTCCCAACACAGGGAGGACAGTAAGATGGGTAGATTAGTTGGTCTAGGAGGCACACGAGCAATTTGGTGTTAGTACATCATTTCGATAGAGCATACAAACACAAAAGTACACATGATATATGGCACTCATGGCATAGCTATTGCATCTCAAGCTAAGTCACCGGATTCGCCTAGAAGGGCCACGAATCCCGAATCCCCGTATCGGGTACGTATACGTATGGGATTCTGCCCCAATTCAACAGATACGGTGTATCCGAATGGGTTACGGCATATCCTGATCGTACCCTGTTCCGATACGCCGTATCTCGTAAAACAGGATACGGCTGGGCCCGCGGGTTCAAAAAAGCATTGTTTTTTTATTATAAATGGGGGCTTTTGCTCATTGTTTTTCACCAATTTCATTGTTTTTCACCAATTGAGGAGGATTTTTCAGGAGAGGGCATCAAGCCTATGGCCCTAGTATTTATATGTGATTCATGGTAATGTTAAATTCTTAAATCTTCATTTTCATCCTTTTACTTAAATTTTTAACATTACCATGAAATGACTCAGGATGTTTGAGATTGGTTCCGACCTCATTGGATTACATATGGAGAAAGTAGAATTTTAGATCTCATTCAAAATCCAACAGACTTATCAGTTTTTCAAGATTTCAGGATTGGGTTATTGCAATGTTTCCATCGAATTTTGTCATGTATTAGGGTATGGAACTTGTATTTAATCAAGAGCACCAATCCCTCTATGTACCTTGATGTTAGTGACATTGGTTGTCAAACTCCTCTATCATGACCCTACTAAAAATGTACCCATCACTCAAACAAAACCTTGACTATCTAAGATGATAGATAAATCTATGTTTAAATCAATGAATTAAGTATGAATTTGTGTAAAAAATATCTAATTTTTAATATATATATATATATTTAAAATATATATATATTTTTAAAATATATATATATTTTTTAATAAAATAATATATAACGTATCATATCCTAGAAGTATCCTGTTCCGGGGTCACCGTACCCATATCCGATTCTTCGAATCCCCGTATCCCCGTATCATGTGACTTAGATCTCAAGCCTTCCAATTATTAGGAGGTAGCTACTCAACAGGTGTGAAGAGATGCCATGGTGGAGGAGCATGCCTCCATCACGAAGAACAATGTCTAGGAGTTGGTGCCAACGCAAGAGGGAAAGTCAGTGGTAGGCTCTCGCTGGGTCTATATGATCAAGCATGGAGTTGATGGGAGTGTTGAGAAGTACAAGGCAAGATTCGTTGCAAAGGGGTTCTCGGAGATAAAGGGAGTTGACTATGATGAGACCTTTGCCCCAGTTTCTAGGTATTCGTCTATTAAGGAAGTTGCAACAATCACAATGCAAATGGGGTGGAAGATCCACCAGATGGGCGTGAAGACAACCTTCCTCAATGGGGTTGCTGAGGAGGAGATTTACATTGAGGAGCCGGAGGGATTCGAGATATGCAACAATGATACAAATGTATGCAGACTCAAAAGAGCTTTATATGGGCTTCAGTTGGCTTTGCGGAGATGGTATGCCTGTATAGACAATTACCTTTAGGGCTTGGGCTTCCCCAAGAGTGAAGCATACCACAACCATTGTTATTGGAGGTGAGCTGCTTATTCTGGTGCTATATATGGACGACCTGATTTTGATAAGTGCAAATAAGCTTATCTAGGAGTGAAAGAGAGATCCTGCACGCAAGTTTGAGATGAAGGATACATGGCTGATGCTCTATTTCCTTGTGCTGGAGGTTTTGCAAGGTGATGGAGAGATCTTCGTGGGAAATGGCAAGTGCTCTTAGTAGATTTTGAGAAGATTTCACATGTAGGATTACAAGCCCATGACCATGCCTCTAGTCACAAACTGGAGGAAGGTGGATACATCCAGATCAGAGCGAGTAGGTCCCACACTTTAGTGACAAATGTTTGGGTCGCTAGTGTATTTGGTGAACGCGCGACCTGATATATGATTTGCAGTCAACTCTTTAAGCCAGTTTTTGGTCGAGTTGACTAGAGTGCATTGGGTTTTTTGTGAAGCATGTGTTGAGATATTGCTGGACAAGACTCCAATGGAAGCTTTCACTGGGGTGAAGCCAGAGATAGTGCACTTTTGCATCTTTGGTTGTCCATTGTACATCCATGTTCTTGTGGAAAAGAGGATGAAGCTATAACCCTCAGGAGAGAAGGGCATATTTGTGGCGTAAGTGAGACTTTGAAGGCAAACAAGTGTAGGAATTTATAGGGCAATTTCCTTAGATCAAACACCAAGGGTCACCGCTCACAAACAGATCACAGATCAGTACACTAGTATTTGATGTGGTTAAAACCCTCAAAGAGGGAAACAATCCACAACCTGGGCCAATGCAGCCACTTCAAGCAATTTTTTAATATAAAGAAAGAAAATTTAAATAAGCTTCTCTCATAAACGGTCACCGGACAAATGACACTCCATGCTCTTTAAATAGAGATCATGGACTAGTCGGGTGTTAAGCCACGGATCAAGTGTCGGTAATATCGAGGAGAGAATGAATCGTCGGATCACTACATATCGTGACCGTCGGATTATAAGTTACAAAAGTACATAGTAAGGAAACACACTTTACGTAACTCTACGCTAGACCAAGTGTTAATTTTGGGCAACTAGGTCCAAACTCCAGGTTGCACTGCTCATATGATGATGATTATATTTTTGTTGGATTCCTCTTTCGGGTGCAAGATTGATCTAAAGATCATCTTGTTTGGATGAGTATAACATATCTTTTGATTTTTTTCCATACATGTGCAAGGTCAGCCAGATTTGTGATGTAGGCTCACAAGCCTAATAGATGTGTCACACACCCTCATTGACTGATATAAATTGGAGAGACTTGGAGATCATTTACTCATCAACTCATCACACATTCTCTCTTGTGATTTGATTGGTTCGATCAGCCTTTGGAGGCCTCTCTCTCTCACACGTGCGGAGCTGCAGCTGGGAAAATTTGCGCACTGTTTTAGGGCTGATTGTTGGTGCGTTGACCAGTGTTGACCATGGTCAACCCTTATTGTTTTGACTTCCAAACTTTGCAAAAATTTTGATCTTGTGAGACCGCATTTGAGGGCACAAAGATTGAGGAAAAAGGAGCCTGTTGACCAAATCCCTAAACTGCAACATTGACTTTCTGTTGACTAGCGTTGACTTTTGAGGAGTTGTCTATGAGGGTTGTGTGTGACACTTGGAGGGTTGGCTGATCTGATGTTGAGAAAGACTTTGCCGGCTGATGCATCCTGTTGACTGCCGTAACACACACTATTTTCTATCTTTGTTGGAAAAGAAGAATTGTAAACTCTGATCTATATTATTGGCATGTCTTCTGTTGAGTTATTATTGTGTTCTATCAGTATTTTACGCTCATGTTTATGTGATTGCTAAATTGAATCGGGCCTAAGAAAGATTGAAGTAAAATTGCATTAAGCATTGAACATACCATGTCTATCTAAATTTGACATGGTATCAGAGTTGAGGTGAAGACACAACCCAAGCTAGCGTGAAAAGCAATCACCGAAGAAGAAATCCTATCAAGGACCAGTGGCCTCCTCAACTTATAAGGGTTTCAAATCTAATGATAAGTTGACTGAAAAGTGTGATTATCATGCATGGAAGATGTCCTTGGGTTTGGCATTAGCAGATCAAGATGTCATGGATTAATTGTAGGGGGAGATCGTCGAGCCTCCAACAAATGCACATGCTGCGACAAAGACGAAGTATAGAAAAGGGGAAATCGAAGCAAATATGATTATCTGGGATTCTATTCATAACCACTTAGTTGCTTACATTTCTGAGCTGAGCACATCTAAAGAGATGTATGATAAGCTGGTTAGCAAGTTCAGGGCTAACAATGGTAATCAAGTTCTTTTCTTCAAGAATCAATTGAAGAATATCAAGAAGGGCAAGGATGAATCCATTCAATCCTATTTTATGAGGCTCACTAAAATTAGGAACAATCTTCTAGCTATTGGAGAAGAAATAGCTGATTGAGAGATGGTTCTCATTGTGCTTGGAGGTCTCCCCTGTGATTGGGATGTATTCAATACCACTATTCTTAATAATAATGTGATTCCTGATTTTGATGAAATATTGACGAAATGCAGTCAAGAGGAGACAAGAATGATGGAGAGGGATCATCCCTCTAATGGAAATGGAGGTGACCCTACTGCCTTCACCGCTCATGCAAAGAAGAGGAACAATGGTGGTCCGAGAAATCAAAACCATGGAAGAGCGTGGCCCAAAGGAAGGAAGGGATGTGTCAAGGTCAGCCAGATTTGTAATGTAGGCTCACAAGCCTAATAGACGTGTCACACAACTTCACTGACTGATATAAATTGGAGAGACTTGGAGATCATTTATTCATCAACTCATCACACATTCTCTCTTGTGATTTGATTGGTTCGATCAGCGTTTGGAGGCCTCTCTCTCTCTCTCACACGTGTGGAGTTGTAGTTGGGAAAATTTACGGACTTTTTTAGGGCTGATTGCTGGTGCGTTGACCAGCGTTGACCGTGGCCAACCCTTGATGTTTTGACCTCCAGACTTTGCAGAAATTCCGATCTTGTGAGGCCACATTTGAGGGCCTAAAGATCGAGGAAAAAGGAGCTTGTTGACCGAAGCCCTAAACTGCAATGTTGACTTTCTATTGACCAATGTTGACTTTTGAGGAGCTATCTTTGAGGGGTGTGTGTGACACTTGGAGGGTTGGCTGATCTAATGTTGAGAAAGACTTTTCTGGCTGATGCATCTTGTTTACTGCCATAACGCACACTATTCTTTATCTTTTTTGGACAAGAAGAATTGTAAAATCTGATCTATATTATTTTCTTGTCTTCTTTTGATCAATTATTGTGTTCTATCAACATTTTACTTTCATGTTTATGTGATTGCTAAATTGAATCGGGCCTAAGAAAGATTGAAGTAAAATTGCATTAAGCATAGAGCATACCATGTCTTTCTAAATTTAACACATACTTAACTATTTCATATGTGTCGGAATATCCTAACATCCCCCCTTAAGAACAACTTGGGATAGGATTGAAGGATTTACAAAGGTGACACAATAGCAGATGGAAGGAGGCATTAGAGCCTATCCCCTCTTAATGATAACTTTCTTGAACTCCAAGCATAGATCGAAGTTTGGTAAACTTTGTTTCTGTGAGAGCCTTTGTAAAGATATCAACAACTTGATCATTGGTTGAACAATACTGCACTTCAAGAACACGATCATGAATGAGCTTTCTGATGAAGTGTATGTGTAGCTCAATGTGTTTCATGTGCTGATGCTGAACTGGATCTTTGCATAGCTGAATGGCACTTTGATTATCACACCAAAGTGTAGTTGGATGCTTCTATTGAAGACCAAATTCAGACAGGATCTGATGAAGCCACAAGGCTTCCTTGCTGGCTTCAACAACACCACAATACTCTGCTTTTGTTGAAGAAAGAGAGATGGCACTTTGTTTCTTATAAGACCATGTAATGGGTCCTGAACCAAGAGTGAATACATAACTTGCAGTAGACTTTTGATCATCAGGGTCACCAGCCCAATTAGAATCAGTGAAACTAATCAACAATGGAGATGCTCTTGCATTGTAATGAATCTTGAACTGAACTGTACCTCGAATATATCGAAGTATTCTTTTAGCTGCTTTCCAGTGACTTTCATGAGGTTTGTGCATAAAACGAGCAATAAGACCAACGACAAAGGAAAGGTCAGGACGAGTATGGGATAAATACAAAAGTTTACGAACAAGTTGACAGTATAAGGTAGCATCAACTTCAGGGGAACTATAAGTGACTGAAAGCTTGACCCCAGATTGAAAGGGAGAAGGGGTTGGTGTTATGAATATAATTCATAACAAATTTAATTAAAATAGTCATTAATAGTTAAATAGGGATTATGTAAAATAGTCATTAGGTTAATGAAAAGGCATGTCTAAAAGACATGCCCATTCATGAAAAGGTACCTGCATAGGTATAAAAGCAGGACATCATTGTAACTTTCAATCATCTTGTTCATATCATATCAATAAATATTTATTATTATAAATACCTCTTGTGTATTTTTATAATTAAAGCCATTTTTGCTATTAAGCCAACAAATCTACAAGTTCCGCTGCCACAGTGGTATTAGAGCTTGCTACAGTGGTATCAGAGCTTGCTACAGTGGTATCAGAGCCATATCAGATCCATATTGAAGCCATCAGAGCCATGTCACATAATATCGTCTTACAAGCCTATGAGCGTAGTGTACGAGCCCGGGAACATTGTTTACCATACAATGTGCCATTACGTGAAGAACCTGAAGAAAGTGAGAAGATTAAAAAAATTCTAGAAAAGCTTCAGCAATTAGAGAATTCATGTGCAGAAATCACAAACGGTTATAAAAAAATTTCTGCACATTGTAAAATAATTTCTGCAGTTATCTATAATAGAGAAGATGAACAATTTCATAAAAAAGTGGAAAAAGAAAAAGAAGAAAATCATGAGAAACAAAAAGATAAAAAATGCTGTAATAATGAGAAGGTAGTTAGTCATGCCAAGGGAAAATCAAGTAGAACATCCATGGAAAATTCAAGTAAATACATTCCCTCACCAATGCGTAATAAAGGAAAACAACCAACTAATATTGAAAGTAAAGAAGAAGGGATATGTTGGAAATGTGGAGACAAATATTTCACAGGACATAAATGTGTCTTTTATACAAGAAATGAGATTGCCATTAGTGATGTTTGTCATTCTGGACATCGTGTTAGTCAAAGAGAAGAGGATCTGAATGGACCATGTGTTCCTCCATTTGCTGGATCCGATCTAGTTTTGTGTCCCAACAGTGGTGAATGTCAGACTAATATGGAGGATGACTTTGGAAAGATGATGCCAGGCCCAGGTTCCCACTTCTCTCAGGAGCCTAACAGTAAAGTAAAAACATAAATTTCTCAAGCCTTTTTGGATAATAAGGATGTTTCAAATTCTTCTAGATTGCATGAATCTACTCATGCATTGTCACAGCCTACTGCTCAAATTTCTAAACAGAGATCTGATTCTGAGAAAATGAACTCTCGAAGTATTGGAAGCAAGAGAGAAGAAGGCATAGCTAGTCAAGAACCCAGTAAGGACCTTTTTGGTTCAAGCAATTTCATCAGGAAATTTGAAGGGCCATTATTTTCAAGAGGACTCTTTGATGATGAAGATGAATTAGTTTCCTCTAGTCTATTGGAATCTATTCATGTCTGGCCACAACCATCTGTTCCAGAGAGTTTATGTGGCTCTAATTCAGATGCAAATAAAAATGAACTAAGTCCATATAGCAGCATTAGCAGTACGTTGAATCAAACTGAATCTAATTCATTAGATAAAATAATCACCACTGATACTCAAGTCTCTACAGAAAGTAGATCTCATTTTTCAGGTACAAAACAACCTGAAAAGGCATTGGGTTTAAATAATGAGTTTGCCACTGGTGCACCTCAATTTCCAAAAGAAAATAATGACAGGAAATCTCTGAAGGAAAGGGTATCACAATTGCAGAAAGGTCTCTTTGATAGTCGAGAAAATGATGAAGATGATGATCCTAGTGATCCTTTTAGGGCACCATCTTCCATGGGACAGAAACTGAGATTAAATGATAGGGTCCTTCACAGTGACAGTTATATTATGTAAGAGTCATCTAATCATGGAGTTGAGTTTAATATTCAAAATACAATGCTTACAGATTCTTCGGACCCACATAAGGTTGAGAAATTGCATAGTACAGGAATGTGTCCAAATGTTATAATTAATCCACATGCGTTTCCATCTAGAATGACTATTGGGATGCTTTTGGAGTCTATAGCTGCAAGGGTGGTAGTCTCCAGGGAAAGTTTGTTGATGCAACTCCATTTGCAAGATTGGTTATAGAAGAGTATTCATTTCAAAGTAGATTATTAAGGAGAGTCCTTCCCTTCCCTTCACACAGAAGAGTCCAGACAACCATGGCTCACATGCCAGAGGGGCAAAACAACAGTGATTTGTGTTTTCCAGACCCTTCTTGTGGTCTGTCTCAACCCTTATAATTAACTCCTCCAACTGAAAGCGACAAACAAAGAAGTAACGTATTGATAAACTATTTGGGGAATTAGTTTGACACGAATGATGACATTGCTAGGAAGAATAATGCGCTAAAAATTCTCAGATAGATTGTTGAGGAATGGGTGGTAAAAGTTGCTAAAAGGCATACACAACGAGCTACTATTATAAAGAAAGCTCATGCAAAAGTACATATTATTGGATCATTTGCATTAAATGTAAGTGGTCCTGGAAGTGATATCGATGCAATATGTATTGGACCATCGTATGCAAATAGAAAGATTGATCTCTTTGTTCACCTTTACAATATGTTGGTAGCCAGAGAAGATGTAACTGAAGCTATTTCTCTTACCACTATTCTAGTGCCTATAATAAGATTCAAAATTAATGGTATTTCATTTGATTTGAGTTATTCAAAGCTCAGAACTCATTTCATAGTTTACAATGAAAGGCAACTCGATCCAAATATGGAAACAGTTTCATCTTATTTTGAAAATAATGATGGTGAGAGTGAACGTAGCATTCGTGGATGGATAACACATTGCAAATTTATGTCACTTTTTCCAACCAAATTACATCTAAATGGAAGAGATATACGTCCTCGTGGCAACTTTAGAAGTACTCTAAGATGTATTAAGCTTTGGGCAAAAGACTAGAATCATTCTGGTCCTGCAATGCGTCGAGCTCTCTGCGAACTTTTAGAACGACGTCAAACCTCTGATTATGATACGCTGCATCGTTATACGTCTTCGAGGGGCGTTCGAACGGGTGTATGGTTTATGTTGCAGGTTTTAAACGATCAAAATCAGAATCTATCGTATGATGATTCAGTTCTTTTCAAAAACCCCCGAACGATCAACGTGTCTCTCTTCATTGCTTTTGAATATTTTCTGATAGCAAATCTACGCCATAAGACCTTCGTGTCTTCCTTTATATATAATAAGCGGCAACACTAGTTATACGAAATTAAACTATTGCGTACATCATCTGCGGAATCGAGGTCGAGTTATAATCCAAATCAAATCTTTTGTGTGTTGTGATCCTCATGGCCCAAAATAAGCATAGCCGAGAGGACTATTACTGCAATTCTGTTAACAGTAACGAACATGAGAATCCGCCCAAGCGTTCCTGTTCAAAGTCCGATTCAGGGGTTGTATTACTGTCAGATCTTCTGTTTGCAGATGATAACGTTGATGATATGAATGCCCAGGATTTACAGGCAGCGCAATTACAACGTCGTGACTTTCTGAAAATTAGGGTGGACAGTTCGATAGAGTTAATTATAATATAATTAAAACTTTATATAATTTATAGTTATATAATATATATATATATATATATATATATATATATATATATATATATATAGATGGAAGAAAATAATATATATATATATTAGAAAATATATATATATATATATATATATATATATATATAAAGGAGAACCCAGTTTCAAGGAAGCATTATTGGAGAATTAGACATGCCAAGGTACCAGTGAAGAATGACATGTTTAGCAGATAATCCCGAGTGAAGAAAATTGTCGAAAGATTAAGCTTTGAGGACAAAGCTTTTCGAGGAGGCAATGTTATGAATATAATTCATAACAAATTTAATTAAAATAATCATTAATAGTTAAATAGGGATTATGTAAAATAGTCATTAGGTTAATGAAAAGGCATGTCTAAAGGACATGCCCATTCGTGAAAAGGTACCTGCATAGGTATAAAAGCAGGTCCTCATTGTAACTTTCAATCATCTTGTTCATATCATATCAATAAATATTTATTATTATAAATATCTCTTGTGTATTTTTATAATTAAAGCCATTTTTGCCATTAAGCCAACAAATCTACAAGTTCCGCTGCTACAGTGGTATCGGAGCTTGCTACAGTTGGCTTACAGTGTTCCATGTGAAAGTGGTGTAGAAGATCACATGCATACTTGGACTGACAAAGGGTAATACCTTCTTTGGATTGCAAGACTTGAAGACTAAGGAAATAATGCAAGTGTCCCAACTCTGTCATTTCAAACTTCTTTTTGATGCTAGACTTCACATGGTTTATATGATTGGGATCACTGCCAGTAAGGATAAGATCATCAACATAAAGAACAAGGATGATTAAGGGCTTAACCACTTTTTTGGTGTGGACAGTGTTGTCGGATTGACATCTAGAAAAGCCATCATCTAAGAGAAAGATGTCCATTTTGGCATACCAAGCCCGAGGGGCTTGTTTGAGACCATAGAGAGACTTCCTAAGGCGACAAACAAGGCTAGAGTCATTTTGAATAAAGCCAGGGGGTTGTTCCATGTAGATTTCTTCATGCAAGTCCCCATGTAGGAAGGCGGAGGCGGATTTAACATCCATTTGATGGATTTCCCATTTAAAGGAGGCAACAATTGAAAGAACAAGACGGATATAATTCATTTTGGCAACAGGGGAGAAGGTTTCAGTATAGTCAATGCCTTCAACTTGTGAAAATCCTTTAGCAACAAGACGAGCTTTATGTTTATCCACTTTTTCATCTGGTCAAAACTTTGTTCTGTAAACCCATTTGCATCTGACAAGTTTTCTTCCCTTTGGAAGAGGAACAAGATCCCAAGCATAGTTTGCCAATAAGGAACGATATTCAACATTGATAGCTGCATCCCAAGCTGGATGACCCAAAGCTTCTTCAAAGGTGTCTGGATCAGGATTTTCTGGTACTTGAGCCAATAAGGAAGAAGCTCTGTTGAATTGATAACATGTACGATGTTGATCTGTAGGGTCACCTGCAAGAGAACCTGCTGCATCTTGAGTAGAGCGGACCCATTTTGGAAGCTGTGGAGCTAAAGGAAGATCCTGAGGAAGTGGAGGTGGATAGTCATCCTCGTTGTCATCATCCAAACTAGAAGGAATGCTGTCAAAAGTAGAAGAGATAGAGAGAGGTGGCACATATGCCGAATGAGGCTTGTAGGGCAAAGGTGGCACACCCACCGAACTAGGCTCGTAGGCCGATATATTTTCATCAAATTTTATATCTCTTCTAATGATTACATTTTTGGATTTGGGTTGAAGAAGTCTATATCCTTTGACATATTCAGAATATCCAACAAAAATGCATTTTTCACTCTTAGGTTCTAAGGCTTTATGTTTCTCATTTGGAATATGGGCCCAAGCTTCACTTCCAAAAACACGAAAGTGACTTACATTTGGTTTGATTGAGCTCCAAGCTTATTATGGAGTTATATTCCTTAAAACCTTAGTAGGAGTGCGATTTACTATGTAATTTGCACAGTTAATTGCTCATGCCCAAAAATTAAGTCTAAGTCCTTTAGATTGAAGCATACAATTAACCATTTCTTTTAGAGTGCGATTCTTCCTTTCAGCTACACCATTTTGTTGTGGAGTATACGGAACAATATTTTGCAATTGAATGCCATGCTCAGTGCAAAAGTTGATAAATTTGTTGTTAACATATTCTTCCCCATTGTCAGATCTTAACTTAAGAAGATTGTTTCTCAACAAATGCCTTAAATGCCAAGAACATGTTAAAAACTTCACTCTTGGGTTGTCAGAAGTATACCCAAGTGCATTTGGAAAAATGTTAAATGAAAGTTAAGAAGTACTTGTAGCCAGAGAAAGAAACAACTGGAAGTGGACCACATAGATCACTGTGCACATGCTGCAAAGGGGCTGAAGCGTGCCAAGAGGCACGTTTGTCAAAACTGTGCTGATGATGTTTTTCTGAGTACAGACCTGGAACAAACACCATCTTGGCAAGACACCATAGGAAGACCTATCACCATATTTTCTTTACATAGAGTTTGAAGAGAGCGATAGTTTAAGTGACCAAATCGCTCATGCCAAAGTTTGCTCACTTCATCATAATGAGCAACAAAAACAGAGGGAAGACATGATGACCCAAAGTTGTCAAACTTATACAACCTTGTGGAATCATCAACAATGCCAGTAGCTAAAATATGTCTAGGATCTCTTAGGTCCTTAATTACAACATCATGAGGTGAGAATTCTACGATTTTCCCTTCACTTGAATGTTTTATCTGATAAACAGATAGAAGGTTGCAAGATAATGTAGGAACACATAATACATCATTAAATCGACGTTTATCTAGATGAATAGTTTCAGACCCTTTAACACTAGGAAATCTATCATCACCAACATAAATATTTTTGGTGTTACAATCATTTAAAGAATAAAACATGGCTTTATTTTTGGCCACGTGGTAAGAGGATCTAGAATCAATGAGCTGCTCATGAGAATGAGAAGAAGAAGAGACATTCAATGCATAACTAGATCTTGATGCTTGACAACCACATGCAGAAAGTGCCATTCCCAAAGATGAAGTTGAGTTCTGCAAGTGGATGTTGTGCTTCTTCATTGCTGCTTCCAAGGCTTCCATCTTATTAAAACATTTTGACTCTATGTGGCCATCATGATTACAAAAGTTGCAATGTCTATCTGTCTTCTTCCCTTTGTTTTTATTTGCCTTATCAGTTTGTTGAGTTGCTTTTTAAGTTTGCGGCTGAAATTGCTTAAGACCCTTGTTTGGTTTAGGACCATTCTTTTTAGAATGCTGCTTCTTAGGATTCGTTTGATATGGTTGCTGCTGAGCTGCTAAGACTTTCTTGGAAGAGTTTCCTATATTAATAAGACCAAGGTGTAAGAGTTTTTCTTGTTCTCTTATCAAAGAATCATGAAAGGCATCAAAAGAGGGGGACTTGTAGGCTGTTCCTCGAGAAATGAGGGCTTCTCTAGTGGAATGGAAGGTGGAAACAAATACATAGTATGCAAGGCCTAACTTAGCAAGAATGGAATAGATAAGACTACCATCTTCCTTTTTGACCTTACAACCTTCTAAAAGAAGTATAAGGGTCTTGAATTTCGACAAAAAATCTTCAACAGAGGATAAATTATTGGGGTCCAAAGTAAGCAACTCATTTTCAAGTTGGTGGGCTCTGATTTCATTTTTACTTCCAAAAGCAATATTTAGCTTTTTCATAGCTTCAACAAGGGAATCAATTTCTTGGATATGAAATCTAAGATCTTGATCAATGGACATTCCTATCATTCCTCGTGCTTGATCTTGTTTATTTTCCTCTTTAGTCATTTTATCTGCATCAATAGGTTTAGATTCTTGTCCGAAGGCTATTCTATAAAGCCCTTTACTTCTGAGTAAGTCACCTGATACGAGGATTCAGGATTCGATGGATACGGGAATTCGAGACACGGTGACCCTCGAAAAAGGACACTTTCGGGATATGATACATTATATATTATTTTATTAGAAAAATATATATATTAATATATTAAAAATTAGATATTTTTTACACAAATTCATACAAATTCATTGATTCAAACATAGATTTAAGATCTTAGATACTCATACATGAGACATTGAAATTTGATACATTGATACATCATACACTTGTCAAATTTACTCAGAAAGACAAGATAGTAGGATACTGTAGTTTTCTCATTAAGTCATCAGAATCAAAATGTGTTACATAAGTACATTGCCAATGACAAATAGAAATAGAAAATACAAAAAAACTACAGTCTACAAGACTACAAGGCTGAAGCCTCAATGAGTCATCAGTCCTTATCATCATAATCATCATCATTGTCCTCATCTTGATCATTATGCTCACCACTACTCTCCTCTGCTGCATCCTCCTCCTCTGTCATCTCTACATCTGCTGGTGTGGAGGATGATGCCTCTATTGTGTCGGCATCATCAAATGTGATAGGCTCTAGCACTGGTGCATTGAGATCCAAGTTGGCCAATGCAAACTCAACACTGCTGTCCAGACCCATATCATCAGGAAAAACATCACACACCTTTGTCTTTCCCTTCAACCAATCGTCCCTCTGCCTATAGATGAGACGAAGGTTGGTGTGCACATACACCATTGTCTCTGCCTTGGACTGCTCAAGCTTGCTCTTCTTCACACTATACAAATTCCCATATGTGCTCCAATTCCTCTCGCAACAAGAGAATGAAGTCACCTGAGAGAGGAGCCTCATGGCTAACTACTGTAGAGGAGGGCTTGTTGTCCCATGAGTTACCCACCAAGAATAGGGCTTCTTAGCTCCCTTGTCTCGAATCACATCATAGCCTGCAAATCGCCCAGTGCCAGTGGAAAACTTTGCAAAAGCATCCTCCACCTCATCAAGGGATGCCCTCTCCTGAAAAATCCTCCTCAATGTATCTTTCCTACCCTGTGAGATTTCCCCATCCATGTGAGGAGGGAATCTGCGGAAAGGTCCACCATTTCAGCCACTCATGGCTGTAGTATTTTTGGTTCAAGGAGTGAGCCAAACAATGTAAAGGTGAGCAATTCTTGTCCCATCTGTTGACAAGAATATCTTGTATGCTGGTGAAGATGGCCTCTGGTGATGTCTCATACTCTGGGCACTGACTCTGTAAAACAGTGGTCCTCACAGACTCAATCAAAGAATCCCATCCCTCAGAAACCTCTCCTAGGATGGGTTGGTCTATATCTGCAAATCGAAGCAAGGAAATTATAGGCTCTATGATTTGAATAACTAGATCTACCTTCTCCCACCATAGATCATCCAACAATGTGTCCTTCACTTTCTTTGAGGTTGCTTGATCTGTCTTTCTCCAAAAAGTCCAAAACTCTGAAATAACCATGGCCCCAAAAGCGGTCTTGACCTCCCTCAACCTTTTCAACATGATGAATGAAGAGGCAAACCGTGTATCTGCAATCTTCAACAATGATAGATTGCTGTACTCCTTGTAGATAGTGAGGGCATTTGTATGGTTTTGTACAAAGTTGTGGATATGCTGTGCATCCTCAATAATGGCTCCAATCTGGATATGTGTACAGATACGACCGAATCCGGTGAATCGGGTATGAATCCCACAATATCGTATCTGATACGTGGGATTCGGGATTCTTGGGCCTTGGGGGATGAATCCGGTTTCAAAGCTTCTAAGTAAGTCTACCATGTAGGATAGCTATTGGAAATAATTGGTGCAGTTAAGAATAACCGAGCATGCACTTTCCATTTTTAAAAACTGAAGTTGAAAACATTGAAACTAACTGCTCCAATGGAAAGATCTTGAAAAATTATGCCAGTTAAAAAAAATGGCTTTCGGATGAAGAAGTTATGCCTTTTTGAAGAAAAGTTGTAGTAGATGCCGAGTAGTTACTCGATAGGTTGAAAGATGATGATGAAGTTGTACTTAAAAAAAAAATTCTCCCCCTTTTCCAAACTTAATATAATAAGTTCACTTTAAAAAAATACGACTTTATGTGACCCACTTTTATAAATAAGTGAGAGTCATGTTTACAATGTTACTTTTACATGTTATTTTTAAATAAAACCATTTTTGAACAAAAATGCAACTTGCCAAAAAGCTTTTTAAGAAAGAGTAACTTAACAAAAAGCTTTTTAGAAAAAGAAGCTTGACAAAGGGACTTGAACCTAAGACCTCTATTCTCATAAAGTAACTTTACACCAAGTGAGCTAGTAAAAGGATTTTGTAATTGTTTGAAAGGAGGAAGGGTTTTTTTTTTTTGCTCTTCGGTGTGCATTCTTTTTCCTGCAACAAAAAACAACCGTGCAAACAAAAAAAAAAATACAATCCTTACGGCAAAACGTTAGATTTCCGGTTAGTCAGTCCGGCAACTATATATTTTTCTCGCTATTTTTGATTTCTCGAGATCGCACAAAGTCAAGGGGAAAGAGCATACGTAGCAGAAAAATCCCGTCTTCTTGTTTCTGGTTTGCCAGATCGCACACAATGCAGAGCAAAGAACATACATAGAGAAGAGTGTATAGATCTAGTAAAAAAAAGGACTATAAACTGAAATAAACAGAGGGATTAATAAATATAAACTTTATACCTCCAGATAACTTTATTCATAACTTGGGCAACCATAAACTTTTTTGCATGAAACGAAAGGGGTTCCTCACTGTAACAGATGCTTCAAACACAATAGAGCAGTTCTCCCGGCCCGAAAGTGGTCAGAAATGATAGATATGGACAATGACAGTTGCATGTAGTCAAATCGACTTCGGATTTGGATCAACAACAGATGCGACCCTCAAAACGGCTCTGATACCATGTAGGAATTTACAGGGTAAGTTCCTTAGATCAAACACCAAAGGTCATCGCTCATAAACAGATCACAGATCAGTACACCAGTATTTGACATGGTTAAAACCCTCAAAGTGGGAAATAGTGCACGGCCTGAGCCAACGCGGCCACTTTAAGAAATTTATTAATATAAAGAAAAAAAATTTACATAAGCTTTTCTCATAAATGGTCACCGGACAAATGACCCTCCATGCTATTTAGATAGAGATCATGGACCAATCGGGGGTTAAGCCACAGATTAAGTGTTGGTAATACTGATGAGAGAATGAACCATCGGATCACTACATATCTTGACCGTTGGATTATAAGTTACAAAAGTACATAGTAAAGAAACACACTTTACCTAACTCTATGGAACCTGCCCAAACCTCTGTGCAACTCTGGGACTAAAGCTCTACATCGCCCTACCTCACTCCTCGAGGTATAGCTGCAAACATGGCAAAATCTTCTCTTAGCGTAGAGGAAAGTTTATCTATTTCAGCAGATGATGCTGCTTGATCCTGCTTCTCCTTCATGTCCTTATTCCTTTGAGGACACTGAGTACTGTAGTGGCAAAACTCGCCACACTTGAAGCACTTGATCTTTGACAAATCCTTCTTCTTCTTCTTTTCTCCCTGCGAGCCTTGTCCCTGACTGGGACCTTTTGCTTTCCCTTTCGATGCAAGCACTACATTTTTTTGCTCTTTTTAACTCTTCGGTCCCTAGCCGCTATTGTTGCTAATGGAGCTCTTTATTGGAACTTGCCTCATCTCCTCCTATGCGAGATCAATCCACACCCAGTCTCACCCAGGTGACGTCTCTTGTCCCGGAATGTGTTGGACGAAATTCTCCCAATCCTCGGTGACACTGTTGACGACCAACCTCACCATTTTTGTAGGTGGAGGCGTCTCTCCTACAACTGCTAGTTCATCCCGGATATCCCAAAGTTTGGTGAGAAAGGGATCAATGCTTTCACCCTTCTTCATCCTCGCATTCCTCAACTTTTCTTTCAAGAATATCATCCATTGTTCGAAATGATTCTAGTACAACCCTGAGAAAGCATCCCACATTTCTTTCGTTGTGTTCTTGCTAGATATATGTGAGACTATATGGTCCCAGACTGCATCCAAGATCACGTGTTGCTCCTTGGCCGTCTCTTGCTTGAATTATTTTCACTGATCAACATTGGTAGGTTTCGCCACGTCGTTTTTTGCATAGATATTCAAGCCAAGCTCATCCAACAAGAATAACATCCTGGCCTTCCAGATGATATAGTTGGACGCTATTTCCAACATGTCTTGATCTCTAAGCTTGACTGTGGCCATCTCTGTAAAAACTTGACCTACCTCTTTCACTTGCTTGGCTGCTAGCTCTGCATTTCACATTTCTTCCTGAAGTGAGAAAGTCTGCCTGTTTCTATTGTCGAATGCAATAGGAAATTTGGATTTTTGTAGCTAGAAACCCTCTGTGCCCAAACCAAGTGTCTGGTCTACGAAAACACTGAGTTGCTGCTCCCTTTGCTTGCTGAAATCACTTTCCTAGACAACTCGATTTTTCTGCCACCCTGCAACTAAAAATTGAACCGTTGCCCAACAACTACTGGCTCCCCGAGAAATTTCATCCTGTCGCTCCCTCTGAACAAAGCAATTCTCTTCCTTTGACTTTGAGCGTCCTCTTTGTCAAATATGCTCTGAAACCATGTGAAAATTCCTTGAAATGCAACAACTGGAAATATTTCTTCTAACTGATAAATTAATGATGTAGTTTATTTTGTTTACGACAGAATAACGAAATGTTCACACTGCAAATTCTTCGCCAAATGAAATACCGCAAAAGCTAAAATAGGAACTAAGAAGTATGCTAGCACACAGACATAAAAATGATGCTGTTGTTTTTGGATAAAAGTCCCCAGAAAATCCCAATGTGGGCAATCCGATGCAACAACTTAGGGTTTATATTTTATTATTTGCAGCAAAAAATCTGAGTAAAATCTAGATGCCGAAAACTGGCAATCCTGCAGAGAAAATCTGGTAAAATTTTTGTGAGGAAATTTTCATCCCCCACGAGCAATCCAACACTGAAACTGACCTCAGAAACCCCTACTCAAAATGCCTTGCGTCACCCTCTACGCAAACAAAAATCTATGCTACGTGGATCTCTCTCTGAGCTGCCACTCTAGTCTGCCACTGACTCTAGAAGTGACTCTCCCTACCTCTGCGAAATTTTCCTGCCTTCGGAACTCTGAAACGACCTCCCGAATCTGCAAATCAAACTGCCTCCTAAAGGCTATTGCGCAACCTCTCTGCAAGCTGCTCACTGAAAATGGAAATCCTTCCTTCGGATACTGCTGACCTCTCCCGGCACTTGTAACTCAACCATTGGCTTGATCTCCACTGTTGAATCACTCCTGCTACTGGGAATTTGAACTGCCTAGGGCAATGAGTATCTGCATTGGTCTATTCTCCATCTACCCATCGATCTACTCTTTTAATCTCCAGATGGGACTCCAATGATGAAGATTGAAACTTAATCAATCGCGGAGATCATCTTCAAGTCAATCTGTGTGAGTTTCTGGAGAATTCTCACCTTTCTCAATTAATTACTATTAATTAATCGATTTCCCTAAGTTAAGACTAGGCATTTTTAATTAACTATCAATTAATTTAATTGAGCTATTTCTAGGTGGAATTTCTAGAAACAATTTCTGGGTTTTGGAGGACTCCAGTGTTTTAGCCTCTCCACAAAGTTTCAAGACTAGAACACGTCTGATGCTACAAAAACTAACACTCCCTCTTAGCGATAAAGGTGTTCTAGTGCTGCAATCTGCTACAACACTTTGTCTCTACATCATCCTCCATCCACGCTGCTTATGTCTGGTGTTGAGAAATCTAGGGCATAAGCATTAAGAGATTTCCCTTTATTAATGACTGCTTGTGAATGCACTTTATTTCTTTGATTATGATTCAACATTTGGCAACTGTGACTGCTTGCCACTTCCCACCAACTATTGCGCAACTTTGATGCTACATCTGTGCTGCTATTGACATTGCACTGTACAACCTGTACTGCTGCCAACTCTTCATCTACACTCCCTTCTCAACTATTGTTGTTGCTACTGCAATTATAATAGCAATTGAGAAGCATCCGAAATATTGAATCAACTGTGCCTTTGTGCTACAACTGTCTCCTAAGTCTCTGATTGCCAAGGTTACTTGGGCGCGGGAGTGAACGCGGGAGTAGGGAGCGACATTTTCAAAAGCTCCCGGGTCGGGAGCGGATTTTTATATATTTTGATGCATATATGTCAACAAAGGCATGTAGAATGTTGAATTAGATATAAAAAGCATAAAAACATGGATTAAACCATATAACATCAATCATCTAGAAGTTATAATCTTCATCAACCACGTCCACAAATTACAAGTTCTCATTTATATAACATGTAAGGGTGCACATATCCAAAATATCAATGAGTGGAATCCCTCTCTGAATTGAAAATACATCAACAAATAGGATCTAGATGGGCTCTAGCATCCAAAAAAATCATGCTACAAAAAATAGCTACATATCATTAAAATCTATTTTGGGATCTTTGTCATTAATATCACCCTCTAAGCAATTAACATAAGATGGAAGAAATGTAGCATGTCAAAGTCAGGATTTTGTTTGAGTGATGGGTACATGTTTAGTAGGGTGAATTGAAAATACATCAACAAATAGGATCTAGATGCGCTCTAGCATCCAAAAAAATCATGCTACAAAAAATAGCTACATATCATTAAAATCTATTTTGGGATCTTTGTCATTAATATCACCCTCTAAGCAATTAACATAAGATGGAAGAAATGTAGCATGTCAAAGTCAGGATTTTGTTTGAGTGATGGGTACATGTTTAGTAGGGTCATGATAGGGGAGTTCGACAACCAGTGTCACAAACATCAAGGTACATAGAGGGCTTGGTGCTCTTGATTAAATACGAGTCCCATACTCTAGTACATGACAAAATCCAATGGAAACATTGCAATCCCCCCAATTTTGAAATCCTGAAAAACTGATAAGTTTGCTGGATTTTGAGTGAGATCTAAAATTCTACTTTCTCCATATGAAATCCAACGAGGTCGGGACTACTCAAACATACTGAGTCATTTCATGGTAATGTTAAAATTTTAAGTAAAAGGATGAAAATGAAAGATAAATGAGAATGTGACTTCTACTTTAAGAATTTAACATTACCATGAATTGCATATCAATACTAGGGACTTAAGCTTGAATATTAGGTTGCCCTAATAAAAAACGCTTTTTTCTTTGAAAAAAATTGTGTTTGGAACATCTTTGTGACAATTTTTTTGTGAAAAAACCAAGGAACGAATTTTTTATGCGAGAGCGCACTCTCGAAAATTGCTCCTTGTGATTCACTGTCATTTGGTGCGTGCTTCATGAGAAATTTGAAGGCGGGGGGTGGGGGGGGAGGGGAGTCACTCCCCCACAACCTTGCTAACTGCTACTGTTGATTTATGGTAGCTTCGGATGTGCTTTAGCCTTGTAATATTGTATACAAGCTAAGACACATGTATTCCATAATACCCTGAAAGGATTTTGGTAAATTCCATTTAGAGATGGTTTAATTAAATTAATTAATCGTTTTTAATGTTTTTCCTAAGTCTAAACTTGGGGAAACTGATTAATTAAAGGGCATTAATTAAATTAAGTGTGAATCTACTAGATAAAGTCATGGATCACCTCCAAGTTAATCTTAGCCCTTGATTATGTTTTAGTCTTGGCCGTTGAAGGGTCAACGGAAGAATATAAGGAGGGTGAGGGGCCTATGGAAAACACATTGAGCATTTGGCGTTTTCGAGCTTGTGAGAGAGATACAACTTTTTGATCAAGATCGAATCACTAGGGTTGGGTTTGCTAAGTGATTTGATTCAGTGATTAGTTTCAGAGAGGGGCAGATGCAATAACTGGTCAGGAGGACCAAGAGTACATTTCAGAGAGAGGCAACAGTGATGCAGAGGGAGGCAGTGCAGTCACCTGGAGGGGTGACGCAGTTCCTGAAGGGAATCACACAGAAGTCGTGCAGTGCCTTCTTGATTCATTCCAGAGATAGCTGGAAGTTGGGGTTTCTGAGCCAGGAGGGCTAAAATTCAGTTTCTGATCAGCTTGATCATTTGCAGAGAAGAGGTGATGCAGTTCTTCAGCTTGCCCGCACAGGCTTACGTGGTTTCAGCGTAGGCATCACGTAGAGGCAGAGGGGCTTCACCAACGCTGTTTAGATCAGCTGGCGACTTGCAGAGTGAGGTATATCTCACATTTCTTCTGTTGCCAAGATTTTCTTTGAAGGGTGAGCTGGATATTGGCACCCTAGTTGTACTCAAGATTCTGTTGCTTAATAATATAAAACCCTCAGATCTGCTGCACCAGTTTTCCTGAGTTGGGTTTTTCCGGGGACTTAGTCCAAAAATAATTGTGTCAAATGTGGATGTTTTTGATTGTATTTTGTTTAGTTTGTTTCAGCACTTAGATTTATTCCGCAACATTATTTGTGTTCACTGCTTCAGTAATTACTTTGATATTTCACTGTAATGAAATAATTATGGAAAATAATAGGAGAAGTAATTCAGATTTGTTGCAGTAGGAATCTAGATTAAGGATTTTTCACATGGTATCAGAGCTTATTCAAGCTGAAGAGCAGGAGAAACAAGAGTGAACCAACAGATCAACGTTGAAGAGGCTAGGGAACTGCGTAAGTAGCAACAGACTTACCCATAAATTACGCAGTCCAGGGCAGGAGGGTAATTTAGCGCAGAAAAGGCTCGCTCTGAGAGAGTTGACAGAGGGGTAAGATTTTTCAGTTGCAGAAGAGGCAGCGTAGCAGACCAGCGTAGCTGAAGGATGCAGTAGTTGCACAGCAGTGAGTGCTGGTGCATAAGCGTAAGAAAATTTCTGAAAACATAGTTGGTGATTTCTTGACCTTAGAGAGTTTCTTACTCAAAGAAACTCAGTTTCTCCCGTGCAATAGCAGAATCATTGACTTACTCCTCAAGGAGTGCGTAAGTCTAGCTAAGTTGAGGAGATGGCCAGCAACAGATTGCGTGACCAAGATAGATTGGAGGGTGCCTCCAACTATGTTATTTGGAAGTCAAGGATTCAGTTTCTCCTTGATGAGCATGATCTAAAGGCCCTCATTGACAGCGTAGTTGCAGAGCCACTGGATGCAACACATCTGAGAGCCTTCAAGAAGAACATGGCAAGAGCCAAACGGTTGATCTTAGATGGTGTGAAGGATCACATCGTACCTCACATAGCAGCAAAGAACACTGCTAGAGAAATGTGGGTAGGGTTGGAAAAGCTATACCAAGGATCTTTCGAGTAGCGGAAGATGTATCTTGAGGAGAAGATGCGTAATACCAGGATGAAGAAGGGAGAGCATTTTGACTCCTCTTTGTCAAGAATTCAGGATAACTGAGACCAGCTGTCAGCAGTGGGATCAACACCTAAAGACTCAGAGCTGGTAAGGCTCACTTTGAACTCTGTTTCAGAAGACTATCAGGTCTTTGTCCAGAGCATTCTGGGCAGAGAAAAACTTCCAGGATGGGAAGCGATGTGCGCAACCTTGCAGCAAGAAGAGCTGAGGAGAGATCTCCTCAAAATCCATATTGAGGATGGCAACAACGGTTCGAAAGTCAAGAAGGAGGAGGAAGATAACACAACCCTTGCGTCAAAGGGGCAACAAAGGCAGAAGAATAAGATCTGTCCAAGATCAAGTGCTTCAGGTGTGGGGAAATGGGACATTATGCCACACAATATCCTCTTAAGAAAAAGGACAAGGAGGAGAAGCAAGATCCTCAAGCCGGAGCTACCAAGATTGAGGCAAAAGCTGATTGTGCTATGTTGGCTCATATTCTGAAAGGAGAGAAGTGGGCTGACTTGGAGTTGTAGATCCAGAATCTACAAGAGGCAGGATCCTTGAGTATTTCTGAACTCTTGGATCACATGCGAGCTACGACAACCTTAAGACAGTAGCAGGATGGACAATTGTAGCAGAAGATGAAGAGACATTGTAGTGGCTAGCAGTACTAGAGCCTGATCAGCCCAGAGAGGGAGCAATAGCAACAACAGTTGAGTAGTAGTAGCGTAGTGCACAGTGGTGCAGCGCAGTGCAATGCAGTGCTCACGCAGTTCATAGAAGCAACAACACAACGTATTCAGAGAGCTAGTGCAAAAGTTAGGAGCAGTCAGTCTTATTATCCAAGATGCAGTTTGACTTGTCCAATTTTGGATGTTTTTCTGTTGCAATTAGCAACAATGCAGCAGTGCAGCAACAACAACAATAGCATATGAGAAGCAACATCGCAGGTTGCAGAATTTAGAGGGAGTTGCAGTGCAGTGGCAGTTGACAGCAACATGCAGAGTTAGCAACAATACAGATGCAACATTTTGTGCAATGTTGGAGAGCAACATCAAAATCACAACAACAGATGTTCCAGAAGTCAGAGCAACACTGTCTTGCTAGAGCACTTTCCTCGCTAAGAGGGAGTGTTGATTTATGGTAGCATCGGATGTGTTCTAGCCCTGTAATTTTGTATACAGTCTAAGACACATGTATTCCATAATACCCAGAAAGGATTTTGGAAAATTCCACTTAGAGATGGTTTAATTAAATTAATTAATCGTTTTTTAATGTTTTTCCTAAGTCTAAACTTAGGGAAACTGATTAATGAAAGGGTATTAATTAAACTAAGTGTGAATCTTCTAGATAAAGTCATGGATCACCTCCAAGTTAATCTTGAGCCCTTGATTATGTTTTAATCTTGGCAAGGAGGAGGGTTAGGGGCCTATGGAAAACACATTGAGCATTTGGCATTTTCGAGCTTGTGAGAGAGACATAGCTTTTTGATCAAGATCAAATCACTAGGGCTGGGTTTGCTAAGTGATTTGATTCAGTGATTAGTTTCAGAGAGGGGCAGATGCAGTAACTTGTCAGGAGGACCAGGAGTACATTTCAGAGAGAGGCAGCAGTGACGCAGAGAGAGGCAGCACAGTCACCTGGAGGGGTGATGTAGTTCATGAAGGGAATCACGCAGAAGTGATGCAGTGCCTTCTTGATTCAGTCCAGAGATAACTGGAAGCTGGGGTTTTTGAGCCAGGATGACCAAAACTCAGTTTTTGATCAGCTTGATCATTTGTAGAGGAGAGGTGTCGCAGTTCTTCAGCTTGCCCATGCAGGCTTACATAGTTCCAGCGTAGGCATCACGCAAAGGCAGAGAGGGGCTTCACCAACGCTGTTTAGATCAGCCAGGGACTTGCAGAGGGAGGTATATCTTGCATTTCTTCTATTGCCAAGATTTTCTCTGAAGGGTGAGCCGGATATTGGCACACTAGTTGTACTCAAGATTCTGCTGCTTAATAATATAAAACCCTCAGATCTGCTGCACCAGCGTTCTCGAGTTGGGTTATTTCGGGTACTTAGTCCAAAAATAACTGTCTCAAATGTGGATGTTTTTCATTGTATTTTGTTCAGTTTGCTTCAGTACTTAGATTTATTCCGCAACATTATTTGTGTTGACTGCTTTAGTAATTACTTCGATATTCACTATAATGAAATTATAATGGAAAATATTAAGAGAAATAATTCAAATTTGTTGCAGCAAGAATCCATATTTAGGATTTTTCATAGCTACTAGCCTCTGCATTGTTATCAACGTTGCTCTGCACTCCTCAGTTTTTGACTACAACTACTGTGCAACTGTCACTCTGAACTGATTGCATCTACTTGACACTAATCCTCCTGCTACTGAATATTGTGGGCCCCTGTAGCAAGGGTAATGATCCATGAGGAAACAACATCTTGATGTTCTCCTCGATGGGCCCAGCCCAAACTTCTGTGCAACTCTGGGACTAAAGCTCTACATCGCCCCGCCTCACTCCTGGAGGTCTAGATGCAAACATGGCAAAATCTTCCTCTAGCCTAGAGGAAAGTTTATCTTTCTTAGCGGATGCTGCTGCTTGATCATGCTTCTCCTTGTTTCGCTTCTTCCTCTAAGGACACTGAGTACTGTAGTGGCCAAACTCGCTACACCTGAAGCACTTGATCTTTTAACAAATCCTTCCTCTTCTTCCTTTCTCTCTGTGAGCCTTATCCCTGACTGGGACCTTTCGCTTTCAATTGAAGGGCCACATTATCTTCCACTTTTTCACCATTCAATCCCTTGTTTCTACTGCCGCTGATGTATCTCTTTACTAGAGCTCGACTCATATCCTCTTGTGCAAGATCAACCACACTCAGTCCCACCCAGACAACGTATCTCGTCCCAGAATTCATTGGACAAAATTCTCCCAATCCACAGTGAAACTGTTGAGGGCCAACCTCACCATTTATGTAGGTGGAGGCTTCTCTCCTACAACTGCTAGCTCATCCCTGATATCCTGAAGTCTGGTGAGCAAGGGATGAATGCCTTCACCCTTCTTCATCCTGGCGTTCCTCAACTTTTCTTTCACGAATATCTTTTGTTGCTCGGAAGGATTCTGGTACACCCTGTTTTAGCTTCCCACATTTCTTTTGCTGAGTTCTTGCCAAATATATGTGAGACTATATGGTCCCAGACTCCATCCAGAATCATTTGCTTTGCCTTGGCCATCTCCTGGAATTCTTTTCGCTGATCAACATTAGTAGGATTTGCCACAACGTTTTCTGCATAGATTTTTAGGCCAAGCTCATCCAACAGGAATAACATCTCGACCTTCCAGATGATATAGTTGGACGCTCCTTCCAACTTGTCCTGATCTCTAAGCCCAACTGTGGTCATCTCTACAAAAACTCTACATCGGGTGGAAATCTCCTTCTTTCACCTGCTTGGCTGCTAGCTCTGTTATTCACACTCCTTCCTGGAGTGAGAAAATCTGCCTACTGCTACTGCCAACTGCAATTGGAAATTTGGATTTCTGTAGCTAGAAACCCTTTGTGCCTAGAACAAGAGTTTGCTCTGCGAAAATACTGAGCTGCTGCTCCCTCTGCCTGCTGGAATCACTTCCTTAGACAACTCAAGTTTTTCTGCCACCCCGCAACCGAATATCGAACCCTTGCCCAACAATTTGCTTGCCTAGCTAGGCACTACACAACCCCAAAAAAATTCTTCTCGCTGCTCCCTCTGAACAACAAAATATTCTTCCTTCGACTTTGAGCCTCCTGTTTGAAGCCATCTGAAAATTCCTTGAAATGCAACAACTGAAAATATTTCCTCTAACTGATAAATTAATTATGTAGTTTATTTTGTTTATGGCAAAATAGCGAAATATTCACACTGCAATTTCTTCACCAAATAAAATACTACGGAAGCTAAAATACGAACTGAGGAATATTCTAGAACACACATAAAAATGACACTGTTGTTTTTGGACAAAAGTCTCCCCGGGAAAACCCAATATGGGAAAACCGGTGCAACAAAGGTTTATATTTTATTATTTGTAGCAGAAAATCTAAGTACAATTTGGATGCCGAAAACTGGCAATCCTACAAAGAAAATACTGGCAAAGACTTTGTGAGGAAATTTTCCTCCACCCACGAGCAATTTGACATTAAAACTAGCCTCAGAAATCCCTGCATTTGCGTCACCCTTTGCGCATGCACAAAGTCATGCTGTCTGGTTCTCTCTTTGAGCTGCCTCTCCAGTCTGCCACTGACTCTGGAAGTGTCTCTCCCGGCCTCTGTGATTTTTTTGCCTCCAGAACCATGAAACGACCCCCCGAATCTGCAATTCGAACTGCCTCCTAGAGGCTACTATGCAACCCCTGCACAACCTCTTTGTGGCTATCTTTGCTTCTCTGCAAGATACTATCTGGAACTAGAAATCCTTCCTTCGGATACTCCTGACCTCTCTTGCCACCTGCAACTCACCCATTGGTTCGATCTCCATTGCTGAATCACTCCTGCTACTGGGAGTTTGAAATGCCTAAGGCCTGAGTATCTGTACTGGTGTAATCTCCATCTACCCATCGAACTCATCTTATAATATCAAGTTGGGACTCCAACAACGAAGATTAAAACTTAATCAATGGTTGAGATCATCTCCAAGTCGATCTGTGTGAGTTTCTAGAGAATTCTCACATTTATCAATTAATTAATATTAATTTATCGATTCCCTAAGTTAGACTTAGGAATTTTTAATTATTAATCAGTCAAAAATAATTGAGCTATTTCTAGGTGGAATTTCCAGAAACAATTTCTCGATTTTGGAGAATTCAAGTGTTTTAGGCTCTTCCCAAAGTTTCGAGACTAGAACACCCTCGATGCTACAAAAAATAACACATTCCACTAGTTTTGACCTCAAAAAGGCAAAAGGTAAAGAACGGTAGTTAAAAGACGCTCACCATTCCAGTCTAGATGACCCATCAACTATATTGTTGGCTTGTCTTTTCTTGCTTCGCTCGATTCGGTCCATAGGAACTGTATCTGGTCCAAGGAAGTCCAATTTGTTTGAAAGGAAGATGACCTTGTTTTATGATGAGTACTTTTTCTCCACACATGGTCCAATGGTCCACCTTTTAACTTCAAATGGCTAGCTTAACCCTTTCAATGATTAGCTTGATCTCCATGTGGTAAAAAAGAAAGACATTACCTTGCATGGATTGTAGATCTCCACCGCGCTTGATAATTTTTGGATTTTGCCACATAGGTTTTGTCTAGCTAATATTTTACATAACTTTTGACATGAAGTTTGCCCCTTCATGCCACGTTCCTTGACCCCATGTGGCATCTAGTGAGGACATCATCATCTAATAAATTGAGGATTTGACCATGCAAGAAGAGAAAAGGAAGTTAGATATACTTGCAGAGGCTTCAATCTAAGCCTAGCCACATCATCGACAATCATTTCACCAATTTTGAAAGGTTTTGGGGCATTTTTGAAATGTTGTATCTTTTTATTGTGTTTTTGGACAGTCATGTGATAGAGAAAGTGTCAAACGTGCAGTGTTTTTTGAGCCATATTTTCACCAAAAGGCCACCACCATTGGATGAAAAATGGTAAATACATTTTAGAAAACCACCTTTCTAGACTTGGTTTTCAAAACAAGCAGGTCAAAATGTCAAAAAACTAGCAAAAAATCATGGTTCTACCTCATTTTTGGCCCTGGCGCTACGCGCTGAGCAGTCTTGGGAGGATTGAGTTTTCACAGGGAAAATGAGCTTCATTTTGCAAACTGAAAGCATATCTAGAAAGTATACTTGAAGGGCTTTCCAACAAGCCATCTTGTAGCCAATTTGGACACCTACAACCCAGTCAAAAGTAGCCAGCAAGATGGAGGGTGTGTTTGACAAAGGGAGGGCGCTCCTGGCAAAGAGAGGGTGTGCTTGACAGTTTGCTGATATTTTTGAATTTTCACTGCAAATTTGAATTTCTTTGAAATGATGATTTCACCTATGTAATTAAGGATGGTAAATGTAATTATGATATGGATAAGTTACCTAGGGGTATATTCATGATTTAAATGTAATCATCAAAGTCAAATGAATTAGTTTCAATCTAATTAGGGAGGAGTCACTTAGAGCTCCTACATTCCAACTTTCAGTTCAAAATTTTGTGGATCTCATCCTCAACTCAGGGATTCAACCCTGGATCCTCAAGGTCAAGTACTTGGGTACCCCACGTAGTGATGCGAGGACCCCTCATGAAGGTGCAAATGCTGACCCTCTTGCTGCCGGTGGGGGTGGAGGTGGAGGTCCTGCCTCCCTAGGTGTTACACTTTCCTCTCCTCCCATCTCAAAGAATGCATCTTCATGTCCGTCACTATCTGAAAAGACCTTTATTTAGTTTGCCTTCTCGTCTGCACACTTATGGCCTAGTGCCCATAGCTCCTGGCAAGTGAAAAATGGTTTCTTCCTTCGAAGATCCCTCCTGGTCTCATCATCCAACTGTCAGTAACCCTGATTACGCCTCGGTGGTGGGGCTCTTGTATCTCTCCCCCTCTGGTGGAAGACTGGTCTGGCTGGTTAGGGTGCTCGAGCTCTGGGTAGAGCATCTTGCAGATCTCTTGCTCTCCCCACTGCGTCATGCAAGGTGGTGGATCTGCTGGATCTCACTAACCCTCGAAGTGGTTCTGCCAAGCCCTCCACGAACATGTAAATCCTCCAGGATTTCAATAAGTCCAGAACCATCTCCGATATCCTCAAGGACTCTGAGATATAGGCCTTTGCGTTCCCCGTCTCCTAGAGCTTTGTCAGCTCTCCAAAGTACTCCTCTGGATCCTTCCTCTCAAACCACTCCAACACCCTCCTAGTTAACTCATCATACGCTGTCACGCTTCTGTACCCTAGCGTAGTCAACCCATGAAACCACGAGTCACTAGCTTCTCCTTCCAAGTGCAAGGTAGCAACCTTGATTGTCTCCGTCTCGATCATCTGATTTAATTGGAAATAAGTATCCAACATCTCCACCCATGCCTTTGTTGAACTATTTGAGGAACCATCAAATGTCAGAAGGAACAACCAACTCATGGTACGTTGTAAGTCGCTTCCCTTTGTGTACCCTCCTCTAGCTTGGCCTTTGGGTTTGTTGTTATTCTTCAGCTGACAAAACCAATTGAATGTGATGGCCCTTCCGAATTCTGGCCCATAAGATTGATATTCTATGAAAAAATCCCCATATTGAACCTCTTCCGGCTCCAACTTCCCTCCTATGCGGTCAACTTGATATGGAGTGATTTCGAGCCTCCTTTCTTTGCTCCTGTAACTCTGCCTCCGGTAAGTCTTGTTCTGTCTGCTCTCCAGTGTCATACACTGCATGTTCCATAGGTTGAGCCAAGTCTATGATCTTTGATACCACTGTAATATCCCAAAAGGGAAAATGATAGCAATATAAAGCAACAATAGATTAAAAACTACAACGAATAAAATTACACCATCAATACATGAAAATCTATTTCTGCCTCCGGTAAGTCATGTTCTGTCTGCTCTTCGGTGTCATAGACTGCATGTTCCATAGGTTGAGCCAAGTCTATGATCTTTGATACCATTGTAATATCCAAAAAGGGAAAATGACAGTAATATAAAGCAACAATAGATTAAAAACTACAACGAATAAAATTACACCATCAATACATGAAAATCGGAGCCAGAAGGATGAATTAAGCCATTTTATTAATATTGGAATTGAGTACAATAAAGGTGCTGGAATGGGTGCACCTGGGCTTGCTCAAGGCAGGCTGAAATACATCTCAAACCCAGCTGAAATGACTCTGCGTGGCTCTAGTGCTGCGCTGCTCTGCCCAGAAATGCTGCTGCTGCAGACTTTGCACCGCCGGTTGGGTTGCTTCAAGCGCTTAGAAAATTCCAGTATTTGGACACCGGACTCTACTCAAGAAATCCACAAAATCCCGTGAAGGAATTGTGGAATGCTCGACTTCAGAAAATTGTCCCTGTTAGGACCCACTGCGCTGTTGCATGAAGCTCCTCTCCTGGAGAAATCACTGCAAAATTGCCGCAAATGCTGAACAATCACCCTTTTAGGAAGCCCTTAGCTTCCCCACCAAATCTCAGCTGCAAACTATCCCTTTTCTCTCCTCCCGGAAAACCCTTCTAACTGGACTGTGTCCCTATTGCGCAGTCCCTGGAGTGGTATGCTCTCCCTGCAATACTGGCTGTGAAATGCTCCTCTGAAATGGTGAATCTTCTCTCTTGAGCAAGCATTCGAAGTCCCCCGAGGCAAAGGTTGAGATCTTTGCTTGAAAATCTCGTGTGCTAAACAACACTGCAGACTTGGCACCCGGCACAAGCGTGCTATGTCAAAATGACAATCAGAAAGGTAAGTGAATGAATGATGAATGAGGCTGCCTTTCCTTCCTTTTTTCAAATGCCCCCAACGTTCCCTTTGGGCCTCACCATGGACTGTGCAGTCCCCTCATCGAGCCAATCCGAGCGCTGCCTCTATCGAGCCTCCCTCACGCTGCCACCTAAGGAGCTGCCTCCAATTCGATGCTGGCCACTTGGACCCCACTAAGGCCACAATTTTCCCTCGGGAACTATAGGAATAGGCTGTAGCTTTCCCCAATTATTATTTGTGGGTCCCCGGCCCACCTTATTTCTGCCTAACATTAGAGATGGCAAAATTTATCAAAATTTAATATTCTAATTAGTGAAACTGCTAATTAGGAGTATTACACAATTCTATCTTAGGAACCCTCCTTGAGCCAGATGAGAGCCAGCTGTAAGTGATTAGGGGGTTGGTGAGGTGACAATGGCCCGCTCTTAATTAAACAAGGTCTCGCAATTGAGCTTTAGAACTTCAACTCGAGAAGTGCAAGATTTTTCTGTAACAGGACCTAATGGCAAATTGCAAAGTGTACTGCCAAATCTCTACTAAGAGAAGATCCAGCCTTCTCATCAGAAAGTTCATCACTGCCTACTTTAGTTGTTGCAAGCTGTTCAATTTTCTGAAGATGTTCAAGGCAAAACTAAAGTGGATGACCCTCCTTATGACAATTGCCACATGTTACTGTTCTGGATTTTGAGTAGCCCCTTTATCCATGTCAGACTTAGATCTGAGAGGGTTTGAGACAACCTTTGGATGGGTTTGATCTCATGTGGGTAGTTTACTCATATTCCTGAAAATAACTTGATACTAAATGAGATCAGAGAAACTCTTCAAGAGTAAGAGGTACAGTGTCCTTGGCAAATAAAGGAAATCTGTAGCTTATAAGAGCAAACGATTTGAATTCTAGAAAAGTCATTTAAAACAATACTTACAAGTTCTGGATCTGTTTTGTATTATGTCAGGCTTTAGGTTCTTAAGCCTTGCAACATACTCAACTGTGTTGAAGTTTCCCATCTCCCACACTTTTCCAGAATGATGGTGAATGAAATGAGGGCCAAAAGACCCCTTTAAAATGCATTTTCTAACCTTAAGAGTCACTTTTTCTAGCCCTACATGTTGGCCACATTGTGACACATGTGACTTGTGTGCCTGTCAACTGTGGGACACTCATCTGATGCTGGACATGTGTCTTACTTGCAAGAGCATCATGCCCAGTGAATCTACTGGTCTGCTATCTGTCTTTGGGACATTCAGGGTGTGGGGAGGAGGCAGGGAGTGAGAATCCATTTTCATAGTCATAAAGTAGTTTAGAAACAACTTGTTAGCCCAGAGTTTGCAGAGGGATGAAATGCAAGCATTGAAAATCTAGAGCCATTTCCTGATACTCTTTGACAAATTGAAAACAACCTTCATTTCTCGAACCTGATATTGCCATCAAGATTGAGAATCTGAGAGACCCTATGTCATGGGAACTACTAATGGTGTTGTTTCCTTAATAATTTCTGATTTGATTTTAGTAAATAAAAAAAATTAAATTACTCAAAAACACTTTGCCAACATAGCCATCTCGGAATGGCTTAAATAGCTTGCTCTAACCAAATCCACCACTAATATTTTTTTTTTGACACAAGTAAGAAGAGCTTTGCTATTAAATCTGTGCCCAGTCACAACAAGATACCTGGGAGATTTACATCCTGTTCAGAATGATCAGAGGTTCTAAGAGGAAAGAAGGTGATTTCTCTAAAATATCCAGCTGGTTTTTGCTACAATCCTTCCTACTGCCAAACTTATACTTCTGCTGCTGTAAATTCTACAGAATTGGCCATTAAAAATCCATTTGCATGGAATTTTCATAGCTTAGTGAGTTGGATCAATTGACATTTGATCTGCAGGGGGCACTACTGGCTGTGCTTCTTGAGTCTTCATTGTTCCTCTGGGCTTTGCAGATCTGCTAGTTGAAGGCACATCCCATCCATTTCTTCTTCCATATGATGAATTTTAACATGCTGGCTTTGCACAGTTTCTGACAGGGCCAGGATTTGCTGGCGACGCTTTGAAATCAGAGCGTACCAATCAAGGGGAGAATGAGGGCATAAATGGCAGTGGTGATCCATTGGAATTTTTTCACCGTCCCTGATGATAAGTGCGGTCCACGAGGTGCCAGTGTCTGCAAAATACAGATAACCTTTGTAGGGTAGCAGACCATCTGATGCAAGAAACCACCCAACCATCCGAGCTCGAAGCCAACTTTTTAGTTGAGACTGAACCACTATGTTTGCTTGAGCACTGAGACTTGAGATAATATACGTGGCAGGTTGCAACAGAGGTTGCCAAGACTCCTGTTTCCTTAGTTTTAGGAAGAAATCTGTGATCTAGTTTAAATCAAATCTCTTGAAGAGAGGCTCTAATTTTAGGAATAGACTTTACTGGATGAGAGAACTGAAAACCAGGTGGGGAATGACGCCGAATGAAAGAGAAATAGAGACGGAAATCGGAAGATGCCAAGTTCTATCCTTGTCATCGAATTGATCCATGTATTTATCCACGGTGAACCAATTTAATAGCCTCAGCATGAGGTCAACATACCTGAAGGTTTGGATAGAATTTAATATCTCCCATGCTTTCCAGATTGCTATCAATGCTGTTACCTGGAGGAGGTGACAATGAACATCGATTTTGCAGGGTACGGGTGAGTGTGAGAGATATGGTGAGGTGCAGGAATTTAATTCTGAACCATAATTATTGTGCATACAATCTGGATCTCCGGATGGGGGAGATGGCCTTATAAGGAAGCTGGCATCTTAAGATCACCAGCTGGGAAACTTCACACGAACCTTGAGTGCATGAGTGACGTGGGCGATGCCGCCAATTTTCCCATACATGAGGAGCGGGACATTCCATTGTTGAAGGGACTTATACAAGAACTTGCCCATGACTAAATTCGGGATATTCTTCATTTGTGGAGTTTGCCTTGGCAATGATTTTGTTTCCAGGTGAGATTGTCGTTGATCCTCATTTGCCCTTCTTCAAGATGGCAAGCTAATTAGCTCGCTCATCAGCATCTTGATTCTGGTTGTGGAGAATATGATGGAAAGATTTATGAGTGAAAGATTCCAAGACACCAGAAACTCTGCAGAGGAGGAGAGAGAGAGTGTTGTACAAAGGGAGAGAATCAGTGCAGAGGTGCTGAATATTCAAAAAGAGTCCCCCAGAACCGCAAAAGAAGAAATACCCTGATCCTTGGCTAACTGAAGGCCTAGAATGAGGCCATACATTTCAGCTGCATTTTTTTCATCTCTTCCCTAGGCTCAAGTGTACTTTATCTTCGTTTCTCCTTTGTGATTTATGATAATCCCTCCCCCTGCTGCCATCCCTGACCACCGTTGATATATTATTTGCCAATCTTATGATGATTTCCTTGTCTAGTGATAGAATGGTTGACTTCTTTTTGTTGGAGTTGTTTATGTTGTCCTTGGCTTCCCCTATTTCCGTTCATAGATCTGCAGAGAGTTCAGACACCTTTTCCTGCATTTCAGCCGCTAAGATAAAAATTTACTTCTTTTCCTAGAGATTCCTGTCGTTTCTTATTTGCAGTCTTTATTTTTTCCTTCATTTGTTTTAATTTCTGTACAAATTATGCTTTCTATCAATTTAATTTAGTATTTTCGATCTCATCCTCGTCTTCCCGTTTCTGTTCTTACCAGTTGTTGAAGTGGCATTCTGCTAATCTCACGTGCAATCATGTATTGAAAGGGTTATTTCACTTCATTATGAATAGCAATTCAGTCCATAACTCTTCTTCCTTGTATGCAAAGTGATAATATTTCATCATACATATTTGTATGTCAAATTTGGTCTTGTATTTTGCAAGTTTATCAGCTAGGATATTAGCACATCACTTGATATTTTGTCGGTCACAATAAGTTTAGCATTTTCTTTGCCAAGTCAAGCTTGCTTGGGATCCTTCATCTTAATTTTGTTCTTCTTGAGTGCAAGTCCTTAAACTAGCCTGAAGTCCACTGAAACCATGCGCATGTTAATTCATACTTTCATGCTGGTTACAATCTTGATCCTTTAAGGTCCTGTTTGACATCCTCATCATTCTTCATTATAACACTGTTGCCACCTGGTTTCCCTGAATTTTCATTCCAGGGCTCTTGAAATTTAATTTGCAAATTTTTAGTTCTGGGAAGGTTGGGCTGGGGGAGAGTTACGTCTTTTTTTCTAGAGATTCTACTTTCTGTCCTTAACAAGATTTTTTTCATAATTGTCTCTGCAGACTTGATTTGATATTTTTCTAGTTGGGGATCATTTGTCATTGCACAACCTAATCATGATATATTCTATTGCCATGGGATGGTATTGTACTATTTGGTGTTAATTTTATGTGATTTGATATTTTTCATTTTTGTTTTGTATATCCCCACTGCAAAACTGGTGTAAATTTGGTAAAAATTACAAAGAAACATGCTGAAGTCTTTTGAGTTTGATCTTAATGTAAATTTACTGAATCCTTATTTTTGATTGTTCCTTTTGCAGCTGGGTTTGATAATTGATCTGACAAATACTACACGCTATTATCATCCTACAGATTGGGTAAACAAAGGCATCAAATATTTCAAGGTCTTTTTTCCCCAACTTTTAGTTTTCCTGCTGAGAATTTTTGATCATGTTATTTCTAGTATCCTATTTTATGAGTTCAGTGAGATATTGTTATTGGCTTTTGGATTCACTGTGTTTGAGAGACAAAAGTCAAGAGTGATTGCTTAGATATTATCGAGGATAATTTTCAATTGAGCACTTTATGGCTTTGAATACAGATTGCATGCAAAGGACGAGATGCAGTTCCAGACAATGAATCTGTAAATAATTTTGTGTACGAAGTAAGCCTCTTCTAATCTTACAAATTTAATTAAATTGCATTAAAATTGTTTCAATGTAAACTAAGTTAAATATGAGTTCAGGAGGAAATGGCATACCTTGCAAATGCGCTTTTGCTTTATTCTTATTGTATGAACAAACTCTTAGGGAGTGTTAAAATCAGACTTGCAGCTTTGAAAGAGTTGTAATGTAGTATCTATGTATCTATTCTATGAAAATTTTGATTTGACATATGATAAATCTTTACAGATGTTAGAATTTATAAAGCATGTATTAAAAAAAGAGATCAAATTATCATGGAAATCTTTTTGGTTTCAACTTTTAAGTGTCTACAAGGTTTTTCTGTTCATGTTATTTATATATTATGTGATACATCAGGCTTGGTTTGACTGTGTATATAAGGTAGAATAATATGCTCTGCTTACATAAGTAGTAGAATCTACATTCTTATATTTATCTGTCAATTTTTTTGCATTTATTTTGTTTTCCTTTTGTATCACTTGCATTTTTTTGACTGCTGAAGATAACCGCAGGCATTGCGTTTCTTCCATAATCACAAACAAATGCCGCAGAACAAGTATATTTTGGTTCATTGTACCCATGGCCACAACCGCACCGGGTTTATGATTGTTAATTATCTTGTTCGCATACATAGCATGACTGTTAAAGAGGCAAGTTTTGAAATTCCTTTTTTATTTTAGTTGAAGTGTTGGTTTTCATGTTTTAGCATATCTTTCATGAAATATTCAAGAATTTTCTATTTCATGTCATCTTGCACACTAAATCTTGATATCCTTTTATAACTTGCAGGCTGTGCAGCGCTTTGCTGCTGCAAGACCTCCAGGGATTTATAAACAGGAATATATTGATGCATTGTTTAGGTTCTATCATGAGAGAAAACCAGAAACAATGCTTTCCCCTTCCACACCAGAATGGAAAAGATCAGTTAGTGTTGATCTTAATGGCAATGCAATGGAGGATGAAGATGATGATGGTGACATTATGGCTGCTTTGCAGGTAGGCTATATTTATTTGCATGACCCTGGAAGTGAGTTTTGTGGTAGGGTCAAGGTGTTGTGTTTCAGCTCTTTATTGCCTGTGTCTAGCAATGGTAAAATTTTAAGAGAGCAGGAATACCTTTTACAGTAGAATGTTCGTTTATTTCTTCAGTTCACTAGAGGAGTTGAGAAAAATTCTTCCAGTTTTGATGTCCTGAAACTCACTACTACCCAAAATGTCTTTGAAACTTGTATAAAGATACTCTGCCATTTTCATGTTTGGAAAAATTGCTACACTTTTTTCTTCATAAGAGGTAGAGGGCAGCTTATTGCTCACATGCTATATGGATTATGACTTGGGTTTACTCATATTATCTGTTAACCTAGCAAGGTGTACTGCTCTATCAGCTCCTTTCAGCCCATTTCATAGTACGGTAATGCCACAGCTGTTTTCATGGATGGTTAATTCAAGAAGCCTTGAATGTGAATTTCTTTTCTCTGTTGATAATGTCACATGTGACTGTCTTGCTCTTTTGGTTCCTGATGATTAATTTTCAGATGTAGTCACATGGTCTTCTATTACACTAGGAAGAAACAAGATCTGTCAATTGTTGTTCCTTTATAGGTTACAATGGAACGTTTTTATGTTTGTTTACATTTTGAATACCATTTTGTTTTGGTGAGAATTGGTTCAATGTCTCATTACTCAGGTAAATCGTATATGCAGTAGATATATTTCTCCAATTATTGTGGTATTTGATGCTTCAAAACTCATCCTCTCTCTAAATGGTTTCTTTTATCTTTGTTTTGATCAACTAATCGATGAGTATTATCTGTGAAGAGATTCTTCTGGGTAAACTGCATTTGGTAGACATTTCGGATGCACCACACTAGTGGTCCCAAATATTGACCCTATTGGAACAATTGCAGCTTACTTGGAAGATCACAGATTTTGATAGAGAGTTCAACCTATAATACCTGAGATCTGAAGTAATATTATCTGCTATATTACCTACATATGTCAGAAATATTTACCTGGAACATAATTTTGAATAGGCCAACCCATGTTTGGGTTGTGGGGATGAATGGTTTATCATGATTGGTAGAGTAGTTGTTTTATTCGAAGTAACCAGTTTCAGCTTGGCACAGGACCCATTTTGGCTGAAGTATCTAAGTTGAACCAGGACCTGACAAAGACCCAAGGTTGACTCAACAAATAGAAATATGACAAATATACACATAATTGGCAAAAATTAAATATTTGGCATCGAAATCTGATATGCAAGTTTACACTATATATAATGCAACATTAATGCATTTGGATGTCCAAAATTATACAAGTACAGGATGCATAAAACATGTCATTGATTGCGGAATGAAGAAAAATGAAAAAACTTAGAAAGTGATAAATCATATGACATAATACATACATTAATATTGAGGGCAAGCTGGAGGTCTTGTCCCTTACCTTGCCTCAATAGAGTGCTCCAACCACATCAATTCCTGCAATAATGGCTTGGGATCCTCGTGGCCAGCATAATTCTTAACTTTCCAATCACATGTTGGATCGACATCTCCCTTCATAATGAGCATAAAATTGGTGCTGCCTGAAGTGTTAAGCAAAATAATTTAGAATTCAATCTAGAATCTTGATACTTGACTTGCAACAAGATGTGAAGTTTATTTGGCTTAATATTTGCATGCTGAATTTTTGAAGTTCAGGAGTGTCTTCACCAAATTGCTGGTACCATACACCTGGCATAGAACATACACACATGGTATTACTTTTTAGTATTTATTATAAAATTAAGAAATTATAATTAAAGATTATCAAGAAATTAAGAGTTCCAATTTGAGCAGCTAGATTGAAGGAATCACACATGTGAACTTACCCTTTCTTGCTTTGATCACTATTGATGAAAAACAATCCATTTGAAGCCTTGAATTGTTGAATTCGTTAATGAACTCACAATTTTAGCATCATCATGTCCAAAGATTTCTTTTTTAATCCTGAATTATAAATTAAGAATTCCAATTCGAGCAGCTAGATTGAAGGAATCATGCATGCGAACTTGCCCTCTCTTGCTTTGATCACTGTTGATGGAAAACAATCCATTTGAAGCCTTGAATTATTGAATTCATTTAAGAACTCTGCAATTTTAGCATCATGTCCAAAGTTTTGCTCAATGTAGTTAACTAGGCCCAACTTCACTTCTATGTCTCAACGGATGCTGTTCTTATAATGTGACATTGGGTTAAAACTTTAGATGGTACTTATCAAGATGTAAATGTCTATGGTCTTTATTGGTCTTCCTGTCATCAATGATTTCTTAGAGTGTTATACCATATATGCAATTTTACTGCAGGGACCTCTCACACAGGTTTGCACTGCAAACTGCTCAATCGGCAGGCTGGTTCACTGAGTATCTTCTTGTTTCTTAAGAGACCCTATGCGAACCCATACACGAACCTACTATCACGTTCACACTTCTTTCGGCTCTCTCTGCGACTTCCCTTCGCCTTTTCTGGCCTACTCCGTGTCCCTCGGTGATTTCGTGAACCTCTGGCGAACTTTCGGTGATCTTAAGAAAACAATACTACCTCAGTGGACATTCATAAAGCTCAGAGTTACAGTTCTTAAAATGCGGAACAAAACTCTCTCTTTATTAATTTCAGAAATGAATATACATCAGAGTTCAATTTTACAATGGACTCAGCAAGATCTCTTTCCAGAGATGGACTGCAGTGGCATTTACCAGATTTGCTACTTAATAAATGAGCGAGCGATACTGGAGGCTTCCTGGCCAGATGCAGACTCTGTCTCAGAGTTCTTAATAGAACACACAATACATAGACAAACTTTGCAGACTCGATCTATGATCAGGCCACTTTAGGTTCTTGCCTATGTCGAGCACATAGACAGGTAGGCTTCTTTGATCACCTAAGGACTTGAGTCTTAGCACCGTGATGCAAGCAGATCGCGAGACTTCGCGCAGATGCAGAGCAGGGAGCTTCGGCTCGACTCAAACACAAATGACTCTAGACTCTCCGAATGTGAATGCCGAAGAATGAGCCTTAACCCTCTATATATAGGAAATGAGGGGGGGACAAACATTTGATCGGTCCATCAGATTTATTGACACGTGGAGGAGAATCATGGCTTTCGGGTAACACCGAAGTGACATCTGCACCGAGATTTGTCCGTCCGACACTAACATGTGAAGTGTGTGTACAATACACAGTGGATGCCTTTTATGTACAAGGCCCACGAGGAAACATCACTTAATATATACACGAAGGATGCTTTTTCAGAGAGGTGAAAAGCCCTCGGGAAAAGCCCTGTCATTGTAAACCCGTGACTGGGTATTAATACATCATGGATACTTTTGTTCAGCGGAGCCCACTAGAACCGCTTGCGTAGTTATCTGGTGGTTCATCAATTATTTGTAAGAATGGAAATCTATACTTATAATTTTCATCCCATTGTTTGGTATAGATTCTTCTCACTATCATCGGCTTATTCAAAATTATCTGGTGCTTGACTTTGGTTAAAACTAGCCAATAGTTATGCTGCATCATGTGTTGTTTCAGGATAAGTTTATCATCAAGTCTTAATAATGATCTAACATTAGGGAAAGCTTGATGGTCACATTCATCTTCTTCACATAGATCGCATCTACTTTGGTACCAATTTTCATAAAGAGTAGGGTCCATAGAAGTAGGACTGAGACCATAGTCATTCCACCAGTCTTGAAACCAACTTGCTTGATGACAATTCTGCATTATTCCTATGGCGCCAAATTTGATTTTGGTATAGTGGGTTTCTCTTTTTCTGTCTCTGTTCATTATGTCCCACCATAATTTCTTGTAACCTGCAAAATCATATATTGTGTCAGGAAAAATCAGATTTGGATTATTACCTGGCCATTGATTAAAACGGGTCCAGGTCCAAGGAGGTTCTCTTGTCCGATGAATAGCAAACCATTCATAATAGATTCTTGATCTATCGCCTCCACCAGTGCATGTGACAGATATGTCACAAAATTCTTCAGATAGGGATTCTTTTGCTTCCCAGGCTTTATTTATGCTGTGAGAATAAACTTTATCATGGATCCAATGACTGCCTTTAGGATACACGCGCCTTTCTGGTACTAGATGCTGTATATCTGTATGGTTTTGGAGATTTTGGAGATTTGCATCTAATATTTGTGTATTGCGCAATTGCCAAGTAGGCTGCTACTTTTCTTTATAGACTGTCCATGATTCATCTTCTGAGATAGATCTGAGAGTTTCTTTTTGACCAACTTGATCCCATTCTATAATGATGACCATCACATGTGCTTCTTGTTCTTCAGAGTCATCATGTTGTTCTTGTTGCTGGATGTGCTGTATATATTCTCTACTAAGAAAATCAGGCAGACAGTTATGAATTCCCTTAATATGTTCAACTTTGAAATCAAAGTTGGTAAAGTAAGCTTGCCACCTTGCAAACTTGGCGTCTTCTGGATTTTTAATAGTCTTAGTTAAGACCTTAGCCAAAGCTTGCGCATCAGTTCTTAGTAGAAAATGCCTATTGACCAAGTGAATTGAAAATTTACAGATGCAGTTCCAAGCTGCTTTTACCTCTTGTTCAATGGTAGAGTAATTTCTTTCAGCTTTACTCCATACTCCAGAGGCAAACTGAACAACTTGTTCCTCTTTTTTGCTGCTGTCTTTACTTGGTATCAGATTCAACAAGTTTGAAATAAGTATTTTCAGCAACATACAGTATAGGAAGATTTCTCACCTTAGCCTTGATTTGTCGGACTGCTTCTGAATGCTCTTCTGTCCAAGGCTGAGGATTCTTTCTTAGTCTCTGGTTTAGCAGAGATCTGTCTATGGCACATTTTGGATAGAAATTGCTTACATAATTAAGACATCCTAAAAATCTTTGCAACTGTGTCTTATCAATAATCTCATAAGGAAATTTTTCTGCAAACTCAAGTGCATGAGACTGTAAAGCAATTTGCCCATTTTCAATTTTGTGCCCTAAAAACTTTATCTTTATCTGGCATAACTCCATTTTCTTTTTACTCAATACCAGACCATTCATTTTGACCAATCTCATAAAAATCTTTAAATGTTTGAAATGTTCTTGAAGATTTTTAGAGAAAATCAGGATGTCATCTATATAAGCCAATAACCATTCAGCATAAGGTTTAAACACAGAATCCATTACCTTCTGGAATTTTGAAGGTGCATGCTTTAGGCTGAAGGGCATCACGTTCCATTCATAGTGACCAGCAGGGACACTAAAAGCTGTCTTGAATTTGTCCTTTTCTGCTATAGCCACTTGCCAGAATCCTGACTTGAGGTCGAACTTGGAAAACAACTTGGCTCCTGCGATCCTACTTAGTAGATCTCCTTTATGAGGAATTGGATAGGTATCGTCAGCCAGCACAGAGTTCAGAGGCTTGTAGTTGATAACCAATCTGGGAATGCCTCGAATCTGTTCACTTCTCTTATTCACGTGGAAGTCATAGCAGTTCCAAGGGCTGCTAGACTCCCTTATCAGCTTTCTGTTTAGAAGCTGATCAATTTCTTTTTCATAGAGCCTGCGATATTCTTTGCTCATAGGAATGGCTCTGGATTTACAGGGCTTTCCCTCATAATCTTCCTTGTAGGGTAGCTCAACACAATGCTGTTTTCTGTGCCAAAATGCATTAGGTTCTTCTGAACAACATTGTTCTTCAAATTGTTTTTGAAGTTCAGAAATCTGTTTCTGAACTGTTGCAGAACTCAACTGTTGTTCAATGCTAAGAATATTCTTGTGCTCTTTGAGTTCTGAGAGACTATTTTCTGCTTTCTGCAGCTCCAATTGCATGGCCTGTACCATGGTAGAAACTCGGGTGTTAGAAACATAAGGCAAATTAAATCTCTTACCTTTGACAGTAATGAAGTATCCGACTTTCTTATTTGGGAACCTCATTGATCCGTGAGGCTCAACTGCAGCAAGAAATACATTACCAAGAATGCAGTCAACTGGTATGTCACTAACAACAAACTTCAATGTGACACATTTAGAATCAAAACAAACTGCAGCTTTAGGTACTTCATATTCAAGGGTAATTTTACCCAACCCGGTAAGCTTGTGGGTAGCAGCAACCCAATATTGAGACGGGATAGCCTTTTTGGAAAACATGTTGACATCTAATCCAGAATCAATTAATGCTACCAAGTCAAACATCTTACCTTTTATCCAGACTTTAATATTTACATGATGTTGTTGATATTGGATAGCAAGTGCATATCTCTTATACCCATAGTAGGATCAGGATGTCCTTCTGCAACTTCAACTTCTTCAGTTTGTTTAGGAGCATTGTGCAGAGTATAGTTTGTTATTCTGCCTGAATAAATAGGAGAAGAAACAGGAGAGGCTTGAACCTGTTTACCTTTCTCAAGCTCTGAAATTCTGGTTTTCAAGGCAGATATTTCTGTTTTCATGCAGTGTATCTCCCTACTCACCTCCCCCAAAGTGAGTGCACGAACTTTGTCACCTTGTTGCTAGCGGAGATAACTGCGTGTGTTTCGTTCGTAAGAAGCATCAACAAACAACGACTTCTTACCAGTTTTAGAACTGGAGGATGAATTGGAAGATTGCATATATGCATCAAGCAGGCGAGTCTTCAAATCTCCATCTTCCATGGCTCGTATCTGGGCAAAGACTTTAAGCTCATCTTCATCTGTTTGAGGCATGAGAACTTTTAACTTTCCTGAAAATTCTTCTGCAAAATCATTATCAGAGGAAAAACCAGATTCTGAAGAAGAACAATCACAGTGGCAGTTTTCAGAATCACTACATTGACAATAAGCATGAACTTCTTCATTTTCAGATTCAGAAGAAGAATAATCAGAGGAAGAAGCAGAAGAGGAATCCTCTTGTGCTTGTTGAATAAATAATTTCCTGCAATCTTTTGTATTATGAGAGCCACCACATCTATCACAGATGTGTTCAATTTTAACAGTGGAAGTTTGGCCTTTACCTTTGTATTTTGCTTGAGATTTCTTTCCCAATCCACTTCGGGATTCTTTGGCCTCAGGACACATATTAGAAGTATGTCCTGGTTTCCCACATATCCAACATGTGCTAGCTTGCATCCTTTTCAACTTTGCATCTTTGGCATGGATGTCATGTGGCTCATAATAATGGGTTTTTGGGGTATATTTGTAGTACCCTTTTCTCGAAGGCTTTGAGTATGGATTTCTTCTGGGCTTTGAATGTCTAAGCTCAGATCTTTTCTTAGTGCTCAGGTGGTAAGTATAAGGCTTACTTTTCTTGTAAGTCTTTTTAGTTTTTTTCTTAGTTTTTCTTCTTTTTACCAGAGGATCATCTACTGTAATGCCATACTTGCTACAAAATGATTTAGTACCAGGCAGTCTATTTAGCTTGTCTATAGACTTATTGATTTTTGAACTGGTACACAGTGTAATCAAAACCTTAGTAATTATACTGTACATTTGACCCCATGTATATGTTTCTAGTGGCAACTGGAATGCTTCCTGCAATTTCAATATGTCTACAAGCTTGGAAGGCAATGCTGCAAGATAAACCTGCTTCCATAGCAGATTTTTAGGGTCCTTCACCAGGAAGATTCTTTGAATCCAATCCCGATGGAAATCTTCAAATTGATTTATATTTCGACATTTCAGGTTCATTAAGATCAACTCATTTTGGTCTGAGATGTTTGGCTCATCTCCACAAAATGTCTGTTGGATCAATGCTGTGAGAGCACCGATCATGTTATTGATTGCTCTGCCATCTGGGTGAAATTCCACATCTCCATTCTCATCTTTAACCACTTCTTCTTCCATCTTCTTTATTAGAGCCGGAGAGGACTCTAACTCCCACCATCTGGCTAGAGTGCTTGTGAAGCATGGAATCAGAGTTTTACATGCCTCAACTTCAGATTTTCCCTCTATACACATCAATTTGTATTCTGTGATCATTAGATCCAGAGTTTGTCTAATCTGTGCTGATGTCAGATTATCAATATTCCATTCTTTTCGACTAGAGTCGAAGAATGTCTCTCTTGGTGGAATTTTTCCAACACCATTTAAATCTGGAGGGGAATATCTGGTATACTGAGCTTCTAATGGTTCATATACAGGAAGGACATGGCTTTCAAGCTCAGGTTCTTCAAACAAAGAGGCGACAGTAACTTTGAACTTAGGAGACTCAGGGGCAGACTCTTTAGGAAGGAGTTGGGGAAAACGTTCAGTAGCTTTTTGAAAGGACACAGCTTTTCCTTTGTGGAGGAATGCAGAAGGGACAGGCTTGTCTGTCTTTTTCTTATCAACTTTCTCAATCTTATCAGACAAGTTTGAAATTAAATGCCGTGTAGAGATGGAATTTTCTATTATACAATTTTCTACATCATCAATCTTCTTTATTGATTGTATACAAAAATCTTTAGAAACTGAAGCATTGTACTGTATAGAATTCAATGCACTATTTATACTATTGATAGACACTTGAACTTGGTCTATCTGTTCTTTCACAGAGACAGATTTAGCCACATTCTTCTCTAAACCAGTAACAACAGTGTTTGTCCAGTTTATTTGTTCGCTGATTGTTTGGACTCTCCTTTCTATCCCAACAAGGTTTTCTTTTTGTATAATGGGATAGGCATTGGCTGAATTTTGTCCTTCTCCTAGGACAATCCCTTTGAAAGGAGGAAAGTTGGTAGAGGTTTCAATCTTATTCCCATCTATAGCTGTCCAAGAATGACCAGAGGAGGATGCAGAGTCAGTCATCAAAATCACCTCTGACTCTTTAGCCTTCTTCCACGAATAAAAAGAAATCCACATATTTCTTTCATTCATATATTCCTTCCATTGAGAGGCTAATTTTCTTTTCTCTTCTGTGCTGTGAGAAACAACAAACTCATCTGTCTGAGGATGAGTGTGGAGATCCCAATTCAACATTTGTTTCATCCATTTCTCAGGGATCACATGTTTATCACAACCATCCATTAATGTATAAAACTTTTGTATCTCAGGGACAGATGGTTTCTTTATATCATCTGGCAGATCCTTGAATCTGCAATCAGGGATCAATCCATCTTTTTGACTGTAAAAACCCACACCATGTTTATCTCTGGGAGATTGCATATTCATGAATATTTCTGTTAGTCTGGGATCTTCATCTTGCAGACTGGGGAGTAGATGCATCATGAGGACATGTTCGTCTTTATGAGGAAAAGGAATATCAGAACATTTGGGATTAGGACAGGGAGTGACTGATGTAGAAGGAGGAGCTTCCCCTGTTCTAGGATTATGGTTCTGATGTCTAATGACCAGTGTAGCAAGGTTTTGAAGATTTACAGACTGATGGCATTGTGGACAGTCAACTTTTAGGAGCTGGAAATTTACAAGCTGAGCAAACTCAAATAATGAAATATGACTACAATTTGAAACAATGGATGAACAAGCAGTATCTACACAATCTGATGGTATATACAATGGAGATTTTTGACACATCTCATTTATCCTTCTCCTGTCTATTGTAGACCTTCTAGGAAAAGATAAAACAGCTTTGGACTGGTCTTCAACAATATCAGCAGAAGTGATAGCTCTGGCAGAGATGGGTTTCGGGTTAGGAATAGTCCAGTGTTCAGGAAAAGAAAGTTCTTCCCATTTTATGGCTTGATGTTCAACTTTATGATTTTTAGGGTCTGTCATGACTACTACACTGGTTTTGCGGTAGGCTTTAGTGGTCATTAAATGTGATCCACTTAGTAGTATCTTGTCTGGGGGATGGTAGAAGGATGAGATATCTAAATATGTGCGCTCCCTCCATATAAAATGTTAGGCACCTTTGTTTTTGGTACTGGAAGAATGAGGACAGGGAGTTTCATGACTCTTTGAACTGACAATAGAATCATCAACTTATCTCATAATACAGGGGACATTAGTATATAGAGTACTCTTCAGTCTTGGCCTCCTGTTTATGGCAAAGCCGACATAATTTGTCATCCTACAGAATCTGGCATTCAACATCTACTTGAAGCTAGTGAGGACACATCCAAAACTGGCCTAGCGGAATATTGAGCCCCTGCATCCACGGCTTGAGTGTATAAGGGGGCCTAACAATGTGTTAATTTTTGAAATGCCAGATTTGATTTAAATTTCCAGCAATTTATTTTATGCGCAGAAAATGTATTCAACCAGTCAATTATTATGCCGAAAAACTGCTGAGTAAAAATACACTGGTATTTTAACTTAAATATTTGCAGCGAAAATTTAAATAGAGACTTAGTCACAAATACAGAAAAAATTCTAAGTTGTCACAAATACAGAAAAAATTCTAAGTTGCACTGAAACGGTTATGAATATGGGGTTTGAAACGGATACAACAAATTTTCAAAATATCTGGATACGATACGGCAGGAAATGGCGGACACACACACACGCACATATCTCTCTCTCTCGCTCTCTCTCTCTATATATATAACAAAAGAAGAATTTCATATTACCATTCATCTTTGGGAATCTAGATTATATCTAGAAATACATAATCAATTATCATCCATCATCATCCTCAATTCAGCATAAACATTGTCATCATCCTTAATGTCAAGTGATTATTATAACATTCATGATTCAAGTTCAACATATCAGCAAGTGTTTGTTTCAAATTTCAATCATCAACATCACAAGTTACAAGTTACAATTACAACATCATCACCAAAATTATTAAATTAATAATGCACAGTACATAGTACAAAGTACAAAATGAAGTATGACTGATAGACTACAGTATACTATCATTATTCATAATTGTTATGGTTGTTCAAAAGTTTAAAGGTTAAAACACCATCATAAATTACATTTACATATCATCAAATATGTCTTCAAGTTCATTCCCGTTTCTAAGAAGTTCGACATTCTCTCCAGAATGTTAGAAAATCAGAAAGGCAGAAAGATTTTCTTGTTCTTGATTATTTACTTGTGATGTTCTTTAATTCTTATTATATTCTTCTTGTCTTATTTCTTCTTAGTTTTTCAAGCAAATATCAAAGCAAAAACACATAGATCAAGGACATCAGATATAGGCCAGCAACCAGGGGAAACCCCACTCTAGGGGAAATCGCTGTCAATAATTCTTCCTTCAATAGTATTATTGAGGCTCCAGACCTTGACTCACACCTCCTCCACACCAAGTCAGCCTTCCATTTGATCCTACCTCAACCTCGCAGCAACAGCAGCAACAACAACACTATGCAGCACTTCCTTCGACCTTGCTTCTGGAACTTCGATCTTGGAGGAAAGACCTCGATCTTGCTTCAAGGAGTTTGATTTTGACCCTATACAACTTCTCAATGCACCAACATCCAACAGAATCAACTTCGACCTATTCTTCTCTTGGCAGCAACAACATGCAACAATTGGTAGCAACAAAACAATGAGGGACTTCCATGTTCCAATCTAGAGCAGGTGAGAGAGAGAGAGAGACACCAAAATTTCGATTTTCCTTCAATCCTTTAGCTTGTCCAAACTCACACTTCTTTTGACCCTTTCCTTGTCTTCACACTTTTTCCCTTATGTAGCAACTGATATCGAATTTCTGTGTGTGTGAGTGAATCCTCCAAATGAGTTTGATATCCTTGTATATATAGGCTTGTGATGAGCTCGAATTCCTGGGCTTGAGGTTGACTTGATCCCTCGATGCCCGACTTGATGTGGAGGCTCAATAAATCACATTTGACTCAATACTAAACCTAATTATATGATTCAAAAGCTCAGTATGGGTCACTTTAACTCTGTAATGACTGTATAAACTCAGAATAAATCCTGGAAGTCCACAATGGCGACTTTGCCCTAAAATAATATGACTCAAGCATGAAACCCATGCTTTAATAAGTCGTTTAATAATAATATAAAATTCTTTTATTTATTCTTTTGACAAGTACATTAAATATTGACTCAAATATAATTTATAAAGACCGAACCTAGTTACAATCTTCAACTCTCCCTCTTAACTGGGAGGTATTCATAATACACGAGGAAAATCTTAACTATGTGAACTATGAAGAATTTTTAGGCACCTCAATGCCATGAACTATATTCTTGACCAGAGCAATCTATCCATTGGTCTCTCAACATTTTAGGCACTGCAATGCCATGGACTAGATTCCTGACCAAGGCAATCTATCCAAGTGGGACTAAAGATGGACTAATGTTTTCAGCCTGTATAGGTACCATGAGGCTAACTACTAAACATCAATCCTAGGGAACTAGGTGTGCATCCACTTGATGCCACCCTCTGTACCAGACATCATAACAAAGTGCTGACCCGATGTCTTTCCAGGCAATGCTTCACTCACAAATCCTCCACAACAAATATTTCACGATCAAATTGATCGGTAACCATCATACTTATCAGATCTTCGAGAGTTTTATCTGTACAAACACAACCCCAATCAATAATATACTTACATTATTAAAAAGAAACCTTCAGGGTCTTGATGTTGCTCTTCAATTTATCTCAAGCCAATCGAATCTTTGAGAGAAGATTCCTTTTCCTACTTCACATAACTTTTAAAATGTATTCTCCAATCAAAACTATGTTATGTCCTCCCTCTTAACCAGGGAGTTTTCTTCTATCCATGCGCCCTCGTAATGTAGGGAAATAAACTTCTTCCTTTGGTGTTGGAGAATCTTTCATGGCTTCCATCCGTCTCATCAAGCTTCTCATATCAACTTCTCTTACGCACTTCTTCACCAACTTGTATATGATGTACCTGCACAACTTAGAAAGAAAGTACAACCAATACTATAGAAGTATGAAGTTAGTCATAACAAAAATCTTATAGTAGCACTTAGAAAGCAAGTACAACCAATTCTATAGAAGTATGAAGTTAGTCATAACAAAAATCATATATCAGCAAAAGCATTTAGACTTTTCAAACATAATCAACAAGAGACTATACTTCAAAAGTTCAATACTTCATCTTCTAGCTCAGGTTTGTTAGAAACCCTAAATCACATCAACAACTTAACCAAGATGACAAAAGATTAGTTCTATCATATAGCGATCTGTAGAAAACAAGTGAAAAGAAAAAGAAAAGTATCTAATAACTTTTCAGAAGTCTTACGATAGACTTTACACTAGGATTTTATGTAAAACCCTATATTTCACTCAATCAAAACAATCCCAACATGAATAGCTTCTATTAGGGTTCGATGTAAACCTTAGATTTTTCATCTATACATTCTCAACAAACATTATATAGATTCAGATGAATATACCTACTAGAGAATTTAACCATCATTAGGGCTTAGATGTAAAACCCTAGACTTTTCAATCATCATCCTAGAACTTCAAACTTTGACTAGGGCTTGTTTCCAAACCCTAGGACTTATGACCATTTAGAAATTTGGTCAATACACATATCTAGGAGATTACCATCATGCATAAGCATATCAGACAATATAGATACATTAGACATATACCGAGATTCAGTCAAATGAACATATACCTAGGGTTTCCTTCCTAGTACTTTAAATAACAAGGATTTTGCTTGTAGACCTAACCAAAACCTAGGGTTTCGGTTCATATCGAAGCAAGCCCTTATTATATCAAAACTTAAAAGGTTCAGGATTTTGATCAACATCATTTCAACTGTAATAAGTTAGAGCTTCCATGAACCTATCAAAACCCCAAAATAGCAATATATCAATCAAAATAGCAATTTCTTCATTAATAATCCTAACTAGGTTTAGGGTTTCACACATTATTAACATACCCTTAGGTTAGGGTTTTCCAGAGAACCTTTTAGGATTCTTTTATGCAGACAATCAAAGATATAAGGTGGGTGGATTCATCAAATTACGGATCATCCCAAATAAGAATCTTTAAGATTCAAGAGAGCTAGACACAACAATAGTTAGCAATATAGAATGAATATACTAAAGAAAACAACAAGACTCTATGATATAAAACACACCTTCGTTTCTTTGACAAATCTTTTTGATTCCAATGCTTTGTTTTGTGAGGCTTTCTTTCTTAATCCTTGAGCCCTTCTCTCATGATCCTTGAGCATTCTGTAGGTTAATTCCTAGACAAGGAAATAGAAGTAGAAAGGTGATTAGTATTTAATATAATAAAAACTTTAAACAAGTATATGAAACCAAAATTGAAAGGGAATGAGATACTTATCTTGAGGAGTTGTTGCGGGCTCCCTCCAAAGCTTTGAGGGATACCTAAAACTTATAAAACAAGAAAATGTCTTTCCAAAAATATGTTAAACCTACAACTAAATATAAAATATACAAATGAAATATCCAAAGTTAGGAACAAGGGGCTTAGTAGTATAAGTCCCTTATGCCATTCTCTTCCGACTTCATTCTCTTGGGAGAGGATTATTTTTCGGACACATTTGCATGATCCCTTTCACTTTTCTTATTTCTAGGATTATCGAGACATTCACTTCTATAGTGACCCATTTTATGGCAATGATAGCATTCAATCTTGGACATATCAACCTTTTTTCTTAGCCCTTTCTTCTTGAAGTTTCCCATGTGATGAGCAACATAAGCATTTGAGGCTTCTTCATTGTTGGTTACTAATGAGATTATTAACTCTTCTTGACTAAAGGCTGTCCATAGTTCCTCAAAGGTGGGAGCTTCTTTCCAACTATTGAGACCTGAAGCAAATGTCCTCCAAGAAGGTGGCAGCCCTAGAAGTGTCTGTCATCATTTCATCAATGGAAAGAAGATCATCTCTTATTCTTGATATCTTCACAAAGAAGGTGGCTACAATATCTTCCTTAATCATTTTAGTAGTCCTTAGTTCATTTTTCAAGCTTGCCACTTTTCCAATGTTCTTGATGATAAATAGTTTTGACAAGGCCTCATACATTTCCTGAGCATGATTAATGTTTGCTATGCAAGGGACAAGGTTGTCCTTTATGCCTTCCACCATTAGAGTCATAGCCACCAATTTCAATTCTCTGAATTTTACGTTATCTGCATCAATGGAGTCTTCTGTGGGCTTCTTCACTTTACCCTTTACCACATCTAATACCTTGTTCTTTTCAAGGATGAGGTCAATCCTCTTTTTTCAAGATCGGTTGTTTTAAGCTCTTATAAGCTCCTTCAAGCTTGTTCTGTCATTTGATAGTGTTAGACATCTTCCTTGAAGATAGTGAGACTTGTTTCCTTAAAGAGTTACCTCTTATGAACTTCTTATGTTTCCTTGATCAATTCCTTGAGACTACGTTTTCCTTCTTTCTTCACCAAAGCTTTGATACCATGTTAGAAAATTAGAAAGGTAGAAATATTTTCATGTTCTTGATTATTTACTTGTGATGTTCTTTAATTCTTATTATATTCTTCTTGTCTTCTTTCTTCTTAGTTCATCAAGCAAATATCAAAGCAAAAGCACATAGATCAAGGACACCAAATATAGGCCAACAACTAGGGAAAAACCCCACTCTAGGGGAAAGCCCATTCAATAATTCTTCCTTAAATAATATTCTTGAGACTCTAGAACTTAACTCACAACTCGTCTACACCAAGTCAGCCTTCCTTTTGATCCTACCTCAACCTGGCGGCAACAGTAACATCAACAACACTATGCAACACTTCCTTCGACCTTGCTTCTAGAACTTCGATCTTGGAGGAAAAACTTTGATCTTGCTTCTAGGAGTTTGATTTTGACTCAATACAACTTCACAATGCACCAACATCCAGCAGAATCAATTTCGACATAGTCTTCTCTTGGCAGCAACAACATGCAACAACTAGCAGCATCTAGCAGCAACAAAACAATGAGGGACTTCGATCTTCCAAACTAGAGCACGTGAGAGAGAGACAAAGACACCAAAATTTCGATTTTCCTTGAATCCTTTAGGTTGACCAAACTCACAATTCTTTTGAACCCTTCCTTGACTTCGCACATTTTCCCTTATGTAGCAGTAGATATCGAATTTTTGTGTGTGTGAGTGAGTCCTCCAAATGAGTTCGATCTCCCTGTATATATAGGCTTGTGATGAGCTCGAATTCTTGGGCTTGAGGCCGACTTGATCACTTGAAGGCAGACTTGATGTGGAGGCTCCATAAATGACATTGGACTCAATACTAAACCTAATTACATGATTCAAAGGCCCAACATGGGTCAATTTAAATCTATAACGACTCTATAAACTCAAAGTAAATCCTATAAGTCCACAATGGGGACTTTGACCTAAAATAATATGACCCAAGCATGAAACCCGTGCTTTAATAAGTCATTTAATAATAATATAAAATTCTTTTCTTTATTCTTTTGGAAAGTACATTAAACATTGACTCAAATATAGTTTATGAAGATTGAACCTAGTTACAATCTTCAACTCAGAAGTGGGAACATTGCTGCCATGTCTACTTGAAGATCCACCTATTGGTGACTCTGCATCAAATAAAGTCATATGTAACCTCGCATTCAACGTCATATCCAAGTTAGGCAACTCTGGCTCCACATCCCATAATTTGGCAGTCCCAAATTTGTATTTGTCTCTCTCGTGTGACATAAGGCGAAGGTTGGAATGAACATACACTAGTTCCTCAGCCTTCTTAGAGCCCAATCCGTTTCGCTTCATCGAATTGATGAAGCCATATGTACTCCAATTCCTTTCTGCTGAAGAGGAACTAGCAACCTGTGACAAGATCTTGATGGCCAATTTTTGGATATCTGGAAGTTCTCCACCATAGTAGCTCCACCATTCAATTGGCCTCATTGCCCTCTTGTCCCGCATACAATCAATATCAGAACTCCAACCCTTTGATCCCACAAAATGAACAAAGTCTGAACGAATCTGAAGCCCAATTTTAGGATCTACAAAAAGATTTCTAAAAGCCTTTTTAAATCCTTGTGAGACTTCTAGGTCTTTGCTTGGTGCAGTTCTTTCTGGATCACTTAGTAAATCTGCAACATAATATTTTGGATTCACTGCATAGGCTAAAAGGTGCAATTGGGTGGTCATCTTGCTCCACCATTTGGTCAATATATCTTTTACTTCTCTGTAAAATAATTCATCTGGGTCATTGTCCTTGGCATTTATAACCCCACCATTTTCTCCTCTATCATGGAATCAATGCCTTCAGACACCTCTCCCAAATGAGACATATCTGTGTCAAACATACAAAGCAAATCCACAATTGGCTTAGTAAATGCCAAGAGGTGATCCACCTTATCCCACCATTCATCATCAACAACCAACTTTTTCATTGCTTGTGCTCTATTAGATTGGGATTGCCTCCATTGATTCCAAAGAGAACTACATTACCATTGATTGTAATGCATATTTCACCTGCATAAGGCTTATTAAGACTATGATGTGAGAAGCAAATCGAGTCTTAGCAACCTGCAGGTGCGAAATTGCCAATGTTTCAATAAATAAAAAATCGTAATTTGATTGAATAACTATTATGATTCACGAATCATGACATTTGAGAATCCAATTTACATATTTGAATTTAGAGTCATAGAAATTAGAATTTACGAAATAAACTTTGAAGTTTAGGTACCTTAAGGAGTTCCAACTTCGCAAATTCCCTGTAGATGCCGTGGGACATGTGGTGGTTTATGATGAAGGCTTGAATTTCTTTTGCCTCTTCAAAAATAACTTGAATTCACTCAATTTGCTTCTCCATCTTGCTCAACATGAGGTTCAATGAATGTACAACACAATGGGTCCAAAAGATGTGCTGATATTTGCCTTCAATAATTAGCCCTGCCGCTCTACACACTGTTGCATTGTCAATTATTACCTGGACAACATTTTTCGGCCCCATCAATTCAATTGCTTCAATCAAGATGTCAACAATGAATTGAGAATCTTTCATCTGCCCCTCACAATCCACTGCGTTCAAAAACATTGCCCCCTTTGGGCTTTTTGAGCAATCACATTGATCAAAGACTTATTCCTTTGATCTTTCCATCCATCGGAAATGACAGACACCCCTGAAATGCGCCATGAATTGCGAATGGGGCTTAATTTAGCTTCCAAATCTAACTTTTCAATGTTCAACATTGTGGTGCATACCTTCTCATATCCAGGGTTCTTGAACCCTTTTGGGGCTTCATTCATTGCTTTTATCATCTTTGCCCAGTAGGGAGATCACACAAGGTTAAAGGGAAGGCCATTTGCATAAATGCATTAATCTATAACTGCGTTTTCCGTCTCTCGAGCATCATTATTAAAACTCCTTTCAAGCGGTCCCAAATTAGATTGTTTTGAATCAACAATTCCATTGATGAAGATGCTCCCAACCTTGTTGGGTGTTTTAATTTAGAGACAATATTTTCCTCATTTGCTTTAGCATCCACCTTGTCTTGTTCTTTCTGATATTTTGCAAGTTTTTCCTTCCTTAAATGATTTCCATCTGTCCCATTCTCTTTAGGTGGGCCATTGCATAGTCAAATCCCATTGGCTTTTAACCCAAGTTAGTGTGTCTTAACTCGGGTGTATGATCACTTATACTCGTTTTTACCCTCACTGCAAACCCATGCCAATGATCCCCGCCCTTGGAACTTCACAACAATAGTTACATATTTCTAAAGTGGTGACTTTGAATCAACTTTAGGGGTAGATTCAATTTCATGTTCCACTGTCATTGTGTCATGAATGGTCGAACTTGAAGTTGCCATGAATGATGATCTAAATTATTCTGCAAAATAAAATTGATGGGTCACAATGCAATCTTAACAAAGAAGTTAAGAACAAGTACAATAGAACAAAGAGAAAATAAGTTATACAGAAGGCAACCTGTAGTGGAATATTGGACCAACATTAAATAAGGGATAGGTAGGCCTCATTTTCACATTCTAATCTTTGAAAATCTTTGGAAATTCTTCTCCTTGATAATTACACACTTATTCAAATAAAATTTATCTATATTGCACTAAAGAGAGGAACTACCATAATTATAGATGGCTTCCTTGCCGCTATTACTGATAACAATGGGATCCAAACTGTTAATTTTATCATAAAATCAAGGTACACTATTAATTTTGCATTCCCAGTTGGTGTTGATGATTTTTTTTTCTTTTTGTGCAATAGAAGGTCTACTCAAGCAAGGAGTCTATTTTTTCATCTTGTACAAGCCTCAAGGTCTATGGCATACAATTCATTAAATCTGTAGCATGGTTTCCGAATTTGTGATTTTGTTTTATGTTTGAGATTTTGATCTGAAGTCTAGAGCACTCAACATACAAGGAAGTCTGAAATTCATATATGATATGAATCCTTTGAAGTCTGAACTCAAGAAAACCTTTTTCAATGTTATAACGAGTACCTTTCAAGAAATCCTATATATGGCTCTTTCTTGGAAATACAAGTGGAATCATGTTAAGACTACTAATAGCTGCCATGCTAGCTAAGACTCAAATTCCTTTTGAGTTTGTTTAGTCAAATTGATGCACCTAGTGGCTAATGTGCACCTTGATTTGTAAGATTTGGCATCATTCTGTTGCATTGCCCTTTCTTTCATGTAGGCTCTCTCATCTGGATTCTGGTGTCTGTTATCTTGGAAATTAACTTTTGCTGCAATATTGTTCGTTTTTGTACTTGGAACTATATTTTCTCTTTCCACATCAAATATGCACTGTGCAAAAAATAGATGTTATGATATATGTTATGTAGAAGGAGGCGTCATCTGCAAAAGAACAAAACTAGCTTTTATAATAGGTGGAAAGTCTGAAATTGATGGAAAGTCTGAAATTAGTTGCATTAGCTCTATGCACTAGGGGCCTAGGGCATATAACTACTATAACATTCTAAGTTATAATGTTAAAACGTAAGCATTGTTCAATGTGACTATGAGGAGTCGAAGAGGGTCGACTGTTGAGGCATTAAAATTTAATAACAAAATTCTAATACTAATAAGAGTTTGACTATCCCTGTCGGCTATCCATTGGCCAGGTTGCGGGTTCCAAAGTGACGAAGACACTCTCCCTCACGTCAACAGTCCACAATGTCCAGACTCCAATGTCCATAGTCCAACAAACTCATGTTTCACTGTGCTCACGTTTCAACTCTAGTGTCCAGCCTCCACTGCGCTCACGTTTCAGCTGTCACTGCGGGGGCTCGAATGGTTAAACTCACGAACTGAAAAGTTAAAACTTAAAACGCCTTTAAGAGTTAAGTATTTTTTTGACAACACTTCAATTCCATCGACTAAGAGACCGTTCCCAATGCCACATTTAGGACTCTTTTTCGGCTAGAATGATGATTGTCGAAGGAGATCCGTATTTGGAAAATCATGATTCATACCACAATTTCCGCATCCGTGTCACGATTTTTGTAATACAGATTTGAAATTTGCAAAAATGTTTCAAAAATATCTCGATACGGCTTGGATTTGTGTTTATGAAAAAATGTGTTTCTAAAATTTTGAAACAGCCTTGATACGGATCCTGCCCGTTTCCATGGCGGATCATACGGGTTTCCAGATCTAAAACGTGGATCTACGTTTCTAAGGGGCAGGGCTGACATTTCCGGCAACTTAGAAAAAATTTCACCCACCAAATTCTCCTTCAGTTTTTGTTACTCGAAAAATTAAGGGCTCCATTAACAGGCAAAATGAACTTCAAAGAATACACATAAAATATAGCTAATGGAACCTTGCGTTTTCGGCCCCCAAGAATTTGTCCTGCATTTTTCTGGCTGCCTTTCACAGGTTCAACCTTTTTGAAGCCCTACACTTGCGACACAATTCCACAAACTCGGCGTCGAGCCTTTCAGAGTCTCGAAGCTTGCAACACACTATTATGAATACAATATAGATATAAATAATAATAACACATCATAAATAATGATTAATTAGTAATTAGTTAATGAAGAAGCATGTCCCTAAAGGACATGACCGTTCATAAAACTCGGCGTCGAGCCTTTCAGAGTCTCGAAGCTTGCAACACACTATTATGAATACAATATAGATATAAATAATAATAACACATCATAAATAATGATTAATTAGTAATTAGTTAATGAAGAAGCATGTCCCTAAAGGACATGACCGTTCATAAAGGGACACTTGCCTAGGGTATATAAGCAGGTCCTCACTCTCATTTGTATGATCATTCTCATTCATACATTTTAATATATATTCTTGTTTTCAATGGAGATCTTCATATTCCAAGTCTTTTGGATTGTTTAACCTGCTATAATGAACCTTGTTTGTTACATTGGTATCAGAGTTGTTCATTCCTCTGTCTGCTCAACCACTGTAGGGAATCAATTTGATCTGGTCTTTGGCCATCAACGCCAATCAACCTTGTTGCTGTGTAATCAAGCGTTTCGCTACATAGTCGGAGTTTCTCCATTCTGCGAGTTTCTTTCATTTTAGGACTTTGGCCATTAAGAAAAAAAAGAAAACAAAACAACAAAAAAAGGAAAAAAATATAAATAAAAAAAGATATTAAAAAATAAAATAAAAAATATAATCATATATAAAATTTGATTTTAAAAAAAGTATAAAAAAATAGAAAAGATAACAAAAATTATTAAAAAAGAAAAAGAAAAAAATCAATACATAAAAAAATATATATATTTAAAAATATATATATATATATATATATATATATATATATTTATAGAGAAATATTAAAAAAAAACAACTACAAAACAAAGCAAAAACAATGCACAACACGACTTACCTGACGAGCGACAACCATTGTTAGTTTCCAATGGAGCCATCGTTAACGGGTTGTCGACCAGTTGTCGTACGTAGAACTGCAGACCCTCATTGGGCCAACACACTGGTGACTCCCAACACCACAGTCGTAGCCCATAGCATCACGGTGTTGCCATCCACGCATCCACGATCGAACTTGCCGCACACAACCAAAGCGACGTTGGAGCCTGTAGCACGTAGTTGCAACAATTTGCCCTAGTTTTGTAACACTTACCTACGACTGCAACTCGTCATGTAAAACCAACCTACTCCGCCTTCTAGATCAGAGTTGAAGCACACAATCCATAAATTGTCCATTGCAGTGAAACCAATCGCAAGCGTTTTGCCTGTGTGCTGATCGGGCCACACAACAAACCGTTCGACTTAGTCACTTTTGCGTTGCTCGATCCATAATCCTTTACTGCAACCTACACCTTTAGACATCCACTCTGCCACCACCAGAGTCCCTATCCTGAATGCACTCCATAGCTACCCCTGTTAACCAACACTGCCACTAATTCCCTCAGACCATCGCCAATGGGGTTATGTTGTATCCCACATGCAGGTTTCGACTAAATAAAAAAATCAAATAACTTTCAAATCCGACATTAGAATTGAAGCAACGATGTGCACATGTACACTACCAATCCAAGGGTTGCGTCCGTATCAATTGGACAGTAAAAAGGAAAAAAGAAGCGTGCACCAAAATAAAGTTTAAATGACTCCAGTCAAAGGTTATGACTTTACATAAGGTATTTCGCTAACATAAAAGTGAGATTTTTATGTGAAGATAAAGCACAAGTACCAAAACACTCCCTCTCTTATAAATAGGAAATTTTTAAGGAGAAATTATATATATATATATATATATATATATATATATATATATATATATATGGGTGTATATGCATAAGAATATTACCTTATTTAAAAAAAGAGGGGGCAAAATTATTTAATATTCAACGAACAAAATGGAATCAATCACTGACGAAAAGGAAATTGAGTTGAAGTCAGAAATGAAAGAGGGAAGATTTTCTATAAGTTTTAGTATATGTGTCAGTGTGCTATTTAAAATCAAAGGATCACTTGCGGGAAATGATGTTATCATCTCTATTGATCCTACTCAAAATTATAGTTATGTTAGGACTGAATGTTCTAACCAATTGGCGGTTCCTGATTTGAACATAATTGAAATAATGGATTCAATGAGTAACACGCAATATAACATAAGCAATCTACAACTAAGTATGGGAGACTATACTTTTATCTCGCAATTCATTGTTAAAACCTTACTTTGCGACAATAGTGATATAATTTTGGGTTCGCCCTGGATCAAATCACTAGGATATTTTATCCTAAATATGTAGAAGTTTTTGACATTTTCATACAAAAAGAAAACAATAACATTACAAGATGTTGCAGTGAATCTAGATTCTGTAACACCAAAAGATATGCAAGATATCGCAAAAGTAATTTCTCAAGAAAGTAAAAAAGTAATATAAAATATGCAAAGGGAAATAAACAAAATCACCACTGACAAAATTGAAGAAGTTACTCGGCCCAAGGACCACAACGAGAAATTATTGATGCAAATTAAGAAACTTATAAATGACAAGAAAATATTGAAAAACAAACTAGAAAAACTCAATACGGAAAAGGTATCGAAGTCTTCAGACGTAGTTGACCAAGTTGAAGAAAGAGGAATGAATACCGATCTAGTCAATATCAAAACTCAAGCAGATGACAACCTAGTTGAAGGGAACACATATTCAGATGTTGCAGTTCAGACGATTAAAATTCAAAGTGAGGATGTTGTAATTAAATCAACAACATCAGTTTTCGAAGTAAATCAAGAAAATTCCAGGCACATGATAAGGGAAAATTAAACCAAAAGAACCCCTTATCTACATTTGAATCACAAGGATAGACACCACAATCAATCTACGAATTTGTATCACTCAGAACATAAACAAAAAACTTATCTTTCGATGAAAAATGATGGCAAAATAATACAATCTGACGATAACAAATTATTCCAGCGATCAAGTAATTGCCAAGTTTCATAGAAGATTAATTTAGGATGGTATGATCCCTTCTCAGTTGAACAATTTTATTTATCACTCAGAGGATCATATCGTCTTGTATCAACAAAGATGACAGTGCCGAGATGAGAAGAAATTCAAAATAGAAAAAAAGATCAAGTCTTTTCATTAGCAAGCTTTGAGGACAAAACTCTTTGAGGAGGAAGACAATGTTATGATTAAAATATGGATATAAATAATGTAAATATAAATAATAATAACACATCATAAATTACTAGTAATGAAGAGGTATGTCCGTAAAGGACATGACCGTTTATAAAGGGACAATTGCCTAGGGTATATAAGCAGACCCTTACTCTCATTTGTATTATCATTCTCATTCATACGTTTTAATATATATTCTTGTATCTTCAATGGAGATCTTCATATTCCAAGTCTTCTAGAATGTTTCACCTGTTATAACAAACGTTGTTCGTTACATTGGTATTATAGCATTCCTTTGAGGTTACGAACTTTGTTTGTTACACACAGTTTCACCTCAACCTAGGTAAATCTCTACCCTTTAACTTGTTGCACTTCACCTGCAAAAATTGTGCTGATGTGTACTTCTAGCTCGACACTTTTCTTTTCCTCTCAGTGCCGAGTCTCTCACTCCTCTTGAGAAATTTGCTTCCAATAATTTGACATGCCTTTCACTGCTCCCTTAGGCTCTTTTATAATTTCTCATTGAACTAGATCTCAAACCCTAGATCGCCTAAGTGATGAATGGCTAGAATTAGACCCTAAGCCTCACTTGGAAATAATGGTAAAATTTGGATCTAACTCACTAGAGTAAATTAATTTTCTTTTTGTTAGAAAACCTTAAACCAAATAACCAACATCAATTAATAAATTAATCAATGTGCTTTTCCAAAGTTAGACATAGGAAAGAGATCATAAAATTCACTTTCTCCATTGGAGTCTCCACATGCTCGTGAGAATCTCCCATTGCCTGCTCTAGCCATCTCGACCTCCTCCTGATAGAGCTCAAAGGAGCCTCCAACTTCTCCTCTTGATTGGAAAACAAAGTCCTTATCATTGGTGCTGTTGGTCTCTCCGCGATATTCAGAGCCTCTCGCTCCTTATCATTTGCGACTCCTGGAAGGGGTTCTTATGAATTCTTAAAGGCTTGACTCTCCTCAAGCTTGACATCACTGCTCACCATAGTCTTCCCCTATGATGGAATGTACAATTGTATGCCTTTGAAGTTTCACTGTAACCAACAAAGATGCCCTTCTGTTCTAAGGGCTTCAACTTCATCCTCTTCTTTGAAGGTACATGGATATATACTGGAGACTCAAAGATACAAAAATGCCCAACCTTTTGTTTCCCCTTTGTGAATGCCTCCTCAAGAATCCTTTCCCCCAAGATCCACATGTAGTTTTGTTCCACCCTTTGAACTATTGGTGAAAAACTCTTGTGATCCTGTCATTTGTCAAAAAACACCACTGTCTAGGAACCAGACACCCTTGGATGTGGTGCCAGAAAGACAAGACACTAAGAACTTGTTTGCGAATTTGGTGGCAAACTCATTGGTCTGTGAATTTGATGAGGCTGCAACTTGTGCCTTCCCCTTGCCCTTCTTGTTCGAACATTGACTTGCATAATGGCCAAATTTGTGACATGCAAAGCATTTCACTTTTCTCATGTCCTTTTTCTTCCCTTCTTGTGAAGTAGCTTCCCCATTGGCATTCTTCTTGGTCTTCCCCTTACCCTTCCTGGCCTAACTGGCAAGGTTCTCATTATCACCTTCTTGCTGGCCACCATGTAGAGGTTCCTTTCAAATCTCCTTCTTTATGAAGTCCCACACCTCTCCTTGTATACAAGCTTCTCTCACACCCCAAGCCCATGGCTTTGTGAGATGATTTAGGGCCGTACTCACTAACTCCTCATCTGACATGACCTCCCCAACTGTATGTGATCCTAGTGAGATAAGATGATAATGTATCGGCTAGGGCATCTTGGTGCTCTTCAGTGTCTCCCTCACTAACATTTTCCTATTGTGATTGTTTCCTTGGTACAACTTTGCTAAAGCCTCCCACAGTTCCTTGGTTGTTTTCTTTCTGAAAACAAGAGGGATCACATGATCCTTCTCCCCATCCAGAATAATGCTGCTCCCTTTCAAGACCTTTTGGGTTACGACGGCCAATTGTGCAACATCGGTAGGGGGGGTGAGTTGCTGCTACAAAATCCCAAATCTCATTCCCCATCAACACCAATGCTATCTTTTCGTTTGAAGAACTATAGTTGGATGCACCCTCCAACTGGTCTTCAAATCTCAGCCTAGTTGCAACCATCCTCATAACCTCCAAATGAAATACTTGACCCATAAAAGTATTACTGCTGGAAAATAATTATTTGGCTAAAATCCTCGTGACAAAATCAATCTTCCTTTTGCTTAGAATTTATTGCTTTGATACCATGTTAAATTTTCCAATACCAAATTTGATTTAAATTCTTAGAGTTTATTTCGCCAAACAAATTGTTTTAGGAAAAAACTGTTGAATGGAAATACACTGGTATTTTAACTTAAATAAGTTGTAGAGGAACTTTAAATAGAAAATTATTCACAAATAAAACAAAATTTTCACCCTTGAAATTCTCCTTCGCTTTTTATTACTTGGGAAAATTAAGGGCTCCCTTAATAGAGAAAATGAACCTTAGATACTGTTGTCGCCCAAATTGTACAGGTGAATGCGACGACTCCGGGCGGGAGCTATCACTCTGATCCCCACCCTCTCCTTTCTAGCTGTCTCCCTAGTCCTATGAAAGTGCGGAAGAAAGATCTGTTGAGAATCGACAAGTTTGGGAGACACAACTGGATGGCCTAGAACTTGGTTAATGATGATTAGCAAGTTTAATTATTAACACGATTTAATTGGATTATATGAGAGACCAATGCCTTATGGAGTCAAATTACTTGCATAATATAAATTAGTCACCAAGTTGTCGGATGAACAATTGCTGCTTAGAATGCACACTATCCTATATGAGATGTGACACTTAGAGATAAGTGAAATGCAAACTCTTGGTTAATTTTAGATTAGATGCCTATGTAAATGAGTCCTTTCTCTTAGTTGTTTTGAAATTAGTTTCACGTGTAGGTTGTGGAGAGAAACCAAGGGGAAGAAAGTCAAGGCTTTATTACAATACCTCCCTTGGGGTTTTAACCACCTGAATGCCTCCGACGCTGCAGAGATCGTGGCTGTGAGGACTGAAAGGTTAGCGTGTTAACCACAAGTGAGGGTCTAACTTCACAAGTTGGGTGAGAAAGGTGGTCTTATTGTCTTTCAACCAAGCTTATGCTTGGAGGTAAATTTTAACAATGCACTACTACTCCTAGAATGCAAGTGCAAAGTGAGTGATTGGCTTTAGGCGAGATTGTTAAATGTTTTAAGTACTTTGAGACAAAATATCCAAATAATATATTCGATTTAGAGCAATAAAGGAAAATACTTAACAATTACAAGGCAAATCTTCACCAAAAGTAGTGCTTAATGAACTCTTTGATTACAAATTAGATGACAAGTAGAGTGTAAAGCAATTCAAGATTAGCAATCTCACAGTGGACAATTACTTGATTAAATGACAATAAACATAAAGTGCACAAGCCCAATGTTTCTCTTAAACAATGTTAATTGCGAATTGGACAATGCCAATCTTTCAACAAGATATCAATTCAATTAGCAATTCTTGAGATTACTTAGATGACTTCAATATTACTATTATCAATATATCAATATAGTGATCAATCAATTGCTTTAAGAGTGAGCTACAATATTGCAAGATTTAGATGTCATGCTCACTTGCAAGAAACAACATTACTGCACTTATTACAAATGCAAACTCACAAGAGATGCTTATTATGCTAATTATGACAATAATAATGGAAAACAATGTAACCACTTATCTAGTAGCCAATTTCTTTAGGAAATGATGGCAATGACAAGCAAAAATATTCCTTTAAATACCAATGACACAAAACACTAGCAATCTGTAAATTTTTGAAGATGTTCTATGCTTGATGCAAATTTACTTCAAACCCGATACCAAATAGCAATCACATAAACATGAAAGTAAAATGCTAATAGAACATACCAATAAATCAACGGAAGACAAGCCAAAAATTTACTTAACTTTGATAAGCAAAATATATGTGTTGTGGTGCGTTATGACGGTCAACAGGATGCTTCAACCAGCAAAGTCTCCTTACGGTCAACCAACCAAAAGTGTCACACAACCTTCAAGACAACTCCACAAAAGTCAACCCAAAGTCAACGAAAGTCAACATTGTCTAGTTAACGCAGTCAACACAGAACAACAACAACAAAAAGCCAATGCAACATGTCAAAGGTCAACGTTTAGCCTCTGTATATGTGCCAATGAATGCGGCCTTTAGAAATCCGAAGTTTGGTGAAGGTTTGAGGTCAAAAGGACCAAGCGTTGACCAAAGTCAACGCTGGTCAAACCTGCGCTGAAACCCTACACAGATCTGTACTAGAAACCCTAGCTGCTGTTCAACACGTGTGAGAAGAAAAGCCTCCAAAAGGTGGTCGAACCAATCATACACAATAGAGAAAGTGTGTGATGAGTGGATGATGAAATGACCTCCAAGTCTGTCCAATTTATATCCATCTGTGAGGGTGTGTGACATCTCTGTTGGGGCTCCAAGCCTACATTACAATTCTGGTAGACCTTGCACATAAGTGGAATAAATTCAAAATAAATGTTCTGCTCATCCGATCAAGATGATGTTTAGATCAATCTTGTACCTCTCCGAAGGAGGAATCCAATAAAAATATTGGCTTCATCATCTGAGCAATACAACATGGAGTTTGGACCTAGTTGCCCAAAATTAACGCTCCCTCTCAACTAGGGAGAACTCCATCCATCAGTGCCATCCAAACATCGTGCATCATCCTACCGTAACTTGCTTTGCTGGCTTCTTTATTTCAAATGGTGAGTCACAAAGACATCACTCCTGGTTGACCCGAAATCAGCTCAGAGGTTCGAACCTCTATAGGACTCAAAGGAGTCTCATACTAACTCAGAGTTAGTTTAATTGACCTGAAGTCAATTGGAGGTTCGAAACCTCACTAGACTTGATCCCAGATCAAGAGGTTTGACATGTGCCATCCTAGACATAAAGAGTACGATAATCTCCGATGCGTCCATCGGTCTTGCTATCGGTTTCTATCCACATTTCCACCTCATTGGCCAAGATGAGAGGTACTTCCCATGAGTCTGGGACTCCATGCGTAGGATGCATACAGGGCACAAATCAAAGAGAGGTGAACCAACTCAATAGCATCATGGTGGGGCGGAAGCATACCAACAAGGTTTGGCAAGCCTAGCCCTGTGGTTGCTTATAGCTCCAAGAAGCTATCCCCAAAGTCCCTTGGAGCTCCTAGAGCTCATCGTCCAACAAGACCTCAGAATAGGGTCGTTCCACGATTCCAAGATTCTCACGGAAGGTTAGGAATTTGACCTTCCCTAATGGTTTAGTGAGAATATCTGCGACCTGCTCATCAGTTCCTATATGATCGAGCCTTATGATGACTCGTTGTACCATATCTCGGATAAAATGGTACCTGATATCAATATGCTTAGATCAATCGTGGAACACGAGATTCTCTGACAAACGAATCCCACTCTGGTTATCACAAAAGATAACGGTGGTATCTAGCACATGCTTGAATAGCTCACTGAAGAGCTTTCGCAACCAAATAGCTTCACAACAGGCCATACTCGCTTCAATGTATTCGGCCTCAGCAGTGCTCAAAGCCACCGACTTCTGCTTCTTGCTGATCCAAGATATCAAAGCCGAACCCAAGGTGAAGCAACATCCAGATGTGCCCTTGTGATCCACCACATTGCCATCCCCATCGACATCAGTATATCCATGGAGTCTCAAACTCTCGGCAGTGTATCTCAGCCCATGGTTTATCGTGCCTCGAAGATATCTCAAGAGATTCTTGGCACTAACCCAATAAATGTGATGAGGATCAACCATGTGTTGACTCAAAGTGTTCACTGTAGAACATATGTCCAGACGAGAGTTCACTAAGAACATCAATGCTCCTATGAGTTGACGATATGCGGTAGGATTTCCCAATGCAAGCCCAACAATATTTCCACAACTTCTTGCAGTTGAGTTCCATCGGTGTCGACACGGACTTACAGTCCACCATACCAAATCTCTCCAGCAGCTTCACATTGTATTTTTCTTGAGGAAAATCCCATCAGGTCTCTGTCAGACCTCTAAGCCTAGGAAGTAATGCATCAGTCCTAGGTCTTTCATCTTGAACTTGGAAGCGAGCTCCCTCTTACACTGATGAATGAGAGGGTCAGCACCTGTCAGGAAGAGATCGTCCACATAGAGAACCAGAATGAGAGGCTTTGTCTATCAACCTTGAAGTAAAGGTTCACTTCGAGTGAAGCCCAGCTTCATCAAGTAGCTAGTTATCCTCTCGTACCAAGCCCTGGGTCTTGCTTCAACCCATAGAGGGATTTCTTCAACCTGCATACATGAGAGTCTCTATCCTGGACTTCGAACCCCAGAGGTTGCTCCAGATACACCTCTTCCTTTATCGAACCATGCAGAAAAGCGGTCTTCACATCCATTTGATGGAGACTCCATCCTTGCATGGCAACAAGGGCAATGATGGATCTGATGGTGGTATAGCGGGCCACACGTGCAAATATATCATCATAGTCTATGCCTTCTTCTTGAGAGAAGCCTCGGGCAACAAATCTTGCCTTGTACTTTTCAGCACTACCATCAGATCCATGCTTGATCTTAAAGAACCATTTCGAGGTGTCAACAACTTTGTCCTCCGGTCTTGGGATCTCATCCCATATATCATTCTTCATAATGGACTCGTACTCTTCGTGCACAACATCCTTCCGGACTTGCTGCTTTACGACTTCTTCAAATGATCCAGGCTCAGATTGTACGATTGTACTCATTGCTGCTAGATAGCCTTGGTATTTATTTGGCTTCTTACCTTCTCGGAATGTCCCCCTTTGGGCCATATGTCTCTCCGCACCCTCGAGAGTATCCTTGAGCCATGAGGGTCTTCTCTTCATTGAAGGAGGTGGATCAATAGGGTCCATCAGTCCTTCAACATTGAGCATCATCTCATACTTCGGCTCTTCTTACTTCCCTGATCTTACATCATGGTCTTCCTCGGAGCTAGGAAGATTTATCACTTTCCTAAGGGAAGCATCTTTATCGAAGGTGACATCGTGGCATATCTCCACTTCTCTTTGACTAGACACATAGATTCTATATGCCTTTGAAGTTTCACTGTAGCCCACAAACATCCCCTTCTTTGCAGAAGCATCCAACTTGCTTCTCTTCTCTTTCAGCACATGAAAGTAAATGGGACAACCAAAAAATCTAAAATGAGAAACATCAGGTTTCTTACCAGAGAAGACTTCTTCGAGAGTTTTGGAGTCCAGAGCGGAGTGCGGGCATCGATTTTGTATGTACACTATAGTGTTCGCAGCTTCTCCCTATAGAAACTTCGGAAGACCTTGGTCACATAACATGGCACGAGAAGCTTCCACAATGGTGCTATTCTTTTTTCAGCAATGCCATTTTGCCTAGAAGTATACACGGTTGTGGCCTCCCTCTTAAAGCCAACTTCTCTGCAAAAGTCATTGAACCCGTTTGACTCATATTCAGTGCCATCATCGGTCCTCAAAATCTTGATCTTCTTTCACGTTTGATTTTCCACCAAGGCCTTGAAGGTACGAAACCACATGAATGCTTCGTCCTTCTTCTTCAAGAAATATATCCAGGTCTTGTGAGAGAAGTCATCTATAAACATTATGTAATAAGAAGATCCTCCCAAGGATGTCACGGGCAGCATATCAGATAAATCAGAATGTGTCAATTGCAAGACATCAGATGTCTTTGTGACACTTGAGGGGAATGGTCCCCTTGTATGCTGTCCTTCGACACAACCTTGACATACACCTTCATGATCATTTTTGAATTCGGGCATCCCTGTCACCACCTTCCTTGCTTCGGGTTGGGCTTTGTAATGAAGGTGTCTAAACCTCTAGTGCCATAATTTGATTTGACGAATTGTATCACATGTCATAGCCCCCAATGGACTTCCTCCAACCTAGTAGAGTGTATCAACTCTAAAACCAATAGTGAGAGCTTTCTTGAAACTCTTCTTCCAGAAGCGTACCTTTCCATCGACGAATGCCACCTTGAAACCTTTGTCTTCCATGACCAAAATAGACACAAGGTTCTTCTTCAAATCAGGTACATACAATACATCTTGCAAATGGAGGACTTGACCTTGAGATAAATGGAGGGTCACGGTCCCTGTCCCTTTCACAGGATAGGTGGCATTATCTCCAAGGATAAATTGCAGATTAGTATCCTTCTCAATCAAATCAGAGAGGGCTTCTTTAAAACCAGTGAGTTGCCTTGAAGCACCACTATCAATCAACTGGACATCCAAGGTGTTGGGTGGAGATGCGGCAGAGAGGGCAGATTCAAGAATGAATTCATTTCTTTATTTGTCAACAACATTAGATCCTTCATACCTAGAATTTCTTGATCTTTTGAAAGGTTGCCCATTTCCATTACGACCAGAGGAAGCCTTTCTCTTTCCTTTGAACCTGTTGTTCCTTTGATTGCCATTTCCCCTGTTGTTGTTGTTATCATCATCCTCGGGAGAATCCCTTCTATTAGGGCATTCTCTAGTATAGTGGCCAAACTTGTTACATCTGAAACATCTTCCTTTCTTTCCTTTGGCCCCTACTCTTCCATGGTTCCTTGGACCACCATTGTTCTTCTTCTTAGCACGAGCGGTGAAGGCAACATTACCTTCATTTTCATATTCCATCTTGTCTCCTCTTGAGTGCATCTCGAAAATTCTTCATCAAAATCAGGAATCAATTATTATTGAGAATGGTAGTAATGAATACATGCCATTTAGAGGGGAGACCTCCAAGTGCAATGAGAACCATTTCTCAATCAGCTATTGTTTCCCCAATGGCGAGAAGGTTTAATGTTTTGAAAATCGCGATCGTGATTAAATCGGCGAGGGGAAAAAATCGTAAAAATCGGGAAAAAATCGGTAAAAATCGGGAAAAAATCGACATATACAAAAATATTCATTTTTTTTTCAATTTTTTTAATATCTAAAGCATCCACAGCATAAAATAAATGCATTGACACATAAAGATGAAAAAAAAACTAATATATAAGATGTGTAATATCATGTCTAGTGCTACATCACACATAAAACTGAATCATGTCCTAAATACTAAGTCCTGAGTCTCAAGAGTCAACTCAGCCTCAAAATATCAACAAAAAATATAATAATGCATCTCATATCATGAGTCATAATGTCATATACAGAGGAATGTCAATGCACCATATAACCTATGGTCCTATACTACTCATTTCCTCTGCCCCTCTTGCGAGAAAATTTAACAACTTTCCCTCTAGATGAAGAAGCTGGTGGGGCTGGCAATGGACTCTGTGGTGCTCTAGAAGTAGAACCTGAAGCACCAAAACGGGAACCTGAAGCACCAGGAGCTAAAGGAGGCAGACCACGTCCTCTACCGGTAGTAGGGGTAGATGGTGTCACCTCCTACTGCTGCAGCTACTCCTCCTCGTCCTCCTCCTGCTCCACTACCTCCTGCTCTGTCCAATTAGGGGTTGACTCCATGACAGGCCTCTCAGCCTCAACACTCCATTCAGTAGTGGTGTCAATCGCATCTAAAGAGATGGCCTCCATATTAGGTGTCCTCTCAAGTTGTCTCACCCACAATCTAAGATTGTAGTAGATGTAAACCATGACAGGTCTCTCAGCCTCAACCCTCCATTCAGCAGTGGTGTCAATCGCATCTAAAGAGATGGCCTCCATATCAGGTGTCCTCTCAAGTTGTCTCACCCACAATCTAAGATTGTAGTAGACGTAAACCATGTCATTGAGGCGCTGGGACTCCAACCTGTACAAGGGTCATAAATTAATAAATTAAAAATATATATTATAAACAATAAATAATAATTATAAAAACAATTATTTAATGAATTCAAAAAATCAATTGGAATATTTTAAGTTTTTAACCTGTTGCGCTTTTTGGTGTGTATTTTTTCAAAAACACTCCAGTTGCGCTCGCATCCTGAAGAGCTACATGTTTGGCTGAGTATTCTAATGGCAAGATTTTGGAGTTTTGGTAATCTGCCACCGTAGCTCCTCTACCATGCATCTACAAGTTACAAGTTACAACAAAATAAGATAAACTCATAGCAGGGATAATTTTAAGGATGGAAAATTATCTTGAAGTTTAAAATGTTGGCGAATTTCACTAGTCCCTAATATGTGAACTATAAACTTTTATTGATATGTTTATAAAATTTTACAAATTTATAATGATTTTATATATAGTCTCTATATAATGTTGGCTATTTTTAAGGTAAAATAATTTTATATTGTAAAATTTGGGGTTTAATCATAATAATCATAAGCTTTTACAAAAAAATGGAAATTGGCGAATCTTTTTTTTGGAAAAATCATGGAAAATTAGCCCACCTGCGAATATTAGCCCCTAAAATTTTCGATGTCATAAAGTTACAAACATAAGAAAATTTTTAAAATAATGAAAATTTTACTTGCATTTTAGTAGTCCTATCTTGGACAGCCATGTCAAAGCTCAAGGTGCCACCTGCCAATCTGTATACCTCCATTTCTTTGGATATCTCTGCACGTTCTGATGGAGATGGCACCATCTTCTGAACATAAGTGAAAAAACCATCCATCACCTCAGCATCAAATAGGAAACTACATGAGTAAGCAAATTCGGGGTTTAGGAAGACCCCTGCAGCATGAATGGGACGATGGAGTGTGTTGTTCCATTGGTCATCAATCACTTCCCATAAAAGAAGTTGTTTTTGAAACCCCTCATCACCCTTATTATCATAGTAGCTGTGAATGGCTTCTTTGGCCCTATCCATGGCCTCATACAAGTAGCCCATTGCGGGCTTCTCTCCATCAACCAATCCAAGAACTTTTACCAAAGGTTTAGTAACGTTGCACACCTCTTGCACTCCCACCCAGAAGCTTTCCTGATATGAAACCAACCTGCAGATGGCTTCTCCCTTTGGTTTGCGACTGACAGTCAAAGCACGCCACTCCTCTGAAAGAAACATTCTCTTCAAATCCCACATAGAATTCAAGAGGGATTGAAGAGATATGAAACTAGTGGCAAATCGTGTAATAGCAGGGCGCACAAACTCCTCCTTGATGGTGAATGTTCTCATTAAATTAAGCACAAATGCATGATTATATATAAATTTTGTAATGCTCTTTGACGATTCTACAATATCTTTGACAAAATCAATCTTTCCTATGTCCTCCAACATCAAATCAAGGCAATGTGCAACACAAGGTGTTCAAAATATGTTCGGATGCCTCTCCATAAGCATCTTGCCAGCAACAACATAGTTTGCAGCGTTGTCCGTTATGATTTGGATAACATTTTGGGGACCCACCTCCAGAATGAACACATCCAATAAATCACATAATAATCATGCATCTTTGACATGTGCAGATGCATCAACAGATTTCATAAACATTGTCCCCTTGGGACAGCTGACCAAGGAGTTAATAAGGGTCTTACTCTTTTGATTAGTCCAACTATCTTATATCACAGTGCATCCTATGACTTCCCATGATGCCCTTAACTCCTCCAATCTCTTGGTGCAATCAACTTTCTCATTTTTAAGAATGCGCCCTCTAAAGTCATCATATGAAGGGGCTTTGTATCCTGGACCAACAACAGCGATAACATCAATCATAGCCTGATAAAATGGATTGTTCCTGGCAACAGTGAAAGGAATATCACTCCAAAGAAAGAGTTTGCCCAATAACCTGTCAGCTTCTTCCTTCTCCTTTTTTTTAATAAGTGAGGAGATAGATGGCTGTGCACTGGGACTGGTTCTAGGAACAAAATATGAGGAGGCAGCTACGGGGTTGGGTGTAGAAGATGTTGATGTTGAAGAACCACTACCACTCTCACGGTCAACTCTAACCCTTGATATTTGATTCTTCAGAGCTGCCTTGCTGAGTTTAGTTGTTTCTATTTCTTCCAATGATTTGATGGCTCTTCTGATAATTTCTAGATTGGTATTTGTGCAAGGGCCTACTTCATGTCCAAGAATTTGTGCCAGGTGGTATTTCAACATGTATACCCCCCCTGTCATGTGTTGACCACATAATTTGCAACTCAAGTTTGATCGGTCAAACCCTTGACCAGGTTCACCAAATTCCCATAAAGGATCCAATTTCCTTGGCATGTTTGTAAATTTGTTGAACTCTTGACTCTTGAGTTTTACTGTAAGATGAACTTTGAACTTTGAAATTTGAACCTAGGGCAAAAGAAAAATTGCAAGTTAAAAAATAAAATAAAAAAATTACAATTTTACGTACAACATTTTGATTTTTTCACAAAAAAACCCTAACTCAATGCAAAAATAATGGGAAAAAATACATGTTGTAACACAAGCAAAAATAATGGAAAGAAACTAGGAGCACAAGAAGAAATATAAAAAATAAATTTAACAACCAATTTTTTGCATTTTTGACCAAAATAAACCCTCTCCTCTCAATAAAACCCAAAAAAAAAAAAAAAAACATAACCAAATGCAATAAAAAATGATGAAAAATACATGGGTGATAAAAACCCATGGAAGAACAAGAAAAAAACAAAAAAAAGGGTCAAATTTGATGCGCATACCTGGAAAAAACGTTTTGCCGAATAAACTTGGTCCAAATTCGAATTTTGTTGGCTTGGCTTGCTAAAATCTTTCACTTTTTTCCACTCTTGCCCTTGTAGATCACTTATCCTCCTCCTTAGCTCTCCTTCAGTGCTTAGCTCTCCTTAGCAAAACTCTCATTGCAAGAATGAGACAAAAAAAAAATTCAAAATCGCACTTAAAAACTTGTTGTTTTGAGGGCCGGCGATTAATTTCGATCGGATCGCGATTTTTTTTTTTCAAATAGAAAAAATTGTGCAAAAAATCGCCGATTAAATCGGTCTTCTGAAAAAATCGCGATTAAATTGCGATTTTCAAAACATTGGTTTTTCCTTATTTTGGTCAACTTCAGAAAATAGGATTGAACAAATTCATGCTTGCCTTTATTGAGATTCTTCAATTGGTTCTTAAAGAAAAGAACTTGATTTGCATTGTTAGCCCTGAACATATTGACCAACTTATCATACATCTCCTTAGATGTGCCCTGTTCAGAGATGTAAGCAACCAAACTTTTATGGATGAAATCTTGGATAATCAGCTTAGCTTTGATTTCCCCTTTTCTATACTTCGTCTTTGTGGCAACGGGTGCAGATGATGGAGGTTCTTGGATATTTCCTTGCACATAGTCCATGACATCTTGATCTTCCAAGACCAAGTCCAAAGATATCTTCCAAGCATGATAGTCAGATTTGTCAGTCAACTTATCATCAGCTTTGAAGCCATTTTAATTTGAGGTACCCATGAGTCCTTGACAAATACTACTTCTACGGTGATTACTCTTAACACAAACTTGGGCTTTGTCTTCACCTTAGCTCTAATACCATGTAAATTTTGAAGATGTTCTATGCTTGATGCAAATTTACTTCAAACCCGATACCAAATAGCAATCACATAAACATGAAAGTAAAGTGCTGATAGAACATACCAATAGATCAATGAAAGACAAGCCAAAATTTACACTTAACTTTTGATCAGCGAAATATGTGTTGTGGTGCGTTACAACGGTCAATAGGATGCTTCAACCAGCAAATTCTCCTCATGGTCAGCCAACCAGAAGTGTCACACAACCCTCAAGATAGCTCCACAAAAGTCAACCCAAAGTCAACGTTGTCTAATCAACATAGTCAACACAAAACAATAACAGCAAAAAGTCAACACAGCAGGTCAAAGGGCAACGTCTAGCCTCGGTATATGTGCCAATGAATGCGGCCTTTAAAAATCGGAAGTTTGGTGAAGGTTTGAGGTCAAAAGGACCAAGCTTGACCAAAGTCAACGCTAGTCAAATCTGTGCTGAAACCCTAGACAGATCCGTACCAGAAACCCTAGCTGTTGTTCCACACGTGTGAGAAGAAAAGCCTCCAAAAGGTGATCAAACCAATCAGACACGAGAGAAGTGTGTGATGAGTGGATGATGAAACGACCTCCAAGTCTGTCTAATTTATATCCATCTGTGAGGGTGTGTGACACATCTGTTGGGGCTCCAAGCCTACATTATAATTCTGGCCGACCTTGCACATAAGTGGAATAAATTCAAAATAAATGTTCTGCTCATCCGATCAAGATGATCCTTAGATCAATCTTGCACCTCTCCGAAAGAGGAATCCAATAAAAACATTGGCATCATCATCTGAGCAGTACAACATGGAGTTTGGACCTAGTTGTCCAAAATTAACACAATCCATACAACACAATGTATTAATGCTTTTCAATGACAATGAATGGAAGTGAGAGAAACACACATAATTCAAGGAGGTTAGAAAACTTCCTAGGATGAATTCGTTTGACAAAATCGTAGGCTTACCTGGGTGTTATTACATAGCTTAATGGTCATACTAGAATCATTTACAATAAATCTTGCAGAAATTAGGTTTGCAATGATAAAATTCATGCTGATTGATGCCTTTGATCTTCGAAAAGTTGTATCCACTTGCTTGTACTTTTCTTCTCGGTCTGTTGACAAGTGTGGTCAACAAATACTGAGTAAGTTAATTTAATTTAGAGCACTTTAGGATGCAAATATGAAGTCCATATAAATGCAAAAATGCAAATGAGGCAACCAAAATGCTAAACTAGTTTGCCAACACAATCTTCTCAATGGATTAGGTTGTTTTAGATGCAAATGCCACTGTTATGATCAGACTTTAATATGCTTATGACAATCAAGAAATTTTAATGAAATAAGCCAAATATTGACTACCCAATTTACGCAAGTGACTTAGCAATGTGTTAGGAAACTTGTCAATTAATTTTATGTCACTTATATGGATATTTTAGCATTGTTATCAAATGATTATATGGCTGTAAGTAAAACAGTGAGAGAGTGAGGTGTTCGAAGAAGCAAACCACTTGGCCTTTAGGCCTAAAAGATGGCTAGAAGACTTGCCCAAAACTTCTCGAATGGAGTGAGCACCTGCATCGACAGCTTGGAAATTCGCTGCAAACACCAAGTGTTAGCTCAATAACCTAATGCAATGACTGAATAGGGCAAAGGGGGCAAGGAAAAGGGGGAATGTTGTGAAAATTCTACTTTTGTATCATGGTTTAATTCTCCTAGATTAAATTATACAAGTTATCTTCAGAAATAAGATTAAGAAAATATCGAAGTAAACACAACTAACAACCAACACATGCAGATAATTTACTGAATATTACGTTCATCCAAACAAAGTGACACACTGATTTTTGGACATAAGTCCTCGGAAAAATTGAAAGCGGGAAAATCGATGCAACAGATATGAGGGTTTATTATATTAAGTAGATTTTGAGTACAACAAATCTGGGCACCAAATCTGGTTCACCCGATAGAGAATAAAAGTAGATCTGCAACTAACCTGCTGTTCTGAGACCAAAATTTTGACTGATCCACACCTTCAAACGGGATTTACAAGACTCAGTCTGGATCCAACGCTAGAAACCCCAACGCTGCCCTTGAAGCCCCAACGTCAGTGCTGCTAGGCTCTGCGTGCGTTTGTGCTGCTTAGAAGGGGATTGTGTAACCCCAGAGTGGGTGACGTAGTCCTCATGTTGCCTCTGGAGGCCTCTATGTAACTCTGAAGCCCTCTGAACTTGCAACGCTGCCCCTTCCTGGGCTTGCGTAGCACTTGCATAGTGACTGAAGCCTCTGAGTTGCACAGCTGCTGCTGCTGCCCTTGCTCCTTTGTGCAATCCTTGAAAGCTGCTCCTCTGCCTCTCGCTGTCTCTTGGCTTCGGGATCAGATCATCTCCTCAGCCAATACTACTCCTCGCTTCAGAAAACTCTTCCGGAAATTCTTAGCAAATCCTGCCCTAGAATTCGAGATCCGTCTCTCAGCTCTGCCTTTGTGTGTGTGTCTACAACTAACCCTCAAGCCTTTCTCTTATATTTTTTCATTGATTTCATCAATGACCGAGATTAAAACACTTATCAACGACTGAGATTAAAAGACTACTTGATCCACATCATTTAGAACATTTTAGCACATGTGTTAATTAATTCACTTTAATTATTTAACTTTCCTAAGTTTAGACTTTGGAAATATATTAAAATAAATAATTATTTGAATAACTTGAACACCAGCGGAAATTTCTCCAAACGTTGTCAGGGTTTTGGAGTTCAAGTGTGTCTTAGCCCCTCCACAAAATTTCAGGGCTAGAGCACACCCGATGCTACCTTAACTACACAAAATCTCAACGCTCCATCTTAGCACAGAGTGTGCTCTAGCAATACACCCACACCATGTACTGCAAGATCTTGATGTTGGTTTCCGTGCTCCTGATGCTTGGCCTGCTGCCCTCCATCCACTGCACTGCTGCCCATGTCATTGTCACTGAAACTGCCACATCTGTATTGCAGCTCCCTCTCAACTTGCTGCATCATGTTGCCCATAGCACTGTCACTGCTAACTGCTGCATTGCAACTCAGTTGCGGAGAAGTAAGCAACTGAAGGACTCCTGCCCAATTGTTGACAAATAATTCAAGCTTCATCTGATCACTGAAGCTCCTTGGCTGTTGATTTACACTGTACTCTTGAAGTCACTGCGCTGCTGCAACTCCGCACCACGTGAGTCCAACCTCTCTGTGCTGCTGCAACTCTGCACTGCGTGAGCCCAACCTCTTTGGGCTTCTGAAATCCCATTAGCTTTTGCGCTGCTGCCTACACGCTGCTGCTGTCCCTACATTACGCAGCTCCCTCCTTAGCTCTTCAGCTTTCCCCACTGCTTCACTGTGACCTTCTGCAACCACCTCCCGACTCATTCCGCTACCGTCTTATGGCTCTCGTAGCTCGTATTGATCCAAGAGTAGGGCTGACTCAAGGATCCTGCCACTTTGTCTGTTGCTGATCTGTAGATCCATATCACCCCACCTCTTCTCTCGAGGCACATGAGCACTCATGGCTGCATCATCATTAGAGCCATCATCCTTTGCTGCTGCAATCTTGGAATTAGAAGATCCTTTGTCCTTCTTCTTAGGACAAGTGCTGGCGAAGTGTCTGAGTTCACCACAATTAAAGCACCGAACCTTGGATAGGTCCCTCTTCTTCTTCCTTTGCTGCCTTTTTTCCTTTGATGCAAGGGCTGCATCCTCTTCCTCTTTCTTTACTTTGGCTGATCCGCTTCCACTGCTTTGTCCCTTGGTGAATCTCCTAATTTCTTCCTGACAGAGGATTGCCCACATACATGCCCATGATGGTAATGTTGTAGTGCCCAAAATGCTCTGGACAAATGTTTCCCATTCTTTCATCATTGCATTCAGGGCAGTCCTCACTAGGAGCCCCTCATTTGGAGTTGCACCCATGGCAATCAGCTGATCCCAAATAGTCTGAAGTCTGAAGAGGAAGGGATCTATCTCCTCACCCTTCTGCATCTAGAATAACCACATTTGATTCTCCAGAAGCATCCTTCTTTGGACAGAGCCACCTGAATACATCGCGTCCAATGTTGCCCACATCTCATTTGCCATATTCTTTTCGGTATATGAGGCATGACGTGGTCTTTGACTCTGTCCATTATCAACCGATTAGTTCGTGCTTGATTTTCATCGTACTTCTTTAGAGGATCTGCATTGGTTGGCACAACTAGGACTTCATCTGCATGGTCCTTGAGGCCATATTCATCCAGGACTGTCAAGATCCTGGCCCTCCAGATTACAAAGTTGGACACGCCGTCCAACCTATCCTGATCTCTCAATCCATATGGCGCGATCTGCTCAGATCTGTCAGAACAGATATCCTCTCCCTCTTTTTGTTGAAATACTCAACAGAAAATGTTGGATCTGGGTTTCTTGGTGATTAGAAACCCTCTATAGTAGCTGCTCCCTCTGACAACTGCTTTCCCTCCTGGAAATCTTCACCCAAACACAATTATACAGTACTCTCCGATCACCCTCCTGATCGAATCTTAGATCTGTTTGGCTCAGATCTGTTGAGTGACTGTCTTCCTCCTGCTCTTTGTTAACTTAGCTAGGCACAATTCTGCACCGACAGAATCTCCACCACACCAGCATTACTGAAGATCTGAAGCATTGTTTCCGAATCTTAGCAAGGCTTCTCTGCAGCCGGAAGAATGACTGGATTGCGTCTTGCTGACTGGCCCAACGTAGCCTCATTGCTGCTTAGAAGTGGATTGCGTAACCCCAGACTGGGTGACGCAGTCCTTACGCTGGCCTGGGAAGGCTTTGTGTAAGCCCGATGGCCTTTTGTAGCTACAACGCTGCCCCTTCGTGGGTCTGCGTCCTCCTGTTGCCAAGCTGTTCCTTCTGGATCTGCTACTTCTCCTGCTGTCCTGCAGAAAAAATATTCTTCGGCCGATTTGCTAGAGATTCAACTTGATTTGCTATCGCGCTGATACCATGTGAAAATTCTATTGTAGTATCATGGTTTACTTCTCCTACTTGATTAAATTATACAAGTTATCTTCAGAAATAAGATTCAAAAAATACCGAAGTAAACATAACTAACAGCCTACACATGCAGATCATTTACTGAATATTACGCTCATTCAAACAAAGTGACACACTGATTTTTGGACATAAGTCCGCGGAAAAACCCAAAGCGGGAAAACCGATGCAACAGATATGAACGTTTATTTTATTTAGTAGATTTTGAGTACAACAAATTTGGGCACCAAATTTGGTTCCCTCGACAGAGAATAAAAGTAAATTTGCAGCTAACCTGCTGTTCTGAGACCAAAAATCTGACTGATCCACACCCTCAAACAAGATTTACAAGACTCGGCCCAGATTTGGCCCTAGAAACCCTAGAGCTGGCCCTTAAGCCCCAACGACAAACTTGCTAGGCTCTGCGTGCCTTTGCACTGCTCAGAAGGGGACTGTGTAACCCCAGAGTGGGTGACACAGACCTTAAGCTGTCTCTAGAGGCCTCTGCGTAACTCTGAAGCCCTCTAAAGCTCCAACGCTGCCCCTTCCTGGGCCTGTGTAGCACCTGCATAGTGGCTGAAGCCTCTGCGCTCGATGTCCAAGCTGCTCCTCTGACTCTTGCCGTATCTTGGCTTTGGGATCAGATCATCCCCTCAGCCAATACTACCCCTCGCTGAAGAAAACTCTTTTGGAATTCTTAGCAAACCCTGCCCTAGAATTCCAGATACGTCTCTCAGCTCTGCCTCTGTGTGTGTGTCTCCAACTGACCCTCAGTCCTTTCTCTTATACTTTTTCATTGATCTCATCAACGACTGAGATTAAAACACTTATCAACGGCTGAGATTAACAGACTGCTTGATCTGCGTCATTTAGAACATTTTAGCACATGTGTTAATTAATTCACTTTAATTATTTAATTTTCCTAAGTTTAGACTTAGGAAATACATTAAAATAATTAATTATTTGAATAACTTGAACACCAGCTGAAATTTCTCCAAACGCTTTCAAGGGTTTGGAGTTCAAGTGTGTCTTAGCCCCTATACAAAATTTCAGGACTAAAGCACACCTGAGCTACCCCAACTACACAAAATCTCAACAAATGCTAGGCCTAGAAGGCTAGCGTTAGGGCCACAAAAGGGGCAGCAAGGCCTAATAAGCTTGCAGCTAGGGCAACGAAAGTCTAATAGGCCAACGCTTGGGCAAAGAAAGGCCCTAAGGGCGTGCGCCACCTAGGGCAAGCCTCCTACAGGCTGTCGCAAGGGAAAAAGAGGTGTTCGAGGAGGGAGAAGAGCAACGAAGGGTAGGACGAGGCCTTCAAGGCTTGCTTCCAGGGCTAGGAAGCCCTAAAGGGCAACCACAAGGCCTATTAGGGCTGCGGCTAAAGGGAGAAGCCCCTTAGGGGTTGCAACCAAGCCCTAAGGGCTGCCGCTAGGGGGCCGAGGCCTCTAGAGGGCCAGATGGCTCCATAAAAGGGAGGTTGAGGCCTCTAGAGGGCCAGATGGCTCCCTAAAAGGGAGGTTGAGGCCTCTACGAGAGCCTAGAAGGGGACGACTAAGGCTAAGGAGGAGGATGAGAGGGCTAGATGACTCACAAAAATTTTTGGTACCCTGCAATAATTTTTCTCCACAAATTTGATGCGAAAATGTTGAATGCTTGGCCTGCAAAATCAAATTTGAGGCTAGATCTTACCCTCAAGGGCCTAGATCTAGCTCAAAACCCCAACAAAAATTCTCTTGATCACCTTGAAGCTTACCTGCACAAATGGAGATAAAATTTCCCGAAAACCCCAATATATACAAAATTCAAAATAAAACCCCAAATCCCAATTGCTGCAAAACAAGGGCTAGAAAAAATATTTTACAAAATTATGTATACCAAATATTTACAAATATTCAATGCTTGTAAAATAATTTTTTTTTTTGAGAAAATAATTTTTTGAATATGACAATGAATCATTGTATTTTCGAAAGTTAGGGTATAAACTAAGTCTTTAGCGAAGTAAGAAAATCATATTAAACTTCCTAGAGCCCAAACAAGGTTGGCTTTTCTCCAAAGTCTTTGAACTTGGAGACCAAGTGCTGGTGTACCTGCAAATCTCTATATATTTCCTCAAGCAAACTTTTTATATCATATGGTGAATCAGATCACCTAAGATAAACCCAAAATTTACCAATAGAATGTTCTTATCACTAACAAATGAAATAACAGGTTAATAAAATTTTTAGCATAATATAGGAAAGCACATAACCAACACATACCTCAAATCAATGGACAAATAACACCATGAATTGAACCGCAAAGTCTTTTGATTATGACATCAAACATTTGCAGCAGAGAAATGGCTGAATACCAACGTTACAAATTTACGTAGTCTAGAATCATTGTTCCTTGAGAAGCAAAATGGCTTCTATTTATAGAAAAATCCTCCAAGTGTTGGCTTGATCCCCCTATCAAAATAATCTCGTACAGATTCTTCACCCTGAAACCTATATGCTTTTTACATCTAGAAGCTAAGTGCTAGAGGTACACATTACTTTTGTTGAAGATGATATGATATCCCTTGTCCTCAAGGGTAGCTACTGGAACAAGATTTTGCCTCAATCCTGGAACATAGAGAACATCACTGAGATGAATAGGATTACCTGACTTCTTTTAAAAGTTGACAATACCAACTATAGTTGTGTACTGACGATCATCTCCTAGTTCAATTAGAAACTGCAAGTCCTTCTCCTTTAGGTGGTTGAAACTCCTCTTGTTCCCGGTCATGTGGAAGGATGCCACTGAATCAATATACCATATACTGCTATTTGTTGAGCTTGCCGTTCAAGCAATCAATGAGAAATATTTCTTGAAATGGGCAGAAAATGTATCTACCTCTGCTGATGCAAGTACACGATCCTTACTGAAATCCTTCTTATGCTTAGGATACTTAGTTGCGTAGTGTCCAACTCATGGCAATGGAAGCTCTTGATCTTACTGATATCCTTCTTCTTGCCCTTCTGACTGGACTCTGCCTCTCCCTGGCTCTTCTTGCCCTTTGCTTTACCTGCAAGAGCAAAATATTCCTCGTCCTCGGTCGTGATTGATCTCCCTTCTAGTATATTCCCCTTTTACTTGACATCATGCTTAGTATGCTGGGCGAATTGTTGGGAATCTTGTGGTGGTGGGATAGCCTGCTTCATGGATTCTCCCACAAAATTATTTTCCAACACTATCATAATCATTCCTTTCCAAGAGATGAAGCTTAATGCTCCCTCTAGACAATGATCATCTCTCAATCCTTAGTACGCCATCCTGCTTCCCTAGAGAGCTCTCCAATACCTGCTCATTAGCTACCTTGTAATCCTTCACAAGAAGCTGTACTTAGGGCTCAAATAGACACCTTCTAATATCCCTCCATTTGTACTTAAGATGCCAAACAAACTGTCCCAAACCTGGCCTTCATCCACTTATCATAACATCAACTTGAAAACATCATTCTACATACCTTAGCTAGCAGACTTCTTCTGCTACTCTAGGTACCTTAGCTAGTAGACTTCTTCTGCTTCTCTAGGTCTCGACTTGTGCACTTATGTCTGTAGTTTCGGCCGTCTGGTTAGGGCTTGCTGACTATCGACCTCAACCCTTCAAACTTGGTTTAAAACACGTCAGAAATCTATTCTATTCCTTCCCACAACTCCTTTTTTCTTGTGCTGTTACTTGGCCACTTTTGAATTGTTGTTCCAACACTTTTGTGACCACAAAAATGTTGTGATGATTATGATTGGGATTAAATTGGCGAGGGTCCAGAAAAAGAAAAATTCATAAAAATCGGGATAAAATCAACAAAATTAAAAAAAAATACAAAAAATAGAAATAAAAATTTTAAAAATATAAAAAATAAGTTTTTTTGGGAAAAAATCACAATTTTTTCAAAAAAAGGGGATTAAATTGCGATTTTTTTTTCAAAATGAAAAAAATGCCGATTTAATTGTTTTAGGGAAAAAGTCGCAGTTTTCACAACACTGGACCACAGACCAACCTTAAATTAGTGCTCAACCTCTTTTGTAATTGCACAAAGATATTTGGCCTGTTGTACAGAGAAATAACACAACAAAACTAGCACCAAACTCTGCCCATAATGCCTCTCTTCCACATTGCCTGCTCCTCCCAAACTCGACCTTAATAATCACAAGATAAATGAACCAAAACAGGTCTTCTCCACTTCGCTGAGCTTCCTGAGGCTGCTGCTATTTTATAGAGATTCTCCTTTTGATATTTGCTCTTGGATGTATGAATCACATTGTGTTGGTCTTTTATTTTGTTACTTGTTCTGATACCATGTAGAAAATTTAGGAAAATTCTGATCTGCTTGAATGAACAAATTTGAGACTAACTTGTAATCCAAGACATATCATTTTCTTTACTTAGTTTGCAGCGGAATAGGAACATAGATAACATAGTCACAAATATCAACAATGGAATTTTTCTAGGGAACCCAATTGTGAAATGTGAAAATTTCTGAATGTTACTTATGCAGAAATCTACTATTAGATCTGGTTATGCTCCTCCTACTCATGCTCCCTTGGTCATCATGAATGACCTCATCTTCCTTTGGACAAACTTTCCCTCATATAGGGAAGTTAAGGCCTTCCACATCTCATTATCTGTCTTCTTTTCACCTATGTGTGGGACAATATGGTCTTTAATTCCATCCATGGTCAGCGGCTTGGCATGCATAACAACTTCATTATGGTTCCTTAGGAGATTTGCATCAGTCGGTGTGGCCAGAGTTTGTTCTGCGTGGTCTCTTAGATGATATGCCTCTAGGACTATTAGGATCCTAGCCTTCCAAACTGAGAAGTTGGAAAGGCCATCCAATTTGTTTTGATCACGCAGTCCATGAGGAGCCATTTGCTCAGAAATGTGCCGGAGCTTCCCTTTCTCTTTGCTAGAGAACTGGATCTAAGGCCCTTTGGCGAAACAAGCACCTTCTGCTCCCTCTGACAACTGATTTCCCTTCTTGGAAATTTGCCAAATCAACAATGATTCATCTCTTTTTGATCCTCTGATCAATCTGCAAGTTTCTTTGGCTAGAAACTCTCTGAGACGCTGATCTCCTCCCGCTCTTTGTCACTAGTCCTTAGGCTAAAAATCTGAAAACTTCATAATTTTAACTCCACCAGTACCTACTGAATTTCTGCAGCTGTGCTTCACGCTGTTCTGGATCTCACAGCTTCAGATCTGCGTCACACTGGCTAGCTTCAGACAATCCCAACATTGCCTCTATGCTGCCTCTGCGTAGTAAGTGCATGGGCCTGCTGGGAGACAATGTTAGACTGCGTCACCCTACCCTCTGCGTAACTCTGCTTCTCTGAAAACTGCGCTGTCCCTTCAAATTTGCCCTTCTGTTGCTTTTCCTGCTACTTTCCGCAGTAAGAACCTTCAATGTTCTGCTGGTGACTCTCCCAGATCTGCAATTGCTCTGGTACCATGTGAAAATTTCTGAATGTTACTTATGCTGAAATCTACTGTTAGATATGGTTATGCCCCTCCTACTTAATTAAGTTATTAAGCTGAAAATTCAGATTAATATCGAAGCAAAACACATAACAGACTTTCACCAATTAAGATCTAGAAAGAGTACATGTAGTCATAGACAAAGTGACATAGTGATTTTTTGGACAAATAGTCCCTGGAAAAACCCAATGCGGGAAAACTGGTCTGTTGGCTGCTGGAGGGTTATATTATTAAGAGTTTTCTGAATACAACAAATCTGGGTTCCAGATCTGGAAAACCCGACAGAGATAAAATAGATCTGCAACTCCTCGTCGCAACAAACACTTCTGAGAATTCTTAGCAAACTCGCTCTAGAATCTCAACTTAGCTTTAGTGCTCTGCCACTGTGCCTCTCTACAAATGACCCCAAGCCTTTCCTTTATACTTTTCTCGTTGGTTTACCAACGACCATGATCAGATCTTGAATCAATGGCTAAGATTAAAAGAAAGCTTGATCCGTGTGACTTAAGACAATTTCATCACATGTTTAATTTAATTAACTTTAATTATTTCATTTTCCTAAGTTTAGACTTAGGAAATACAGTAAAATAATTAATTAATTAAATATCTCCTAAACCAGAGGAAATTTCCCAAATCCCTTTCCAGGTCTTGTAGATTAAGTGCACTCTAGTACCTTCACAAAATTTGGGAGCTAGAGCACAATTGATGCTACCCCAAATACACAAAATCTCAACATGAAAATGTTTTGCTTGGTTGAGAATTTTATTGATAGAAATTTAGAGCAGTGGAACTCTTACAAAAAAATCCTATTTCAATAGAGAAAACAACTTGTTGTCCGTGCTAGTCCTTAGCTTGACACACCTTGTAAGAATTCTGATCTTGTTTCTTCCTTTCCTTGCTTGGCTTAACTCCTATTTCCTCGCGCTGATTTCTCCTAAATCTTAGCACAATAGTGGTTCCTGTTATTTAGGAATTCCTCCTAAATTCTAACGCATTCCTCATGGAATTCTCCTCTATCAATCCACCCCTCCGTCCACACGCTCCTACACAAACTCATGCTCTCTATTGCCTTTTTTCACCAACTTGTGCTTACAAGAAAATTAAATAATTTTGTGCCTTGGTCCTCCTTATAAGCTTTTTAAATAGTCTAAATCTAGCTAGTTATTATTTCTGGAAATCGAATTGGTGATTGATTGAGTTAACCGAGTCTAACTGACTCATGTAACTCATCTTGTCCAGATTTAGAACTTGATGAATTGTCCGAACTTATCGGAATTCACCTTGAGTTTTAGGAATTTGTCTTAAATTTTAGGAACTTGTCCTAACTTTTAGGAGCTCGTGCATGCTAAGGAAATCTGCTTCTTGGTCTCTTTGACTAAGGCACAAGTCAAAGGAAGGACCTTTCTTGCTACTCTTTTCAACATTGTGGTAACATTTTGGCACTGCTGTTGAGGACACGTAGCTTGTGTCTTTTTCCCATATGACAATATAAATCTTTACTTGGCGACTCCGTTGGAAGAACGAAGCCCTAGTTCTTCATTGAGCCTCAATGTTCCAATGCTAGTAGTGTGAAGCAAGCATTCTTTAAGGCAACTTAAATTCACCATCGCGACTCTTCTCTTTTTTTTTTCTTTCTAAGTAATGCTATCTCTATTATATCATATTTAACACAAAGTTACAAGGCTCATTCTGAGGGATGGACAAGTCCATTCCAGAGGGAAAACTCGAGAGTTTGCTGCCAAGAGCTGGACTGCCCCAAGAGGGGAAACCAGTCCTTAGAAACCACAGAGTAAGTGCTGCCTGAAACGGGAAACCAACAAAGAGAGTTTTCAAAAGTGAGCATAAAAAGAAAAGTATAACTTTCCTATACTTGAATATGCTAAAAAGAGCTAAAATGAAAATTCTAAGGAGGACCTTCATGCTTGTTGCTGGGGGAAGGAGCTTCTTCCAAGATTCTGCAGACGTAGCCATAGTCCACAGTGTCTAAGATGGACACGTTTGCGGCAGGTAGAGAGCCTAGCAAAGCTGGGAAACCAAGTCGCTCCACCGGAGTGTCCAACTGCAAGTCGTCCTGCGAAGAGGCAGCGTGCACATGGGGAGGGTCCAAACTGCCGCCATCTTTCTGCTCCTGGTTGCCTTCTGCATCCGAGTCCAAGTTGCCGTTGCTAGAGTCGCTAGAGTCGCCACTGCTGCCGGAAGCGGGTTGTACGGGAAGGGTTTTCATCTTTCGTGGGATGAAAGTCAGCTCCTGGGAGGTGGTTGATTTACGAGCTCGTTTCTTGCTGCGGGAAGTGGAAGGGAGGAGAGCAGGGGCGGGAAGCTGCAGGGAGAGCTGTGCATTCAGGATGGCAGGAGGGGGGTTGTCATGCACATTCCAGGTGAAGGAGGAGAGGTTCAGGTCGCGGTCAAGGGAGATTGACAAAGGTGGTCGAGAGGGAAGACCTCGCCCCCCAGCTCTCCGACACCTCATTCTATGGCGACGAGGCATATTGGTCCAGAGGGGAGAATCACTTGACAGAAGGGGGGAGGAGATGCTACCCTCATGAACAGAGGAGGGGCCGAGGCGAAGCTCCTGAGACAAGGCAACGAGAACAATGAAAAGCACAGCTAGCTGACGGTCGAGATGCAATGCGGAGGAGAAAGCTGGGGTGATGAGCTTTCGCGACTCTTCTCTTGATTGTTATGTGAAATTAAAAAAAAAACGATTCCTTGGAAGTTGTGTGAGATATTCCCCGATATCCCAAAATTCAATGGTAATCCGTTATTCGGATTTGATCTTATAACTGAATTCATCTCATATGTTTTGAGAGAGGGCATCACTCACCAAGGTACTTTGGTGAAATTATTCGTTAAGTTTATTGGAATGTGTCAAATCAATGTTCTTTGCGACCTTATCAACACCACTTCATTTGAAGTTTTGAATGAATTTTTTTATTTTTTATTTGCCAATATTGGAGGTCATAATTCATCGCTGATGAAGATGCACACAACATCTTGGCCATTAACCAATTTTGCCTTGAATTTTCAAAAATTGCTAAGAATCCATCAAAGGTCCTAGAGCTGAATACACAGGAGGAAAATTGGGAGGATCTTGAGGAATCCAAAAATGTAGAAAATCATCAAGAAGACGAATGATATATGGAAGAATTTTGGACTGCAGATTGGGGTATTGACTACAGAAGCTGAAACACTGAGTTGATGAAGCTTGGTGTTGGAGATATTGATTATGTGCCCAATGGACTAAAGATGCCCACAGGCTGGCCTTGGCACTGTTTGATGGGAATCACTTAGCCTGGAGCTCGGATGATGGCAGTCATCCTTGAGATGATAGTTGAGGGCTTGCACATCACAATGGAGGCCCGACACTTGAGTTAGAGAGTGCCATGTCACCACTCTTTCTCTTTAAGGGTGGCATAGGGCACTATGGAGATGACATGTTGACATGGAGGCACTTTGGAGGTTTTCCCATGATCTAGGAGATTCATCTTGGAGTATGGGGCACACGTTAGCCCACATGACATCTTTTTGTGGCATCTAGAGCTAATTTGGAGATGGCGTCATGCTTGAGGAGGATTTTCTCCCACGTGTGGGAATTTATGGCACTTTTGTTATGTTTTTGAGCTACAAGGTTGGCTTGTAGCCTTCTTCTTGTGGAACACTTTAAGAAAACTTGTCAATAGGGCTTCTTCAGTTGAATTATTGTAAAAATATGTGGGATGGGTTTCATATAAATAGAGCCTTCCCTCATTTCATGTTATTATCACACATCAAATTCTTTTCCTCTCTAAGAGAGTGCGAGCTAGTCTTTTTCGCTACTATGGGCAAGATGTGATCTTGCATGAAGACATTTTTCTGGTATTGAAAAAAATGCCTTTTGTGGAGGATTTCTCAAGTTTTTTGTCTTATTATATTGATATTTTTCATGCTTTATGTTTAAAGTAGGGTTTAAATTATGCCATGACTAAGTATTTAGTTATTGTTGAAATTTTGCTTCAATATCGCATGTGAAATTGAACCCTCTAAGGCCTATAGGGAAACTCTTAATGTGCAAACCATATATTTAATTTCTTCCCCTTACAAGAGCAATAGCTAGGGTTTTAGAAGTTGATACAGTAGGCATCCCCCTCTTACTTGATCAATATTCCTCCCTTGAATTTTTGTTGTAGTGACTCAATTAAACCCTAGTAGGATAAGGCTTTGGTTTAGAGTATGTTGATCATCCATAAAACCTGATAAAATTGATCTCTTTTTTTCTCTCCTAGACAGCTAGGGCACCTGCTAGGGTTTCTAGGGCAGATTTATGCATGAAATTGAAATTTGAGTGCATATGTTCGGCTATAAATTTAGGAATTGCATCTAAACCTTAACTAAAGGCAGAATATAGCATATCGCATGGTCTTCACCACCTAAATAGGGCTAATGTCACCCTCTTTATTGCTGTTCATTCATACCTAACAGCCATAGAATTGTTTCCCGTAGCCTAAACTTATCCTCTATTACAAGGTCTTGCTCCTTTGATATCGAATATCCTTTTTAGACCTTTTCCTTGGCCTACTATATGACATTGAATGTCATATCATTGCATATCATCCAAGCTCTAACTTATAGCAGCTTATTTATTCGTCTACTCTTAGAGTACTTGAACAATATAATAGAAAACCTAGTTCATCTTAGGCTTTGCAAGTACCCTATACCAAGGTTACTTGGGAGCGGGAGCGGGGAGCGCCATTTTTAGAAGCTTCCGGTCCGGAGCGTTTTCGGGAGCGTTTATATATATATATATATTTTTTTTTTTTAATATTTTGATGCATATATGTCAACAAAAACATGTAGAATGATGAATTAAACATAAAAAACATAAAAACATAGATTGAATCACATAACATCAAGCATCTAGAAGTTATAATCTTCATCAACCACGCCCACAAGTTGGAAGCATATAACATATTGACTCTTGAGTCTCGTGAATCATCAATCTGAAGGTTTCAAGCTTTCAAAATTCAATATATAACATTTATCAATGATCATCATTGATTTCAAATTTCAATATCTAACATTTATCATCATTGATTCATTGATTTCAAAATTCAATATACATTTATCATCATTGATATATAACACTTATCGCCATTGATTCATTGATTTCAAATTTCAATATATAACATTTATCATCATTGATATATATCATTTATCATCATTGATTCATTGATTTCAAAATTCAATATTTAACATTTATCATCATTGATATTATATAGCATTTATCATCATTGATTCATTGATCACCATATAACTTTCATGAAGCATCATATTCATAATTCATAATGACTTGTAAACTTATAAATGCCAACTTCAAAGTTTCACCTTTCAAATTCAAACTTCAAACTTACATTGTCATTAAATATATGAAAGAGTCAAGTTTCAATTGTTCAACTGTCAACAACAATTAGAAAAGACTAGTAAACAACAAATCTATTTTATCTACTGGCTGGCCCCTTGCCACGCCCACGAGAAATGTCTAATTTGTGCGAGCCACGAGGAAATGGTGGTCTTCTAGTACTCTCAAGAGTACCACGACCATGACTAGAAGGTGGAGGCTGGATTTGCAAAGGAACAATAGTGTGATATCGAGAACTGGCACTGGCACCCGCACCCGCACTGCGACCAGTGGATGGTGGGACTGGCCCTGTGTGTGGCGGTGTTGCTGATGCTTCATCATCATCCCTAAAAAGTTCTGCTTCCAATTCTTCCATATGTACCGTGCCGTCCTCCAAATTATCATCCTTTGGGTTGTTGTCCCAGACTTTGTATGATTGATCCTCATTTGCCCGATCACAGTAATGGCTCAACAACCTCAAGTTGTAATGCACATAAACCAAGCTTTCAACTCGGTTTTCATTCAGCCTGTTTCTTCTCACATTGTGTATGAAGTTGTAGGTGCTCCAACACCTCTCTGCAGAAGAAGTGTTCACAACCTGTGAGAGAACTTTTTTAGCCAACTTTGGCAAAAGTCCCATGCCACCATATGCTTCCCACCATGTGATAGCATCAAATCTGTCCCCGTCTTCCATTGCATGGAAAGAACCAAAGTTAGCAGTGCAACTGAAGTATTTGCCTAATTCAAGGCGCAATCTAGCACACTCCTCCCTGTCAGGTACCAACTTGTCCAATGCCTTCATGTACCCCTCTTGTACCTCTGGATCTGTGTGAGCATAGTTATTAAAACTGGAACCGGTGACCGGACCGGTGGACCTAATGAACCGGGTTTCTAACCGGAACCGGTCTAACCAGGAGCGGTCAGATCTCAATGAACCGGTTTTAAAATAAATGCATTAAATAATTATTTTTAATAAAAAAAACTATTTTTAAGATTTTCAACCATGATTCCAAGCCAATAGAGACAAAATATGCAAAGTTTGCTCATTTATATACCATGCAAAAGTGAATATATCAAAATGGCACTGAGTGCAATACATATCATCGAAAAATACATAAGCAATGAGACTCCAAATGGCCCATAAAGTCCAAAAACAATGCTACAAGCTATGAGGCCATTGGCCTAATACAAGACTACATATTAGTGATCAACAACATGATCACTCCTCACCATGATCAAAATCATCACCACTACTAGACAAGGGATCATCAACATGAGCTACATAAATAATATGGCTCAGAGTTTGAGGACTCCTAAAACTTCTCTACAACTTTAGTAGTAGTAGTAGTAGCAAAAATAGACATCAAAACTACAAATCACTGAGCAACATGGTCTCTCATGAAACTCATCATTGATTCATAGCTACTAGAAATGGGATCATCAACAAGAGATACATAAACATCATCTAGCTCAAAGTCTTCAGACTTGGATTGCTCAACCTTATAACATGATAGAAATTGAAAAAGTTTAACATGCCTAACCAGTGATTTTGGTTTGAGTGAAGAGTTCATCTCCTCAACCTTAAAATGCGGTAGAAAAAGATTAGCATGCCTAACCAGTTGTTTTCCTTTGATTGAAGGGTACATCAAGGTTCTTAAAGGACTTCATGTTCTTGATCAAATGCCAATATCATACCCTTACACATGATACAATCAAATGGAAACATTGCAAATTCCCAAACCATGAAACCCTGAAAACCTACGTCCCATAACTTCACTTTCAGTCTAGGGTTCCTTAACATAGGGTTCCCTCACCAAGTCTTTTAGGATTCTCACTTTTAAGGACAAGATTCTGAAGAGCCGTAATTTTTGTCCCAAATCGAGGAAGAACCGGGTTCTTCAAAAAAAAAATTCAGGTTCTTGGGTTCTTTTGGTATGAAGAACCCATTGTTTTTCAGTCAAACATCTGGGGTGTATCCATAACCATGCAAATTAATTTTGAATGCTTCCATATTTGCTATGCATTTCCTTTGCTCTTTTGTATAAAGAACAAGAAACTGATATGGTGTTTTGACCCTTCTCGATATAGTTACACAATGGAAGAAGCAACTTGTATGCTAGGAGGCTTGAATCCTATCAAGTTATTTGAAATCCAGTATGCTGGCACTTTATAAGATGCTTTTGTAAATAGTTGCTTTTAGAAGGGGTTTTAATTATTCATTACCAAAAAAAAGTTATCTGCTTACTCCACAACCAGCATTTGTAGTGGACAAGAGCATGAATGCATGCTTTGAGATTTTGGAGTTGTTTTAATGTACTGACAATATACCTATCCAAAATTTTACTTGCCTTTGTGGGACTTTCAATAAAAGGAAGTTTGATCAGTACACAGCGTGCAAAACAGCCTGTCTGCCTGAGTTTTCATAGTTAGCAAAAATCAATCATCTGAGTATCTGAATTACAATACTAATAGGCCTACTTCATCAAGTGTATGTGTAGATTTCAAAAATCACATTCCTCATTAAATTTATGGGTAGGATCTTCATCAAATTTATGTGTAGATTTTGAAACAGTTGTTTTTGACTGCCGCAGCAAACTTGTGTGGATATTGCAGCAATTTTTCTGTTGCATCATTTTTCAGTTAATGAATGATTGTTTTCTAACGTTACCAAATCTGTGTCTGCATGGCAAGCATGACAAGCTTAAGAACATTGAGTGGGAAAAACACCCCAGATGTTTCACTGATGCAATTCTGATAAGAATTCTGATGGTAGCTGTTTTCTTAGAGTTTGTTTAGTCTTAATTTTCATTAAATTTATAATTTATAAAATATAGTATTATATATGATATATAAATTATAATTTATAATTTATAATATATATTAATATAAAAATACCCAGACGAACCCACGCACCCTGTTTTAAAAATGTCGTCCCAGTCCCCGTACTTACCCTTTTACGTTCCACAACAACATAAGTGAAAACCATTAAATCTGCTGAATTTTGAGTGAAACCTAAAATTCTAGTTTCTCCATATGAAATCCAATGAGGTCGAAACCACTCTTAAACACCCTGAGTCATTTCATGGTAATGTTAAAAATTTAAGTAAAAGTAACTTTAAGAATTTAACATTACCATGAAATGTCAATGCTTCCCTTACCTCCACATTAGCCCTAAAACCCATTTCTGGACCTAAACAAATCGTGTTTTTCATTGAAAAAAATTTCCGCCTAGCAGGAAGCATTTTTTGTTCCGGGGAGCATTCGGGAGCGAACGCTCCCTGAGCGCTTCCGGCGTTTAAAAAACGGTCCCGAAGCGTTTTTTAAACGCCAGAAGCGCTTAGGGAGTGTTCGCTCCCGAGCGTTTCCGGAAACGCTCCCGAAAAGGCAGGGAGCGTTTTAACAGGTTCGGAAACGCACTCCCGAAAACGCTCCCCTCAGGAAGCGTTTTTGGGAGCGCGTTTCCGAACGCTCCCAAAACGCCCCTGCACGGAGCGCGTTTCGGAAACGGGAACGAGGGGTGGGGACGCTTCCCCGCAACCCTGCCCTATACAACATTTGACCTTTAACTCATCACTTGAGCCCTAGTATTGGAGTATCTTTGTAACTGATTTAGGGAAGCCTCCCTTGTCGTTTAAATCTACGAAAGTGCAGGAGAAAGGTTGTTGAGGTGACAATGGAAACCTTTTGGCTTTGTTGCCATAAGGTCTGGTCCTTGCCCAATGAGGCTTTGCACAGGGCCTACTAGATTTTGTGCCAACAAGGACAAGGCATTTCTCAAGGGGAAGGAAATTTAATAAATATAAATATATAAATATAAATATCAATAAATAATAATAATAGTTAATAATTAGTGAAGGGACACATTCTAATGAAAGGATATGTCTCAACTAAAGGGCTTGATTCTTAATGAAAGGGTATTTCTTCCTAGGGATTTATACAGGACCCTCACTTGTAATTTGTTCATATATTTTTAATATTTATTCAATATTTATTATTTTTATCCTAAATGGATTTCTTAATGTTCCAAATATTTTCGATAATTAATTGGTGATTCAGATTGGTTGTCGCAATATGGTCAATGAATGTATCTGCGATTATACCATGTTACAAGAATACTGGGGAGAGAAAAATGCAAGATGCAAGATTCTCATTCATTTCAGAAGAGGATACTTCGCGCATTTAGACATGACATGGATAATCCCCTAAAGGTATGAGAGTATGTGATGCGGTACCCCCAAGCTACAATCAAAGTTACTCAATGAAAGCATTCACAATATACAACAAATATACAATTGCATCCTATAATAAAACACACATTTCAGACACATTGTGTTGTTAATTTAAAATCTTGGCGAAGACATTCAACGATCACATATGTAAACTTGATTGAATCAATGGGCCAATGCTCTTGGGCCTTATCACATTGACAGGGTGACTCATAGGGTCTTTGGATCACACACAATCAACAACTATAGAAGGCCTGAATCCTAGAGAGCCAAAGGCCTCCCATTACATGAAAGTTTTGACTATTCAAACAACGAGGTGATAATTTTTTGGTTATCAAGTCATCTCATTTATTGGGCTAACCGAAACATTTATTCACTCATTAGACATATTTATTAATCACCTGTTTCACTGCCAAATATGACTTAGGTTTCATGGTTTGAGTAGGCAATGCGGACTTGGAAAAATGAATACATGGAATGCAGCTTGTTTTTTGTTGCGTTCAATGTATGGCTTATGCAGAGCTCCAAGAATTGAAGGCGCACTGGTCAAAATGCTAATTCCTTGTTACTGCAGAAATCAGGAAATTTCTACTCTGTGGCTCTGGAGTCTGGACTTTATGTGCGGTACTTCAACTTGATATTTTGTTATGTAGTTTGGTGGGAAGGTAGAGCTAGGTGTCCTCTATAACATTTCCAAATTTCTAACTCTATCTCCAAAAGAAGAGAGTGCGCTGGTTGAGATACTGGATCCCTGTTGCTGCTGAAATTAAGGTAATTGGGAAATAAAATTAAAACAAAACGGAATCTTTTTGGGTGTGCAGGATTGCCAATTCCGTGGGGATGCTCCTACAGCTGTATGTCTTAACCCTTAATTATAATAATTAATGTTAAACTTTTTTGACTTATGTAGGTTTCTTTCTTATATTATTTTTGGAATTTCTAGGAGTTGTGCCTGCACTCCCACATTGTTTTCATACTAGTTGTACTCTTCAGCCCAGTTGACCTACTTTTTGGTCATTCGATGGACATTCATACAAATATCTTATCTTATCTTATGTAAGCAGTTGTATTTTCTTTTACCTAGGCCTAACACTTGACTTCTATTTATGGACAATGTACATAAGTTACATTAGGTGTTATATTCTATCAGTATCAATACTTCTTAAGTGCCACTTGTTGAGGATTGTTTTGCGACTGTACTTCATGTGGATCAGGGATTCTTTGGCTGTTATAATTCCAAGGTCTTAATTTTTAAATAGTTTGGAGGTTTCTTTTCTAGTTATATGATGCTTGCTTTTTATGTTTGACAGGAAGTTGAGGTAGAACATGAAGTAATGACAAATGATGATATCCTAGGTGATGCAATTCCTTCAGCTCAGCAAACAGATATGCAGAAGATTTGTTGTATGGCGCTTGGAATAGTGAGTATTAAAGGCGGCATTTACTGTTTGTAACTTCATATGCGTTTGAGAAAGATTGCACTATCTCAGTATTGTGTATTTGCTTACCATTCTTCCTGTGGAGTATATCTCTTCCTATGGTACAATCTAGATATGACAATATTTTGAATAAGTGAACAACAGCAGATTATCATGTAAATAACTTGTGTTTAGTTGATGGAATGCTGACATGAAAGGTACTGGTCTTTTCATTTCAGGAGTCCCATGGAAATTCATATTTTCCAGGATCTCAGCCAGTTTCATTGGACAGGTGTTCTGCACCTCCCGAATTTTTTTTGGTGAAAATTTTAACAAATATTTCAATTTCTGTGTTCATTTTGAATCTCAACTTTGTCTGTTCAAGTATCACTGCTGCACTAGTATAGCCTTGGTGATGGATTTTCAACCTTGAACAATTAGATTTCTTGTCTCCTTATGAAATGGAATGGAGATGGCTGAGCATAACAGCACAGTTTTTAAACTAAATTCTGCAAAGACATTTTATAATTTTCATAGCCTTGCTGATAAATCTGGCAGCTTTGAGCAGCTATTTTTTTTGTCTTCTTGGAATGGAGTGGAGATGGCTGAGCATGATAGCAAATTAGATTCTGCAAAGATATTTTAGTGCTAGAAGAACAGTAGCAAACTGGGAAATATGTAAAATATTTTATTGCTTGTGCTATTATGTTTACTTGTAACAAAAAGCCTAGTCCACACATACATGGAGCTTATGGCCACATGTCAAAAATTGTTATTCTTAAAAAATCCACTGGGGTCATGAACATTTGACATTGGAAAAAAATCAGAAAACATAAGAAATACAAAATTAGTCTTTTTCTCCTTTATTTATTTATTATAAACGAGCAACATCAAATAATCACAGTGCCGTATAAATATGAAAATAATGCTGGCATATAAAATTTATAAGATATCAAATGATGCACAACACATTCACTGTCAATTGCTGTCCTGTCAAGACTCAAAACTGGATATTGAATACAAAGTTCCCTCATAAGACATAACAATGTATGTCATGAGTTATATATAGTGTTCAATATTTCATGAACATTATCACTATAAATAATGCTTATATAATATAAATTTATATAAATAATAATCAACAAAGTAGATCTCCAAAACTCGTGTCCATTCATGGTCTTGACCATTCAAATGCATTTATAACATTTGTGAAAATTCCAAGTCCTAGATCTGGAATCCTACTGAAGCAAACTGAATTACTTCTCCTACTTGTAAATTACATTAACAAGTTATTTTGCAGATTACTTCTGAAAACATTGGAGCAATTATTGAAGCAGCCTTCACTTAATTAATTTAGATGCGGAAACAGGAAACTAAGCAAAAAAAATAACACACACGAGACACCGTTATTTTTGGACAAATGTCTCCGGAAAACCCAATGCCGGAAAACCGGTGCAACAGATCTTAGGGTTTTATTATTAAGCAACAATTATTCTGAATACATCTCTGAATGTCTCACTAGACAACTCGGTCACAAAGAATACTGACAGTGAAAAATAGTGAGATTAGCTCACTGTGCAAGTCCTGACTGATCCGGTAGCTGAAATGACCAAACCCCAACACCCTCTGCGTAGTAGCTGCGTAGACCTACGTGGGGATGTCTGATGGACTGCGTCACCCCTTCTACGTGATCTTTCAACCCTCAGGAAACTCGATCCCATCCCTCCCAGCTCAGAATCTTGATTTCCTAGCTGAATTCAGACTGTAACTCGAAAACGCTAGGCTACCTCTTCGTGTGGCCTGCGTGGCCCTGCGTCACCCTCTCTGGGCTCTGTGCTGCTTCCTCTGCGTCTTTCTCCACCTCTCTACCGATGATCCTTGGCCCCAGAGAAGCTCCTCCTGCTAAAACTGTCTTTGCCCCTCAATTGCGTGAAGAATCTCTAGATCTGGTTTTCCTTTGAGCACTGCTCACTTCAGAAAATTTGATCACTTGATCCTCTCGGAGTGTCTTCCAAATGACCCCAAGCCTTCCTTTATAGTCTTCTCGTTGAGGCTTCAACGATCGAGATTAGATCTCTAATCAACGACTAAGATTATATTTAGACTTGATCTGCTTTTTGTAGAAGTTTCACCCACAGTTTAAATTAATACCCATTAATTATTTTAATTTCCTAAAACTGTCTTTGCCCCTCAACTGCGTGAATATTCTCTAGATTTGGTTTTCCTTTGAGCACTGCTCACTTCAAGAAATTTGATCACTTGATCCTCTTGGAGTGTCTTCCAAATGACCCTCAAGCCTTCCTTTATAGTCTTCTCGTTGAGGCTTCAACGATCGAGATTAGATCTCTAATCAACGACTAAGATTACATTTAGACTTGATCTGCTTTTTGTAGAAGTTTTACCCACAGTTTAAATTAATACCCATTAATTATTTTAATTTCCTAAGTTATTATGGTCTTCATTAAAAAAATTTAATTTATCAAATAAAATTGTCTCTGGGTGGAATTTTGCAAAATAATTTCTGAGTTATGTGGAATTCATGTGTCTAAGCCTCTCCACAAAGTTTGAGGCTTAGAGCACATTTGATGCTACCACAAATCAACATTCCCTCTTAGCGAGGAATGTGCTCTAGCAAGTATGCCCTACTGCATACTGCTCTGACTCTGAAGCATCTCCCTCTGCGCTGCTGATATCCGACATGCTGTCCACCAACCACTGTGCTGCTGCTAGCCCTGCCATGATCAACATTGCTTATGTACTGCAAATCCCTCTCAAATGTTGCATCTGCTGCTAACACTGACACTACTAAATCTCCACTACAACTCAACTACTGAGAGAAGCAACTCAAAAACGTCTCCACTGCAACTCAACTACTGAGAGAAGCAACTCAAAAACATCCAGAATTCTGAACAAGTGTTTAGGATGCATCTCGATATTGAAACTCTGACTGCTGTTAGACCCACGCTGTCCCTCTAAAGCACTGCGCTGTTGCTGCTCTGCGCTGCGTCCCTTCGCGCTGCTGCAACTCTGCTTTGCGCTGCTCAAATTCTTGCATTGCTAACCACTGCATTTGTCGTTCCAACACTCCTCTGTCGCTCCAACATTCCTCTGCATCACTGAAAACTCCTCTAGCCTGCTACTGCTGATCTTGGGCACCTGTAACAAGGTCATGATCCAAGAGGTGGACTCCTCAAGGATCGTGCCCAACTGAAGTTCTTGCAAACTTACAACTCAATGTCTCCCCATCTCCCTCTTGGAGATGCGTGTGCACTCATGGCATACTTATCCTCCTCGATCTATGCAAGCACAGGCTTTGGATCGTTCTTCTCGTCCTTGTCCTTTTTCTTCAAAGGTCACTAGGTAGTGTAGTGACCAAGTTCACCACACCTGAAAAACTTTGTCTTCGAGACATCTTTCTTACGTCTCCATTGCTCCTGTTGTCCCCTAGATGCAAGGGCTGTGTTTTCGTCCTCCTCCACTTCATCTTCGATCCACTTCCACGGTTGTTGTCAAGTTTAAACTTGACCAAGTCCCTCCTTAACTCTTCTTGCCAAAGAGCAACCCACATCTCTTCCTAGCCCGATAAGGTTGCTCTGCCCATGATGCTCTAGACGAACACCTAACATTCTTCAGAGACTTCATTAAGAGCCAATCTGATCTGAATCTGAATGTTAGTTTTGCTGTGCTAATTTCATCTTCAGAATTATAAATAATTTGCTGATATTTTGCTTCATGTGCATAGGTTCTTGAGGTGTTTGTGAGTGTTAAACAGGTAAATGTACTGAATTTTATGTTAAATTCATGAGCTTAAAAACATTAAAACATAATGCTGAACAACAACAATAAAATATACAACAAACCATCAAAACAATCCATTAACACAGTGTTTTGATGAAGGAGTTCACCCCTCCGAGGTTACATCTCATTGGTCCAACTTCCATGGCTTGGGCCTCTGTATTAGCTCAAATTGGCAAAAAGTGTTGTTTACATTCATCTACTGCTCTCGAAACCTACTTCAACGTGTTCAAAATGTCCACGTCATCCGAAAATGACTCTTCTTGCTCCCAATTTGGTTGAATTTTGCAAAAGTTATGGCCAAAATAGTTTGGCCTAGGAAATCTCCACTAAATCTGGAGAAACTCCAGTTAGGGCTGCTAATTTTGGAGGCAGCGCTGAAATTGTGGGTTTCGCCAAACATGCTGCCGTATTAATCGGAATTAATTAAAGGTTAAGTGGGTGTTGAACTTCGTGATAAGTGTGGATTAAATGCGCTAAGCGCGGTTTATATAAACCACATTTAAATTGCAATTAATGCAATCAACATGGGGCTAGGGTTAATTAAACCCATATTAAGACTTAATCCCGCGCATAACATGAATCTCTGCTCCTTGTCATAGCCTTAAGTCCTGTGGTGAGGGGGCTGGCCCCCTCCTTACCCCCACCGTTCCAATTGTATGATAACAAATATAGCTTGCAGCCATATAATGTTAAGACTCAAAGCGGTGGTATGGTGGTTATGCGAGTGCGTTGTGTGGGGGAGGTCGCGGGGTCGAGCCTCGACCTCCGCCTAGCCTGTTCATAAAGTTTGGCTCTAAAATACATATAACATATGATTTAAACCGACCTTTGAATATGTGAAATTCAGACTTTAACATATATGAAATTCGACCATATAGTATAAAAATTCGGACCATTGATAATTGAAATTTGTCTAATCGTTGGTCCACTAGAGGGGGAACATGGCGGCCCTTGGCTGCGCCATGTGTTCGCCTCTGGTTGGACTATTCCAACCATTAAAATATGCACCCGTCAAAATAATTTCGACCTTAGGATAAAAAAAAATTTCATTATCAAAACTTTTTAGCGAATCCTGTAGTGACACTTGTCACAGTGTCATTGGGCGAAAATGAGAATATTCTTAGAATGTCCCTTTTTTGCTGACTGCGCTGCCATGTCACCATTCTGTCCTGTTCTGCAAATTTTTTCACTGTTTAGGAAAACGAACGACAGGCTCTATATTCCTCATCCGGAGTCGGTTTTAGATGAAACGAATTGTGCCGGATTCCTGGCGAGGAGCTCTTTGTTGTCGTTCAGTTTCTAATCGATTCTGAGCACTTTCAATTTTGAGCTTTAACACTGAGCACCTGATCATTCCTCCCCACTAGAAGCCTTTTGGACCCCAAAAGCTCTTTGGTTACTGATCATGTGGATGAGGGTACAGTTCCCTCACCCTTCCAGTCTCAATCCATTGAAATTTTCCCATTTTCATCAATTGGGGTTTTTTCACAAAATTAAGCATTTTCCTTGAATTTTGAGACCCTCTCTTGCTGTTGTAGACACCGTCATGTTGCAATTTCCCTGAATTTGCAGAGCAACAAGATGTTCTTGCAGAAACTAACTTGTTCCCACCTCGGTCATCAATCAAAGGAAACCTAAAAACCATCTCACCTCGCACACTATTGTCATGACGATTCTTAACTGATTTTGCTTTGTACTTGCGTCGACTTTTGACCAAGTATTTTCGCCATTGCCATGTACCCTTTGGAAACCAAAACAAGCACTTGTGGAACCTATGCCTTCTTTGTCAAATTGCTTTGGGGCTTTCTCTTTGACCTTTGGACTCTCTTGCATTGGCATCTTGTTTCCAACACTGCTCAACACTGATTCGACTGCTGCAAATCTGTCACATCTTGTTTACCTTCTTTCAAAGGCAACCTGTTAGAGTCCTGAAACATCTCATTACAAGCATAAGCAACTTCAATGAAATCAACTTGTTCATTTGATGCATCTTTTTGAAAGGCCTCATTGAAAACATCTCTATTTTTGATCATTAACAAAGTCAAATTTTGACTTGCATTTACTATTCTCTTCAGTTCTCCTGCATGTATAAGAGACAAACTTGTCCTCTTCTTATGCGCTCTAATTATGTACTCAATTCCATCTGTAAACAAGTGATACTTATTCTCATGGCGATGAAATACTGCTTTCCTATCATAAAGATAAGGACTTCCTAAAAAAATACCTAATATCTCAAGCGACACCACATCAAGTTCAACTTCATCATGAAAGTTTGAATTGATGGAAAACAATGTTTACATGTGAGTTTCTCTTTCTCTCTTTTGATAGAGAGCTATTTCTCTTTCCTCTTCCATTAAACTTGCCCTTTCCTTTACCCCCATACTTAAGGAAACTATCACTTTTTTCATCTACACTTTGTTTCCCTCTTGTTTCTAAATGTGTGGCTTGAACGCAAACCTCATCTATGTTTGTGGGATTGAACATGAGAATAGTGTGCTTAAGATAACTGTGTAAACCTCCAATATACTTTAACAAAGTTTCTTGAGAATACAAATTAATACCCAAAATAAGAGCTCTTTTCCTAAATTCATGGGTATAATCTTGCACACTTTGCCCTTTCAACTGTCTAAAATTCTGCCAGTCCATAATGGCTTTTTGCATGTAAGCTAGAGGATAAAATTGCCTTTTAATGGCAGCAATAAAACTTGACCAAGAAATTGAGATCTTACTGTCGTTTTTAATCTCTTCTTGAGTCCTTGCTTCCCACCATACAAGTGCTGATCCTTCCATCCTCAAGGAAGCCAATTGAATTTTTATGTCATCTTCTTGAAGGTTCTAAATTCTGCAATAAACCTCCAATTGACGAATCAAATTGTCCACTTCTCTACATTTACCTCGCTATTATACATTGGAAGCTCAAATTTGACATTAAGTTTGAGTAAGGGAGTTTTTCTTTTTGTGGTTTTTGAGTGAGCATGGGTGGTTTTGGCTGTGGAAGTGGAAGATGATGGTGATGATGATGATGATGATGAAGATGGTGGAGATGGAGGAGGCTTTCCTCGACAACCCTTTGAATCCCTCTCTTCATTCTTTTTGTCCCTCTCTTCAAGGAGGATCCTAACCCTTTCTGTCAGTTCATAGAAAGCCTTCTTGTATGCTTCCTCTTCTGAAAGACCTTCAGTCTCTCCAACACCTGACATGATAGCTATGGATTGAAGCTCAACTTTTGGTGCAACTTGTACATCTTCAATCTCAGCTAGAGATAAAACTTGAGGTGTTTCAAGTGCAGCTGTGAGTGAAACTTTCGGTGGAGATGGTGCACTGTGGCTCTCCTTCTTCTGGTCCCAACCTCAGGACTAACAACCAATAGTTTCCCTTCTCCTCTATGCAAATTTAACCTTGTAAGCATCACAAATTTGCAACCATTAAAACCCTACTTGCACAAAACTCAAGAAAATCAAGCAAATAGCCTTTCAACTAGGCTCTGGTACCACCTTGATCTGAATCTGAATGTTAGTTTTGATTTGCTAATTTCATCTTCAAAATTATAAATAATTTGCTGATCTTTTGCTTCATGTGCATAGGTTTCTTGAGGTGTTTGTGAGTGTTAAACAAGTAAATGTACTGAATTTTAGGTTAAATTCATGAGCATGAAAACATTAAAACATAATGCTGAACAACAACATTAAAATGTACAATAAACCATAAAAATGATCTATTAACACAATGTTTTGATGAAGAAGTTCACTCCTCCTCGGTTACATCTCCTTGGTCTAGCTTCCATGGCTTGGGCCTCTGTATTAGCTCAAATTGGAAAAAAGTGTTGTTTACATTCATCTACTGCTCCTGAAACCTCCTTCAATGTGTTCAAAATGTCCAAATCATCCAGAAATGACTCTTCTTGCTTCCAATTCAATCGAATTTTACAAAAGTTATGGCCAAAACAGTTTGGCTTAGGAAATCTCCACTAAATCTAGAGAAACTCCAGTTAGGGCTACTAATTTTGGAGGCAGCGTCGAAATTGGGGGTTTTGCCAAACATGCCACCATATTAATCAGAATTAATTAAAGGTTAAGTGGGTGTTTAACTTAGAGATAAGCACAGATTAAATGTGCTAAGCGCAGTTTATTTAAACCACATTTAAATTTCAATCAACGCAATAAACATGGGGTTAGGGTTAATTAAACCCATATTAAGACTTAATCCCACACATAACATGAATCTCCGCTCTTGGTCATGGCCTTAAGTCCTGTGGTGAGGGGCCTGGCCCCCTCCTTACCCCCGCTGGTCCAACTGTATGATAACAAATATAACTTGCGGCCATATAATGGTAAGACTCAAAGCGGTGGTATGGTGGTTATGCGAGCGCGTTGTGTGGGGGAGGTCGTGGGGTCGAGCCCTGACCTCCGCCCAACCTGTTCATAAAGTTTTTCTCCGAAATATATATAACATATGATTTAAATCGACCGTTGAATATGTGAACTTCTAGTGGACTGCGTTACCCCTTCCATGTGGGGACTTCTGGTGGACTGCGTTACCCCTTCCGCGTGATCTTTCAGCCCTCAAGAAACTTGATCCCAACCGTCCCAGCTCAGAATCTCGATTTCCCAGCTAAATTTGGATTGTAACTCGGAAACACTGCCCTGCCTCTGTGTGTGGCCTACGTGGCCCTGCGTCACCCCTTCTGGGTGCCCCATCACCCTCTCCGGGCTCTGTGTTACTTCCTATGCATATTTCTCTGCCTCTCTCTTGATGATCCTTGGCACCAAAGAAGAATACAGTTCTATCATGACAAATGATGTTTGGGAGGTAGTGCCTAGACTAGAAGATAAAATAGTTGTAGGTTCCAGATGGATCTACAAGATCAAGTACGCTGCAGATGGCAGTGTAAAGAAGTATAAGGCTAGATTTGTGGCAAAGGGGTATGCGTAGAAAGAAGAGATAGACTATGAGCATACCTTCGCCCCAGTTGCTAGACATACTTCTATCAGATTCGTTATATCCGTAGCAGTTCAAGTGGGATGGGAGATTCACCAGATGGATGTCAATACAACATTCTTGAACGAGGTGATAGAAGAAGAGGTGTATATAGACCAACGTGAAGTCTTCGCAACTCATGAGAAGAGAAGTCATGTATGCAGGTTAAAGAAAGCCCTATACGGGCTCAAGCAGGCACCCAAAGCATGGTATGGTCAGATTGATAGTTATTTGCAGCAGTTGGGATTCATCAGTTGTGATGCTGATCCCAATCTCTACTATCTGATGGTGGAAAATAAGCCACTCATTCTGGTTTTGTATGTAGATGACCTGTTTTTAACAGGATCATCAGGGCTCATAAAGGATTGCAAAAGGAATGTTGAAGCAGAATTTGACATGAAGGACATGTGGTTGATGCACTATTTTCTAGGATTGGATGTATCGCAGAAGAATGAGGATATCTTCCTTGGGCAAGGAAGATATGCTACAGATATTCTGAAGAGATTCAGAATGTAGGATTGTCGTCCCATGGCAAAGCCCATGATCACCAATTGGAAGAAGATGGATGCATCAGGAGATAAGGAAGTCGACCCCACCTTATACAAACAACTCTTTTGGTTGCTCATGTATCTCGTCAACACTAGGCCAGACATCTGTTTCGCTGTCAATATCCTTAGTCAATTCATGGTGGGAACCGGAAAGGGTACATTGGGCAACAACGAGGCACATTCCTAGATTTGTGCGTTGAATAGTTCCTTATACAAACAACTCTTTGGGTTGCTCATGTATCTGGTCAACACTAGGCCAGACATCTGTTTCGTTGTCAATATCCTTAGTCAATTCATGGTGGAACCGAAAAGGGTACATTGGGCAGCAACGAGGCACATTCCTAGATATGTGTGTTGAATAGTTGGATATGGGTTGAAATACATTTGAGGAGATGATGTCAGATTGAGTGGATCCACAGGTACAGATTGGGCAGGTAGTTTAGTAGACAGGAAAAGTACCTCCGGGTTCTGCTTCAATGTTGGATCAAGGATAGTCTCTTGGTGTAGCAGGAAACAAAAATTAGTAGCACTGAGCTTAGCAGAAGCTGAATATATGGTAGCCAACACAACCACGTGCGACGCTATATGGCTTAGGAAGCTGCTAGTGAGTTTGTTCAGGAAGAAGATGGAAGCGACCAATGTTCGCTGTGATAATCAGAGTTGCATAAAACACTATAAGAATCCAGTATTTCATGATATGTCGAAGCATATTGATGTCAGATGTCATTTCATCGGAGACTGTGTTTAGCGTGGGGTAGTCTAGCTGTAGTATGTCCCCATAGGAGATCAAGTAGCTGACATACTCATGAAAGCTATAGGGAGAGCTAAGTTTGTCCAATTCAGGGAACATATGGGTATGGTAGAGAACCCGTTTAGTTGCAGAGACAAATAGATTCTCAGTTGCAGCAACAACAGATGAGAGGGAGTTGCAGTGCAAATGCAGTGGTTGGCAGCGATATGCAGGGTCAGCAGCAACACAGATGCAACACAAAATCAAAGTTGTACAGTACTTGATGGGCAGTAGTAGCCAAACATCAGCGACGCAACAAGAGATGGTGTAGAATCAGAGTATTTCTATCAAGAGGGTAGCAGTGCTAGAGCACATTCCTCGCTAAAAGGGAGTGTTGATTTTTGTAGCATCAGATGTGCTCTAGCCTCAAGATTTTGCAGAGAGACTAAGCCACATGTATTCTTCAAGACCTAGAAATCGTTTGGAGAAATTCCACCCAAAGACAACTTAATTAAAATAATTAATTAGTTTTTAATATTTCCTAAGTCTAAAGTTAGGAAATATGAATATTTAAAGGGTATTAATTAAGTTGGGTGCGAATATTTTAGATAAAGGCATGGATCGAGTCCAAGTTAATCTTAGCCATCGATTAAGATCTAATCATGGCAGTTGATGTCTCAACGAGAGATTATAAGAAGGAAATCGATGGGCACTTGGAGAACACAACAATGTAGCAGTACTAGAGCACATTCCTCACTAAAAGGGAGTGTTGATTTTTGGAGCATCGGATGTGCTCTAGCCTCAAGATTTTACAGAGAGGCTAAGAGACATGTATTCTCCATGACCCAGAAATCGTTTGGAGAAATTCCACCCAGAGACATCTTAATTAAAATAATTAATCAATTTTTAATATTTCATAAGTCTAAAGTTAGGAAATATGATTCTTTAAAGGGTATTAATTAAGTTGGGTGCGAATCTTTTAGATAAAGGCATGGATCGAGTCCAAGTTAATCTTAGCCATCGATTAAGATCTAATCACGGCAGTTGATGTCTCAACGAGAGATTGTAAGAAGGAAATCGATGGGCACTTGGAGAACACAACAGTATAGTTACTCAGTTGCCCAGGCAGATTGATTATGTCAATGGCTGAAGTTCAGCTAAGGAGATGGAGCCAGTGGGCGAGTTGTAGGTGAGAGGGAGAGAGGGTATCGGCAGTAGTCTGAGAGTGCAGGACGAATTTAGAATGGGCCAGTGTGAGGAAGGACGCAACACATCAAAGCACTGAGCAGTCACTGCACAGAGGGTGACGCATTGTGGCCAGCGTAATGACAACTAGCCTGTTTCAGGGTCAATTGATTGCTGTGGAGAGTGAGGAGTTTATCATTAAATTTCTCTCATTGGTTTTCCTCTATTTTGCTGTCCGAATTTTTGTACATGAATTACTGCTGAAGATTAATAAAGAAACCCTCATCTACTGCACCGGTTTTCCCACATTGGGTTTATCCGGGGACAATTGTCCAAAAAAAACTGTGTCAAAAGCGTTATGTGTGTGGTAGAACTTAGAATCTCTAAAGATTTGCAGTGTTTATTTTCTTCTCAGTATTTATTTGTGAAGGCTGCAATATATATGTTTCGATATTTGCCGTAGGAAACTGCAAGTAATCTGTTTAATTAATTTAACAATAGAAGAAACATTATCAGTATTGCACTAGGATTCCTGATTTAGGAATTTTTACAGGAGACTCTACTCTCCTGCTGTGCACCACCCTGCCACCCTATTCAGTGAGTGGACCATGTTTCAAATTTTTCAGACTGAATCCACCTTTGTTCAATACCAATACAAAACGAGCTGCAACGCGACTTCTAGTCAACAATTAAATCTGCATCAATACCAAAGCTAAAATCATATATAACATCAAGCTCAAACAACCTGCTCATTAGACCATTTAATCCAATCATCTCAAACTGACAAATATCATTGCTCAATATGAAAACCCAAGCTAATCATGTTCTCACTGTCAGATTCTGCATTAATAATTCTGCAATACAAGCTTCTGCTCAACAAATCAAACCCTAGCTTTTCTGCTTAAATTGCATCACGCTGTCATCAAACATCCAACCATACAACTGTGGTACTGTAAACTCTGGCATTCATCAGCTACCCACACAAGCCGATCACTTTGCTTAATCACTTCTGACAAGCCCTAACTCAAGAATAACACATCAAATATGCATCAAAGATGTACCATCATCTTTTTCATCTCGAATCAAACCCTAGCTTAAACAATCTGGAAAACTCAATACTTTCTGTTTAACAAATAGATCCATTGTTGCTCAACATGAATATTTGATGTCAAACCCTAGCTGCATAGAAACACAACAGGTCTTTGAAATTATTGGACTAATATCTTCTATCTTTTGCATCAATGTAGTGCCAGTGAATGAAGCCAAACCCTAGAAGATATGTTTTCACAATATGCTTAATGTACTAGCACAAATTACTTTTTTGAAATGTTTCAATAAGGCAACTGGCAACAACACCAATCTCTGTCTTCAACATATACTTCAAACCCTAATAGGATTAGCTAAAATCCTAACAACATATTATATTCTTTCCCATAATAAATTTTATAAGGCTTGATATTAATACCAATCTATGACATCAAAACTTTGTCTCTTTATCATACACATCAGAATGCTGCGGTAATACTTTACTACTGAGACCAACATTTTAATATAACACAGAAATGAGCTCTCAAGCCAATCATGGTTCCTGCAACTACACTGTCAATTGTGCAACCAACTAACTTTTTTCTGCCATTAACATGTTGATAGAATGCACAAGTATGATCTCCCAAGCAAATCATGATTCCCACAACTACACTGTCAACTATGCAACAGTTCAACTTTTTTTTTTTGTCTTCAATCTATCTCTGCCATGCACACTGTAGTTCTTCTTCTTTCACTCAAATAACATCTTCAATATTACTTTGACTCACACCTTCTTAACAAAAATCATCACTTTTACTCAACAACAAATACTTAGCTAAGACGATATAAGACCCTACAACAGTAGCATGTACAAGTCTTATGACATTGCACACAGTCTTCTAGCTAATATGAGTAGCAATTCAAACATACGCAATGAATTGACAAATGACAAATAGGACCTCCTCTACCACATTCGAACACATCTTCAAATTAATTTCTAGATGCCTGTACCAAAACAACAATATCGTAGGACATATACCCTGCATCCTTTGTCAAATTATAGTTATGCACACCAGATCAAAATTATATTGTCAATGCATATAACCACGTGTAGTGCCTCGATGAAACAAAACTAAAACTCCGGTTCAAACTGTAATAATGCAACCCTGAATCATGCCCTCAACTAGACATCTGGTACACAGAGGCATTCAAAACTTGTTTGTGATATGCAACCAGCACAAGACTTTTGCATGCAATTCAATTAGCGACTAAAATGGATGGATTTGGCGTCAATGTGTTCGAATGCAGCTCTACTTCAAGTAACCAGATCTTATCTTTACAATTTGATAACATACACCATAGATCTCATAGAAATATATTTTGTCCTTCCTGTCTCTCCCTCGCCTTAGAAGAAATACAAATTCAGCCTTAGAGCTACCTCAGATAACCTTACACGAGTTTACAAGGGTTCACAGGGTTGCACCACAAGCATGACCAGAAAAATGTGCAAGAGACCTCATGATTCTTCCAGAATCATGTTTAACACATACTGCCAAAAGCAATAACTGAACTGATTACATGCTTTTGAAAGCTGACGAAGCGCCAGATAAGAGATATCAATTATGCCCATTAACCCAATCACATCAAAAGACGATATTTCCAATCTATAACAGGTAACAAGTAGAAAAACATTATGCAAAACCATAAATAGAACTTTACATGCCTCGTTCTTTGCTTCAGATTTTCACCATAATACCCTCAACCTTAACCAATCTTTGAGTAATTACTCCAGATTATAAATGAAGGATTTTATTTCTTTAAGGAAAAACGAGTTCACTATTTATATTGAGTGAGGGGGTTCTACAGGGGCTGACATGGGCTTGAATCATGGATGCCGACTTGACATAATTAAAATTTTTAAATTCAAAATTTTTGGAGGCAATGAAGCCGACCAGATTTTCACATGGTAAACTCATTCCTCAGAATTTTTTTTTTCTTTTTCTTATGCAATTCTCTTTAGCCATCAGATTTGGGCTAAGAAAAATCCTAATTTTAAGGGCTGACAAGACCCACAATATTTATTAAATTTACTTGAATAATAAGGTCAATATTTAACCAATCACTAGGTTGGCTTCCAACATTCCTTTTGGGCTCCTTGACCCCACAATTGGGGCTTTAACTTTAAATCAGCATATCTCCCCAACCGAGATGAACCACACGGCATGCCGCATATCATTAGAAACAACTCAACGAGGAGAATCAACTGACGATGGTCTTGTGTCCAAACACGATGGTCTTCCCATCCCAAATCCTCATCGAACACAGGGCATCATGACCACATCGCAGGAGCTTGCTATCTTCTGGGCTTTCTTGTCCACTGGAGCTTCCAACTAATGCAATCTAGACAAATATTAAGAGCGTTCAAAGACTGATGTTAGCATCAATGGTAACACTTGTAAAATTGCACATTTTCTAGGTCGCGTAACGACGTTGTGCACTAGGTGCCAGATTTTGCTGTAACAACTTGCAAGTCAGATTTTCTTGGCAAGAGTCTTGCAACTATTCAGGATTTCGAGCAAGGGAGATTTGTCATCTCCATCATTTTTTGGAGAAAACGAGTGTCTTCATATTCATAAACAAATATTTTTCAAGTGGATGTCAATCATATCAATTTGTATTGCGACTATTTTTAGATTCCAAAGAACATGTTCAATTTATAGTCTGTAATAATATTTTTCTGATATCTATGCAAGATCTTCCAGTGTGCATATGCTTGCCTTTTGTTGCTGAATTTTCATGGGAGATTGAATAATAGTTTAGGTTTGATTTTATTCTTACAATGATTATTTTGTTTTGATTTATCTTTACTTTTTAGTCCTAGGTTTGATAATCATCTTGCTAATGTTGAAAAATGTAACTAGGTTCAGTCTTCATAAATGTATTTGAGTCATTATGTAAAGTACTTGTCAGAAGAATAACGAAAATAATTTTTTATTACTACAATGACTTATGAAAGCATGGGTTTCATGCTTGGGTCATCATTATATTAGTCAAAGTCCCCATTGTGGACTCCTAGGATTAATATTGAGTCATGAGAGTCATTGTACGTTTTATAAGACATTTCTTGGGCATTCAAATCATTTAAAAATAATTATTTTTGAGTCAAATATGTATTATGTTATCTCCACACCAAGTTGGCATAAAGGAAATCAAGTCGACCTCAATCTAGGCAATTCGACCTCACCTAGAGCCAATATATTAGAGCAGATCAAATTCATTTGGCCACACTCTCTCACTCAAGTTTGATATCTCAAAAAGAAGTCGGGAAACGTGTGAAGTGGGAGAAGTAGGTCAAAAGAAGTGTGAATTTGGCTAAGGAAGAAGAGAAGAAGAAAACCAAAATTTTGGGATCTCTCTCTCTCTCTCTGATGCTTGGAAGATCGAAGTCTTTTTATTGTTGCTGCTGCCTGTTGCTACATGTTGCTACATAGTCGAAGTTGCTAGGGTTAAAACGCTGCTGCTACAAGGTAGAAGGTCTGGAAGGGCTGACTTGGTGTGGAGGAAGGCCTGGTCTGTATCTAGGTTGAAGAGTCTCAAGGAAAACTATTGAAGGAAGAGATTTTGTTTGGGTTTTCCCCTAGAGAGGGGTTTTGCGCTAGCAGAGAGCCTAAATCTTGTGTCTTGTGTTTCTGTGATATTCATACATAGATAGTTTGGTAATTGCTTGATGAAAGATAATATAATAAAGAAGTAAAAGAAGTCAACATAATTCACAAGTAATTATCAAGAAAGAAGAAATCAAACCATAATCTACTAGCATTGATTTATCAACATCATTGTATGATTTTAACTTTGAAGCCATTTGGCAATATGGTGAAGCCCCTGAGGGGTCAAATTGGCAAGGTTGAGTTGAAAGCTCAATGGAAAGGAGGTGAATGGAAGATTAATCCATTTGAAATACCACATTGCAAAACTCCAATGCTAAAGATGTCCTTGTACCTAGGGCACCTTTTGGAGTTGCAAGATGGCCTCTTTGTTTGCCCCCCTTATACTTGTAGGCACTGGATGTCTCACTCACGATCACATTGGGGTTGTTTGAAGTTGGGTGTTGTTGCATCTATTTTTTCAACATTCCAAGGAAGCAAAATCCAAAGACTTCAAGAAAATTTTCAAAGTCAAAGTCATCAACTAGCAATATTTTCTATGTCATTATAAACCCATTTTGCAAAATTATAACGTAAATGATGCTAGTATGGCCGTTTTATTATGTAACAACCTAGGTAAACCTATGATTTTGACGACAAATTTCATCCTTGGAGGTTTTTCGTCTCATTGATTTATCTGTGTTTCTAAACACGGATGATCAACAAAGTTTTTCCCTCTAGCTTAAACACGAAGCTAGGGTGAAATTTATTTTCATTAGGTGCTCCTAGTGTTCTTAGTCGAATCTATATTACACATATGATCAAAAGTAACCGAGAGCTTGCATCTCACATAGATATAGGCTTTGCACTTTATATAGGATAGAATTTGTATATTGCAACAATTGTTCATCCGATTACTTGGTAAGCTAATTTAAATTGTGCAAGTAATTAATCTCAAAGGCACTGGTCTCTAACTTAAAAATCTATTGTTCTTTGAACACATTAAAGAAAAGAGAAATAATTTATAACTGAATGAAAAACTAAAAGATAAGCACACATAGGTAAATGCACAAATATACGTGGTAAAACGTTGACAAGGTGTTAAGGAAACCTCCACGGGTCAAGTGATTGGAAACTCTATTAATCAAGAATGATTCTCCTCATCTTACAAACCTCTCGGGCCATCTAATTTAACCTGGGCTATTTCGTTATTCTAATTTTATTTCGTTATACAACTAACTAACAGCTAATAAGTAAATTTACCCAAAATTACATTAATTACATTTGTTGTCATATTTCAACAAACTCCACTTTGACAACAATTTTCCTAATCCCTTGCCCATGCCCATTCATCATCTCTTCTGCAAGCCAAGAGAAGCGAGACACCATCTCAGCTTCTCTACTGTAACTGGCTTCGTGAATATATCTGCATGATTTTCCTGTGTACAAACCTTCTTGAGAACTAATTTGCCACCTTCGATTACATGTCTCACAAAGTGATACCTTACATCGATGTGCATGGTCTTGCTGTGATAGACGGGATTTGTAGCCAAATGAATAGCGCTATGATTGTCACAAAACTCCTGCGTCCTTCCAATCTCATCAAGCAGACCTTTTAACCAGATTGCCTCTTTACAGGCATCTAAAGAAGCTATATACTCTGCTTTAGTAGTGGACAAAGCAACTGTCTCTTGAATCTTTGACATCCAGCTGATTGCTCCACCTGCAACAGTAAAAACATAACCTGTAGTAGACCTCCTTTTGTCCAAATCTCATGGATAATCAACGTCCACATATATGCAGACTGAACCTTCACGACCATAAAAGCTGATGCAATGGTCACTTATGCCTCTCAAATACCGAAGCACCCATTTCACTGCTTTCTAATGTTCTTCTCCTGGATTTGCCTTGAACCTGTTGACAACACCAACTGCATGTGAAATGTCAGGTCTTGTAGATACCATCGCATACATTAAGTTGCCTACCGCATTTGCATATGGTACACAAGACATATACTTCTTTTATTCATTAGTTCTAGGACTTAAATCCGAAGAAAGCGCAAAATGGAAAGCTAATGGAACATTAACAGGTTTCACATTGGTCATATCGAACTTTTCAAGTACTCTCTCCACATACCTCTGTTGTGATAACCAAAGCTTACCATTCTTCCTGTCTCTATGTATCTCCATGCCCAAGATATGTTTTTCTGCTCCAAGATCCTTCATATCAAATGTCCCCACAAACCTTCTACTATACTCTCTTCAACAATATTAAAGAGAACCTCATATTCCAAGAATAACCTAATGGTACTGAGGGCTCAAGCATCCAAATTCCCCCAGTTTGAATCTGTCATGCTTGCAGGTTTTTTCTGTACCCTGTCTAATGATTTGTGCAACAACAAATCCTTAACTTTCAGTTTCCACAATGCGAAATTGTTCTTCCTGGTGAACTTCTCCACCTCGAACTTCGCATTTGTCATTTTGGCCATTCTTCCTATTATGGATTTCTTGTATTTCCTTTTTTCCAACTAGGGTTTTAAAAAAAATACTTATAAAAAAACTTTCCTTCTTTCAGCTAGTTAGGGTTTTTGATTTCCCTTCTTCTGTTAGATTCTATTTTCTCTCTTTTCCACTAAATCAAATTGAGTTCTTCAGAAATATGAGCCCTTTTTAATAAACAATTTCCTTAAAAAAATCTGAGTTCTTTAATTATTGTCTGCCCAAAATAATATATATATATTCTGCCCCTTATCTTTTTTTTTTTTTTTAAATTTTATTGTCTGCCCTAAAAATCTCTTTTGTTTGCCCTAAACAATCTCTTCTGTCTGCCTTAGAACTATATATATATATATATATATATATATATATATATATATATATATATATTGTCTGTTTTTTTTTTTTTCTTTTTAAATATTCAGGAAAAAAAATACCAGGTTGTATTCTCTAGCAGGACCTGAATTCGTCTCAGACAGTCAATGAGCATTCTTTGTCTATCAGTCAGCGAGCATTCTTTGTCTATCTCCTATCCGACAACATGCGACTTCTCCCTTTTCGATTGCGGACAGAATATGGTTCTCTATTCTCACAACAACCTCTACGGTAGCAACTATCTTCAATCCGGAGGGGCAATCTCTTAACACGACATCCCCTTCTCTCCGACGACAGACAAAACAGGGTTCTCTGTTCTCACAACAACCTCTACGGCAGCAACAATCTTCAATCTGGCAGGGCAATCTCTTAACATGGCATCCCCTTCTCTTCGGCGACGACAACAATCTTCAAAAAACAATGGTGTCGATTTCTCTTGAGATGGCGACTCTTCTATCAGCAGCTCGATCTCACAATATTCTCTTAAAACCAACCTCTATGGCAGCAACAATCTTCAATCCGGTGGTGAAATCTCTTAACACGACATCCCCTTCTCTCTGGCAGTGGCAACAATCTTCAAAAAACAACGGGCTCGATTTCTCTTGAGAATGGTGGCTCTTTTATCAGCGGCTCGATCTCACAATCTTCTCTTAAAACTAGCGGCCTTTCTATCAGAAGAACGTTCCCTTCTAAATAGTAGACAAGGGAGTATTCTTAACGACGTACAGGGAAGTATTCTTACCACAACCCTCACAACTATCTAGTGCTCTGATACCACTTATTGTTCTTTGAACACATTAAAGAAGAGATAAATATTTATAACTGAATGAAAAACTGAACAAATATACGTAAATGCACACATAGGTAAATGCACAAATATACGTGGTAAAACCTTGACAGGGTGTCAAGGAAACCTCCACGGGGCAAGGGATTGGAAACTCTATTAATCAAGAATGATTCTCCTCATCTTACAAGCCTCTCGGGCCATCCAATTTAACCTAGGCTATTTCGTTATTCTAACTTTATTTCGTTATACAACTAATAGGTAATAAGTAAATATGCCCAAAATTACATTAATTACATTTGTTGTCATATTTCAACAAACTCCACCTTGACAACAATTTTCCTAATCGCTTGCCCATGCCCATTCATCATCTCTTCTGCAAGCCAAGAGAAGTGAGACACCATCTCAGCTTCTCTACTGTAACTGGCTTCGTGAATATATCTGCATGATTTTCCTGTGTACGGACCTTCTTGAGAACTAATTTGCCGCCTTCGATTACATGTGTCACAAAGTGATACCTTACATCAATGTGCTTGGTCTTGCTGTGATAGACTGGATTTGTAGCCAAATGAATAGCGCTATGACTGTCACAAAACATATTCAATTTCTCTTGCGTCCTTCCAATCTTATCAAGAAGACCTTTTAACCAGATTGCCTCTTTACAGGCATCTGAAACAGCTATATACTCTGCTTCAGTAGTGGACAAAGCAACTGTCTCTTGAAGCTTTGACATCCAGCTGATTGCTCCACCTGCAAGAGTAAAAACATAACCTGTAGTAGACCTCCTTTTGTTCAAATCACCTACATAATCAGCATCCACATATATGTAGATTGAACCTTCACGACCATCAAAGCTGATGCAATGGTCACTTGTGCCTCTCAAATACCGAAGCACCCTTGTCACTGCTCGCCAATGTTCTTCTCCTAGATTTTCCATGAACTTGCTGACAACACCAACTGCATGTGAAATGTCAGGTCTTGTAGATACCATCGCATACATTAAGTTGCCTACCACATTTGCATATGGTACACGAGACATAGACTTCTTTTCTTCATTAGTTCTAGGACTTAAATCCGAAGAAAGTTTAAAATAGGAAGCTAATGGAACATTAATAGGTTTCACATTGTTCATAATGAACTTTTCAAGTACTCTCTTCACATACTTCTGTTGTGATAACCAAAGCTTACCATTCTTCTTGTCTCTGTGTATCTCCATGCCCAAGGTATGTTTTGTTGCTCCAAGATCCTTCATATCAAATGTCTTAGAGAGTTGAGCCTTTAACTTGTTGATTTCTTCCATGCTTTTGCTTGCAATAAGCATATCATCAACATACAACACCAAGATAATGAATATGCCATTGAAACTTTTGAAGTATACACAATGATCATACTCACTTCTGATAAAATTCTAGCTCACCATGAAGGAATCAAACTTCCTGTACCATTGCCAAGGCGACTTCCTCAGGCCATACAATGATTTCCTGAGCTTGCAAACTAATTTTCTGCTGTGACTTGTTGAAATTTGGTTATCAGAGGACAGGTGGTTCCCTAAGGCTTTGATCTTTGGCCTAGGGAAAAGTGTCCAAAAGAATTTAATTTTTCTCCTAAAGTGACTTTATAAAGTTATAAAGTCAAATCTAATTTAAAAGTGACTTTAAGTGATAAAGTTACTAAGGTCTAATTTTAAAGTGACTTTAATAAAGTCAATGTGAACTTAGAAAGGAAAAGTGACTTTGGAAATAAATGACTAAGTGGGTCTTTATTAAAGTGGGGTGAATTAAAAAATAGAAAGTGAGATTTAAATGAGCATTTAATCTCAGCCCTAGATCTAAAGCTATTTCAGCCATTGGATTTAGGGATTTCCCAAAAGTCACTTAGGGTTAGGTAAAAGGAGGAAAATGAGGGAAAAGGTAATTCATTCTTTCATGAGCAGATTGAGAGAGGAGAGAAAGCAAAGGAGAAATTTTTGAGCAGTGAGGAGAAGGAGGGTAGTTGATAGAGACTTCAGCGAATCCATACAACAGCAAAGAGGCATGGTTCCCAAGGCAGAAATCTGTACCGCAGGAGGTTGGCACATTTTTCGAGGGAGGAGGCACAGTTTTCAAGGAAAATCGTACATCTTTAGCACAATTTCTGGGCACGAAAATCGAGGAGAGAGACTGCTAGTTGGTGGCACAGATTTCGAGAAATCTGTACAGCAGCCGTACAGCAGCTTCGACATAGATTTCGAGGAAGAAAAGGGCGCGGAAATCGAGGAGAGAGATTGGTGTTATTTCGTATAGTTCGTACAGCAGTACGACCGTACAACTCGGCATATATTTCGAGAAAGTCAGTTCAACATTTAATGTTGTAATAAATGCTATAAATTTTTTGTTTTGAGTTTTTCCTGTTTGGCACGTTTTCCAAGGCAGGGTAGAAGCACGAAAATCAAGATAAGTACATTTATTAAGTTGCTGAAATTTTTGCTGTAAATTTTGTCTCACTGTAATAGCATATATCAGAAATAAGGAGCTTTCGAACTGGTTTTCCCCAAGAGTTGTAGGGGGCTTTTCCAGGGTCACATTGACCAAAAATCAGCGTGTCTATTTTCTGTGTGTCGCTGATTTATTTTGCTGAGTTTTATTTCTGCAATTTCTAGCATTTGAAAATTTCCAGAATTTGTGTTTTCAGAAAATATTATTTTTTCAGCTTGTTGAATGTATGACTATGGGAATGGGCATTTAACTATATGGAGAAATAAGGAGAAACTGAAAACCGGGGTGAGAAAAAGAATTTTTTACATGGTATCAAAGCTATTTTGCTGAAAAGGCAGTTCGGGACAGCAAGAAGGAAGAATTATAGCAAGCTGATTTTTCGCTAAGAAATTATAGCAAGCTGATTTTTCACACACAAAATTTTACCTTTACTAAAGCAGTGTTATTTTCAGCTTATTTAGGACAGCAAGCATGTCTTTGGGCTTAAGGGTGGAGGATAGGTTGGATGGGCATAGTAACTACAGTGTTTGGAAGGAGAGAATGCAGAGTATCTTTGAGGAGGTAGAAGTCTGGGATATCATGGTGCATACCGCACAACACCCTGTTAATGTGTATACTGATGCTGTTCAGTTGACAGCTTATAATAAAAATAATAACAAGGGTAAGAGATTGATTCTAGATGGAATCAAAGACCATTGCATTCCTCATGTGAGAGGAAAGAGAAATGCTCATGAGATGTGGACAACATTGACCAATCTCTACCAGAGTACCAATGAGAACAAAAAAAAGGTCCTAAGGGAGAAGCTGAAGACCATTAAGATGGGTAAGACTAATAGTGCAGCTAGATATCTCACAAAGATTAATAATGTGAGAGATGAGTTGGCAGCAGTTAGAGAGGTCATTCCACCCACTGAGTTGGCAGCAGTTGGAAACTTGGAGTGGTCATTCCACCCACAAAGTCAACTTCCTTCCTTGTCTTGTCTTGGTTACCATCTTGCGTTTTCTTCTTAAGTTCCTCATTTTCCTTTTTCAAACTGTTAATCTCTTCCATGGAAGCCATAAGTTTATTCAGGAGATCTTCTTCAAAGTCTTCTTTGTTCTCTTCATCTTCTAGGTCTTCTTTAGCCTTGTTATCATCTCTCTTATCTTCGGCTTCCTTGACGAATTCTGGACTTCTTTCTTGTCTTCCATCATCTTTTTGACTAGAGATCATTGTCAACGCTCCTTTTGAGTGAAGATCATGAAGTTTGTCCCATATGACTTTTGTTGACGAACATTTTTCAAAATTGGCCTTCACAGAATTTGGTAACCCATTCAAAATTGCCTTCCTTGCTCTTGTATTGTACTCCTTGGATTCTTCGTCCATCGTGTCATTAGTAATCACTAATTTCCAAACTTCAATTCCTTGAGTCTTCAAGAAATTCCTCATTCTTGCCACCCATAGATCAAAATTTCCATTGAACAATGGAGCCTTCACAAATTGATTTACTTCAATTTCAATGGTTGAAGAAGACACATCTTTAGGAGGATTGGAGACTTTCTTCCTTAGCTTTGCCATTTGTGTTCTAATGATCAACCTTCAAGCTGTTAGGCATTGAGTGAAGGCACTGGCTCTGATAGCAATTGTTGGAAATATTGAGAGGGGGGTGAATCAGTATTTCTTTTCAATTGTTATTTTTACCAATTAGATCGCTTATATTTAGAACAAAAAATGAACAATAAGAATAAATGCTTTTATTAATTTCTTCTTTATAATAAATCAAGTACAATATATGTAGGGCTCCAACCCTAGATGAAGACACCAATCTTCAATCTCCCAGACTCCAACTTGTATTTGCCAAGCACCGACTTGGACTTCCAAGGCTCCAACCTTGTCAATTCTGAGGCACCAACCTCAAGGGCTCCAACCCTATATCTGGTACAGGCTCCAACCTGGTCTCTTGAGGACTCCTATCCTCTAGGGCTCCAACCCTATCTTCCAAGGCACCAACCTTGTCTCTATGAGGCTCCAACCTCCTCCTTCAATTTGTCAAGATATATTTGGTTATACTTCACGGCTCTCAAAGTCTTCTTCAACGAGCCCTGCCACACTTAGTCTCCACGTCACATCATCAATGACAACCTTTTCTTCTTAGAAGGTGTCACCACTCCTCTTCATCGTACTCAAACAATTTCTCCAAGGTTACTCCATGAGTGTCTTCAACAATGCATCATGAGGCCTCCACTAAAGCTTCCAAGATCAGTTACAAGGTCTTCAATAATGCTTATCCCAACAGGATGTCCTTAATAGAGTTCCCTAAGGGCGCTTCAAAAACTTCTTAAATAGATCTTCTCATTAAACTCCTAGGGATCTTAAGCTATGTTTAGAGATGCTCCAATTTGCAAAACTCCAAACAATACTTCAAGAATGCCTTCAAATGTCACACAAAAATTGGTTCCAGATGCCTACAAATCTGTTCTCAAATGATCCCAAGTGTCACAAGTTCACAGGGATAGGTCTGCAAAAACAATTACTATTATTTTGCTTTCACCAAATACTTTGTTTTCAAATAAATCCAAAACTCCCAAGGTTTGCAACAACTGCCCCAAAAAGTCTGCAAGAGTTCTTCACAGGATGCCTTCAGAACAGTTCCGTAAGGTGGCTTCAACACTGCTGTAATATATCTTCAACAAATGTTTTAGACAACTTCAAAATATGCCTTTAAGCTGCTCCAGGAGATGTCAATGGACTGCTTTAAAATATATCATTAGGCTGTTCTAGAAATGATTATAGGACTGCTTATTCAAGGCCAAGATTCGACCTAAATAGAGCTGAAATCAGCCCTCCACTAGGTTGTGATCTGCTGTTCCTACAGGGCTAAAAGTCTGCTTTCCACAAGCTCTTGAATAGGCCAAAAAATTCCTGCCACAGTTATGAGATCTAGTTGCTGGTCACAGGTCTGAGTTTGCAGTTCTCGACTAAATTTTCAGTCCAAAAACAGTGCTTCACAGATCTGTAACAAGAGGTCGAAGTCTGGGCTTTAAGAAGGCCAAATTTCAGAGAACCTCAGCGCCGAAATTCAGAGAAAAAAACCACAGGTCTGAATTTCACTTTGTCTGCAGTTCCGAAGTTCAACTTTTTGCTTGGTCCAAGCTACCCAAACACTTGCTAACAATTCACTGTGCTGTCCGAGCTGTAGTGGGATAGTGTCTCTTCATAGTTCTTTCCACTGGGCTAATAATCTGTCCGTTTTCAAGATGTTTAACCCAAACATAAATCCTTAAACATAATATTAGCCCAAAATTCTATTCTCCTTGGCCTCCTTGCTGTTCTGTGTCTTCTCTCTGAAAATGATCACCGAAATCATTGACTGAAATGATGGTCTGCGGTCTCTATATATACAAATTTTGTTGCTTGAATGAAGGGACACGTCTCTAGAGTAGGCCGACATGGGTAGGGTAGCACAGGTCGCTCAAGGACCAGATTAATTTTCTCAACTTGTAAAATCTATATCTCCCAGCTTATTTGGAGTTTCGGGCCAAGTAACAGCTCATTGGAAAGGCAAAATAATGCTCTAAAAGATGGCAAAGAAATCAACTTGAGAGGCTGCCTCTAAGATACTAAAAATTATTTTTTAGTGTGACTGGTCATAAATTAGTGTAGAATTAGAGACAGGGCAGATAGGCTTTTCTTGTTAGGCTTTTTCATGGTTTAGCTTCTTCATCATAGGATCATGGTGTCATTATGCATGTCATTATGATAGTATCCGTCATTCATGTTATCACGAAGGTATTGCATCATGTATTCAATAATAGTGCAGGTCTTCCAACCTTCATCAAATGCAACATCATTAGGAGAGCTTCAAATAATATCTTCTTAGTCTTCCAACTTTTATCAAGTGACATTAACAATCGTGGTCATTCATTTAGTATATGACATCATCAATTGCATCAAGAGTTATCTTGACATTTTCGTAGATTAACATCATTATTGATGGTAACCTCGTCAACCAAGGGTTATGGCATCATCATCTGGAACTAGACATCTCAAGAATATTGACATTTTAGTCAACGCCATATTGATATCAATGACAACCTTGATTAACAGTATGGCCATGGGAATGGGTATTTAACTATATGGAGAAATAAGGAGAAACTGAAAATTGGGGTGGGAAAAAGAAATTTCTACATGGTATCAAAGCTATTTTGCTGAAAAGGCAGTCTGGGACAGCAAGAAGGAAAAATTACAGCAAGCTGATTTTTCACTCAAAAATTATAGCAAGTTGATTTTTCACACAAAATTTTTTACCTTTAGTAAAACAGTGTTATTTTCAGCTTATTTAGGACAACAAGCATGTCTTTTGGCTTGAGAGTGGAGGATAGGTTGGATGGGCACAGTAACTACAGTTTTTGGAAAGAGAGAATGCAGAGTATCTTTAAGGAGGTAGAAGTCTGGGATATCATGGTGCATACTGCACAACACCCTGTTAATGTGCCTATTGATGCTGTTCAGCTGACAGCTTATAATAAAAAGAATAACATGGATAAGAGACTGATTCTAGACAGAATCAAAGACCATTGCATTCCTCATGTAAGAGGAAAGAGAAATGCTCATGAGATGTGGACAACATTGACCAATCTCTACTAGAGTACCAATGAGAACAGAAAAATGGTCCTAAGGGAGAAGCTGAAGACCATTAAGATGGGTAAGACTGATAGTGCAACTGAATATCTCACACAGATTACTAATGTGAGAGATGAGTTGGCAGCAATTGGAGAGGTCATTCCACCCACTGAGTTGTTGCGGATTGCGGTGAATGGCCTTCCCAGTTCATGGCTGAACTTTGTTGATGGGGTTTGTGCACGTGAGACCCTTCTCTCTTGGGAGAGGTTCTGGGATGATTGCATATAGACAGAAATCAGAAAGAACCGACTTGGGGCAGCCAAACCAATTAAGCAGGATGCAGATGTACCACTGTTGGCAGGAGGCAAGAAAGGCAAGGGAAAGAAATAAGCTTCCACAAGCAGTGGTGGGGGCAAAGGCAAAGGTAAACAGGGGAACACGCAGAAGGACTATTCCAAGGTGAAGTGTTGGAATTGTCAGAAGATGGGACACTATGCAGTTGTGTGTCCGGAGAAGAAGAAGAAGGGGAAGAACCAGAACATGGCAGCATCAGCAGAGGTAGAGGACTTTACAGATCGCTTTGACCGCGAGTTTGGGTTCATTGCTTGTGAGTCCACTAGTGCAGGATTATCTGCCATGGAGGTTGAGAGGGAGTGTGCATTTCCCTCCACTAGCGGAGCATCTTCAGGTGTCTGGTATGTTGACAGTGGGGCATCATGTCATATGACAGGAGTCCGTGAGTACTTCTTAGAGCTTTCAGAGAGTGGCACTGATATAGAGGTAGTACTCGGATATGACAACGTTGTTAGAGAAGTCGGTGTGGGGACACTGACATTTTATAGGAAACCCAAACCTACCTTGAAGGTGTCAGATGTTTTATATATGCCAGGGATGAGGAAGAACCTCATATTCGTCTCAGCATTGGAGGACAGAGGATATGAGATATTGTTCAGGAGAGGACATGTGTTGATATATCCCAGGGGCGCTCCAGCTGATTCAGATAGAGTGATAGGTGTACGCCATGCAAAGGTGTACACGTTTGCATTTCAGCCCCTTTTGGCATTGAGTAGTAGCATCGACAACAGAGCTAGTAGTTCAGCACTGTGTGAGATTTGGCACTGCAGGATGGGGCACATGTATCATGGAGCCTTGAGGACATTGCGGGAGATCACTATAGGTGTGTCAGATTTCAGTACTGATCACTTTGATACATGCAGAGGATGTGCGATGGGCAAGTTTGCCAAATCCCCTTTTCCCAGCAATGACAACAGATCGACTGGGATACTTGATTTGATTCATTCCGATGTGAGCGGTCGGATGTCTCACGTTTCCTTGAGTGGATATGAGTATTATGTATTATTCATTGATGATCACGCCAGGAGGATCTTGATTTATTTCTTGAAGACCAAGGATGAGGTCTTCAAGTGGTTTCAGGAGTTCAAAGCTCTTGTGGAGACTCAGACAGGTCGGAAGATCAAGTCCCTGAGGTCGGACAATGGAGGAGAGTACACCCTTGGTGAGTTTGTTGATTATTGTGCAGAGGCAGGCATTAGGAGGGAGTTCACAGTTCCTTACAACCCCCAGCAGAACGAGGTTACGGAGAGGAAGAACAGATCCATCGGAGGGGTTGCCAAAGCCATGCTACATGATCAGGGGTTACCGTTGTTTTTGTGGGTAGAGGCCTGCAATATTGCTGTATATTACAGAACAGGAGTCCGCATCGTGCTTTGTGGCATGTGACTCCGGAGGAGGATTTTTCTGGGAAGAAGCCTGATGTTGGTCATCTTCGTATCGTTGGGTGTATTGCATACTCCTACGTACCCAAGGAGAAGAGGACCAAGATAGAGCCCACCACAGAGAAGGGTGTCTTTGTGGGCTATTGTGAGACCTCGAAGTTCTTTCAAATTTATATTCTTGCACAGAGGAGAGTTGTTGTCAGGCGGGATGTGAAGTTCGAGGAGATAGGGCTTTCAGGAGGTCACGGGAGTTAGAGTATTTGGATCAGCCAGACCCTCAGGAGCAACTGAGTCAGTCGCAGGGATCAGGAGGATTCGGAGGTACATCGATTACAGTGTCAGGTTCGTCAGTGAGCAGTGGCTCACATAGTTAGAGGGGTGCTGCTTTGGGCAGCATGCAGAGCAGTTCGCAGAGCAGTGCACTAGGGAGTCCACTGATGGGCAGTTCACACGGTACTTCAACATCTACAGGTTCAGGTGCAGGCAGGAGGACAACAGACAAACAGTCAGGAGTTCAGGCTCCTGATAATGAGGAGGAGGAGTTTCATTCTCCAGTGGGAGAAGTGTGCTCAGGGAAGAGGAAGCCCAAGTGGCTTCAAGATACCTTGAGAGATGCCACATCTGTTGCTGGGTCTAAGACGCCGGTTAGAGAGAGCAGACCACCTGAGAGGTTTTGTAGCTATATGGCAATGGTTGCCAACATCCTTGACTCTCAGCCTTTTAGCTATATGAGGAGGCAGCTAGCCAGTAGGTCTGGAGAGAGGCCATGTAGGAGGAGTATTCTTCTATCATGAAGAATGATGTTTGGGAGGTGGTGCCGAGGCCTGAGGGCAAATTCGTGGTTACTTCCAGATGGCTTTACAAGGTAAAGCATGCTGCGGATGGCAGCATTGAGAAATTCAAGGCAAGGTTTGTGGCTAGAGGGTTCTCCCAGGTAGAGGGAGTAGATTATGAGTAGACCTTCGCTCCCGTGGCTCAATATACTTCGATTCACTCCATCATATCGATAGTAGCAGAGATGGGTTGGAAGATTCACCAGATGGATGTGAAGACCACATTTCTCAATGGCTTCATACATGAGGAGGTGTACATTGAATAGCCACAGGGCTTTGAGGTGCATGGGAAGGAGTCCCATGTGTGCAGACTGAAGAAGGCCCTTTATAGCTTGAAGCAAGCTCCCAGAGCTTGGTACTCCAGGATAGATACATACTTGCAGGAGATGGGTTTCACAAAGAGTGAGGCAGATCCGAACCTTTACTTTATTGTGATGGGTGAAGAGCCTCTCATTCTGGTGCTGTATGTGGATGACTTTGTCATTACGGGTGCAGAGAGACTCATAAAGCACTGCAAGAGAGATCTTGCGTTGGAGTTTGAGAGGAAGGACATTGGCTTGATGCATTAATTTTTGGGTTTGGAGGTGTGGCAGGAGGAGGGGCATTTCTTCCTGGGGTAGGGGAAGTATATTGTGGACATCCTTGGCAGATTCCACATGGAGGATTGTAGACCCATGTCGACACCGATGATGACCAACTGGAAGAAGCTTCACGCTTCAGATTTCGAGCTGTTGGATCCCACATTGTATAGACAACTGATTGGTTCCTTGATGTATTTGGTCAACACTAGACTAGATATTTGTTTTGCAGTTAACACGATGAGTCAGTTCATGTGTGAGCCTAGGAGGGTGCACTGGGTTGTTGCAAAACACATTTTGCGGTACTTTCAGGGGACAGTGGATTATGGTCTGGATTATAGGCAAGGGGATGGAGTGAGATTGGCAGGTTACACTGATTCTGATTGGGTAGGTTGTGTTTCTGATAGGAAGAGCACTTCGGGGTGCTGTTTTGGGTTGGGTTCGGTAGTGGTGTCGTGGTTCAGCCGAAAGCAGCAGTCAGTAGCATTGAGTTCAGCGGAAGCAGAGTACATTGCAGCCAGTCTAGCTAGTTGTGAGGCCATCTGGCTTCGCAAGATGTTGTTTGGCTTATTTGGTCAGCCATTGAGACCTTTAGTGATTCACTGTGATAATCAAAGTTGCATTAAACTCACGGAGAATCCAGTATTTCATGGCAGGTCAAAGCATATCGGGATCAAATATCATTTCATCAGAGACTATGTTCAGAAGGGAGTTGTGAAGCTTGAGTATATCCCACTGATGAGCAGGTTGCAGATATTCTTACCAAAGCGTTACCAAGAGGCAAGCATGTCTACTTCAGAGAAAAGATGGGTGTGGTGAGGAACACCTTCCTCGGTAAGAGGGAGTGTTGAAATTTGGTTACTGGAGGACATGTGGTTCCCTAAGGCTTTGATCTTTGGCCTAGGGAAAAGTGTCCAAAAGAATTTAATTTTTCTCCTAAAGTGACTTTATAAAGTTATGAAGTCAAATCTAATTTAAAAGTGACTTTAGGTGATAAAGTTACTAAAGTCTAATTTTAAAGTGACTTTAATAAAGTCAATGTGAAATTAGAAAGGAAAAGTGACTTTGGAAATAAATGACTAAGTGGGTCTTTATTAAAATGGGGTGAATTAAAAAATAGAAAGTGAGATTTAAATGAGCATTTAATCTCAGCCCTAGATCTAAAGTTATCTCAGCCATTGGATTTAGGGATTCCCCAAAAGTCACTTAGGGTTAGGTTAAAGGAGGAAAAGGGGGGAAAAGGTCATTCATTCTTTCATCAGCAGATTGAGAGAGGAGGAGAGAAAGCAAAGGAGAAATTTCTGAGCAGTGAGGAGGAGGAGGGTAGCTGATAGAGACTTCAGCAAATCCGTACAACAACAAAGAGGCATGGTTCCCAAGGCAAAAATCTGTACAGTAGGAGGTTGGCACATTTTTCGATGGAGGAGGCATAGTTTTCGAGAAAAACCGTACAACAGCTTCAACACAATTTTTGGGCAGATTTTGGGCACGAAAATCGAGGAGAGAGATTGCTGGTTGGTGGCACAGATTTCGAGAAATCCGTACGTCAGTCGTACATCAGCTTTGGCATAGATTTCGAGGCAGAAAAGGGCATGAAAATCGAGGAGAGAGATTGCTGTGTATTTTGTACAATTCGTATAGTAGTATGGCCGTACAGTTGGGCACATATTTCGAGAAAGTTAGTTCAACATTTAATGCTGTAATAAATGCTATAAATTTTTTGTTTTGAGTTTTTCCTGTTTGACACGTTTTCCAAGGCGGGGTAGAAGCACAGAAATTGAGATAAGTACATTTATTAAATTGTTGGAATTTTTGCTGTAAATTCTGTCTCACTGTAAAAGCATTTATTAGAAATAAGGAGCTTTCGAACTGGTTTTTCTCAAAAGTTGTAGGGAGTTTTTCCAGGGTCACATTGACCAAAAATCAACGTGTCTATTTTCTGTGTGTGGCTGATTTATTTTGCTGATTTTTATTTCTGCAATTTCCAGGGTTTGAAATTTTCTGAAATTTGTGTTTTTAGAAAATATTTATTTTTTCAGCATGTTGAATGTATGGCTATGGAAATGGGCATTTAACTATATGGAGAAATAAGGAGAAACTAAAAACCGGGGTGGGAAAAAGAAATTTCTACACGACCTTGTACAAAACCTTCTGGCTGATCCATATATGTCTCTTAATCCAAATCACCATGAAGAAAGGCTGTTTTAACATCTAACTGTTCTAACTCAAGATCAATTAATGCAGTTGGTGCTAACACAATACGAATAGAAACAAGTTTAACACTGGTGAAAAAATCTCATGAAAATCAATACCTTCAACCTGAGAATATCCTTTTGCAACCAGCCTCGCCTTATATCTATCAATACTTCCATCAACTTTTCTCTTCAACTTGAAGACCCATTTGCACCCAACAACACTTCTCCCTTCAGGAAGTTCTACAAGATCCCAGGTATTGTTTTTGGCTAAGGAATCCATTTATTCTTCGATAGCCTTTTTCCATATGTCTCTATCTGTATCATCTATTGCTTCCTGATAACAAGAATGTTCCCCATCTTCAGTAATCAATTCAAAAGATGAAGCAAAATCTTCATACCTTTTAGGTGTTTTTCTTTCCCTTGTAGACCTTCTTAGAGTGACTGGTTGTTGAATTGTTTTTGGAATTTCTCCAATTTCCTTTGCTTCTTCACCTTTTTCATCAAAAGTCTCTCCTTCCTTTCGACTTTCTGGAAAAGGTTTAGTCTCCAATTGAATTTGCTGATTTGGTGATACCTGTTCTTGTTCAACTTTTCCAACATTTGATTTTAGAAGAGAAGATTCATCAAATGTTACATCTCTACTAATGACTATCTTCCGTGAAGAAGGATCCCACAACCTATATCCTTTCATTGCATAATCATACCCAACAAAGGCACAACGTTTCGATTTTGGATCTAACTTTGAACGCTGATTTCTAGGAATAAGGGCATAGGCATCACAACCAAAAATCTTCAAATAAGAATAACCAAAGGCTGATCTAACCAATCTTCTTCAGAAATTTTACAGTTTATGTTAACCGAAGGTGATTTGTTAACTAAATAACAAGTAGTAGATATTGCTTCTGTCCACAACTCCTTTGGCAGGTTAGCATTGTTGATCATGCTTCTGGCTCTTTACATAAGAGTCCGATTCATCCATTCAGCAACGCCATTTTGCTGAGGAGTATAAACAACAGTTTTATATCTAACAATCCCTTCATCCTTACAAAATTGTTCAAATTCTAAAGAAGTAAATTCACTGCCATTGTCAGTTCTTAAACATTTAATTGATTTCCCTGTTTTCTTTTCCACCATTGCTTTAAATTGTTTAAAAACATTAAATACATCAGCCTTCTTTTTCAACATATAGACCCAAACTTTTTGGGAGAAATCATCAATAAATGTTAAAAAATATAATGCACCTCCATAAGACACAGTATGAGATGGTCCCCACAGATTAGAATGAATGTAGTCTAATCTGCCTTTTTACACTTATTGCTGCCCTTTGATTTTGATCTAGAGGAAACCCTTGCTTTCTCCCCTCTTTCCTTTGACTGGCCTCTGGCTACCATGGCTTCTGGTGCAGATGTTTCAATACTATATTTCCTTGGAACTTCTTCAGATAATAGAGCACCCACAACTGATTCAAATTACAAAGAATCAACAGTGCTCAAACTGATTGAAATTATGAAGTGGTCCCATGACTCGGGCAGAGAACACAACAAGGTTATAGCCTTGTATTCTTCTTAAATTTTAACTTCCATATCTGACAACTGGAAAATAAGTGTATTAAAAATATTTAAATGTTCTGCAACTTTTGTATCCTCTTTCATCCAAAGACTGTACAATTGTCTTTTTAAATAAATTGTATTGGTCAATGATTTAGTCATATACAAAGTTTCCAGTTTTCCCCACAAACCTTCAGCTATACTCTCTTCAACAATATTAAAGAGAACTTCATCTGCCAAGCATAACCTAATGGTACTGAGCGCTCGGGCATCCAAGTCCTCCCAGTCCGAATCTGTCATGCTTGCATATTTTTTCTTTACCTTATCTAATGCTTTGTGCAACCCTTGTTGAACCAACAAATCCCTCACTTTCCGTTTCCACAATATGAAATTGTTTTTCTTGGTGAACTTCTCCACCTCGAACTTCGCATTTGTCATTTTGGCCATTCTTCCTACTATGGATTTCTGGTTTTTCCTTCTTTCCAACTATGGTTTAAAAAAAAAACTTATCGAAAAACTTTCCTTCTTTCAGCTAGATAGGGTTTTTGATTTCCCTTCTTTTGCTAGATTCTATTTTCTCTCTTTTCCACTAAATCAAATTTAGTTCTTCAGAAATATGAGCCCTTTTTAATAAACAATTTCCTTAAAAAAATCTGAGTTCTTTCAATATTGTCTGCCCAAAATAATATATATATATATATATATATATATATATATATATATATATATATTCTGCCCCTTATCTTCTTCTTTTTTAAAATTTTATTGTCTGCCCTTAAAATCTTTTCTGTTTGCCCTAAAAAATCTCTTTTGTCTGCCTTAAAAAATCTTTCTGTCTGTCTTAAAACTATATATATATATATATATATATATATGTCTTCTCTTTTTTTTTTCTTTTAAATATTTAGAAAAAAATACCAGTTTGTATTCTCTGGCAGGACCTGAATTCCTCTCAGATAGTCAGCGAGTATTCTTTGTTTGTTGTTCTTTGAACACATTAAAGAAGAGAGAAATAATTTATAATTGAATGAAAAACTAAAAGATAAGCACACATAGGTAAATTCACAAATATACGTGGTAAAACCTTGACAGGGTGTCAAGGAAACCTCCACGGGGAAAGGGATTGGAAACTCTATTAATCAAGAATGATTCTCCTCATCTTACAAGCCTGTCGGGCCATCCAATTTAACTTGGGCTATTTCGTTATTCTAACTTCATTTCATTATACAACCAACTAATAGGTAATAAGTAAATTTGCCCAAAATTACATTAATTACATTTGTTGTCATATTTCAACAAAATATTAAAAAATCTAATTAGGTGGTGTTTAATAATCATACTTTCTTCTTAATCTCAACCAAGTTGCTTGGCCATTCAATTGTGTTTCCTCTACTTGTTTGTTGCTAACTAGTAGCTCATCTCTTTATCCATAGGGACTACCCCCTTAGTCTGCAATTAGGAGACAACTTAAACAAAGAGGGTAGGGATCAGAGTGACAACCCCTACCCTGAGCGTTGTCACATTCCTTTGTACAATTTGAGCGACAACAAAATCATTGATACCATACATGTTGGTCTTGTTATAAAAACATGGATGCAATATTTACCTTTTGTAAGGATGCCACTTGGTGTAGATCAAAGTAGGCTCCATCGGAAATATCCATGTTACACGATGATTACCATCAAATTTCCTCATATCAATCTTCAAAATGTATTGATTCCTTGGTGTTGACTTGAAGCCCTGATAATGTGGATCTTGGATTGAAATTTTATTAGCTTGGTTCCACGATTCAACATTCTGGTTCTCCAATTGTGATACCATACTCCCCATATGAGATAGGTTTTCAACTGTTGGATTTTCCTTACACCCTAGGTCTAGTCTATGGCTAGACTTCGCACACAAACACACTAACAATGTTCAACCAAAATAACTTTGCATAGCAGATATATAATAGCAGTGAAATAATAAAATTCACAATATTGATAGACCCAAAACTTCTTATTATTTGTCTTTCATTAAAACAGACATAGTGCTCTCATACGAGGGATCATGGCCCTTTAGAAACCTGATACAAGACAATATACAACAATATACAACTAGGGCTTGAGGTCTACTCTGTTAGACTCTCAATATGCCCAACAAAATCAAAGACAAACACTCAACTTACTTGCTGGTTGTCACCCCTTTGCAAAAACCCTTTTATATCTTGTTGTCTGCAAATAGCCAACTCCATTTGAACTCTGTCCTTTTAGTCCATTGCCACTAAAAACTCACAGTAGAATAGGTCCTTTTACCAGTCCTGCACTTTAGCCACCAATAGTCAATTTAGTCTTCCAAATTACTGTATACATCAACATTCAAACTTGTTGTTAGGTCTCTCCTAACTGACTTCCTTCTTTAGCACTCTTCACTTAGCTTTTGCTACTGTCCACATAGCCAACATAAAACACCTTAAACTAGCCTTCCAATTGGTCTAAAGTTGTTTGACCAACTATAAGAGTCCTTGATCTGCCTTCGAATATGTCTCAAACCTTTTGTCTTAGACCTTGAGGTTTCTTGGCCTGGTCTATATCTTCTTGTGGCTGGACTGAACCTCCTCTGTCTTCCTTCACTGAACTGTGGTTTTTTATGGGCAGTATCCTGAGGCCTTTCGACCCTTTACTAGGGCTATGACTCTCCCACTTAGCTCAGAAATAACTTTCACTGGACTTTCTGCTCCAAATCATCCAACAAATCACACATAACAAACTTCTTCTCAAGCATCTTCCTTCATAGATCTATTCTCTTGGAGGTATTGCGGCTACTTTTGATTGACTAATCTCTCTCACAAGACAAACTTGTATGAATGAACTCTCTTGTTCTCTTTAATATATAGGCTCTCTAATATTGCCTTAGGAGCCCCCTTTTGTCCATGAAAGGTGTCGTCCATGTTGGAAAGTGAAACTAGGTTCAATCTTCATAATGACAAAAGATAATAAAATGTATTTTGTAAATGCTTGCCTCATGGGTTTCATGAGCAAGGAAGTTTTTATTTTAGGTTAAAGACTTCTTCTTGATGTCTTTAGGGATTTGTCATCTTGTCATAAATGTATAATTTAGAGTCATGTATATGAAGTGTTGTTACACTTGTAAAGGACAATTATTGATGTATTTGTATGCTACAAGACTTTGTCAATATGCTCCACAAAGTCGGCTCAAATATAATGAAAATATCTCCTTGAAGAAGTCGGCCTACACACCTACCTTCATGTCGGCCTAAAAGCTAGAGACACAACAATTTCGGTCAAGTTTTGTGATAAAGATGTGAAGGACAGGATTGCAATTAGTGCGAAGACTAGTGCGAGAAGGGAAGAGATCTCAGCAATGAAGAATGTTAGTTATCATCTTTGTTTAAGGGTCTGTTACTACTACGCAGATTTCAGGGAGGTCGAGGGCTACCACAGTAAGAAACATGACTACTATATAGTGCAGATAAGGGTGTCTTGGCATCAAAGAAAATAAGACTATAGGGAATACCAAGGAGAAGCAAATGAGGTCTCAGATTTGGATCACCACATCTCGGATACACTAGAAAAAGGATGAGTATAGTTACAACGTGAAGGAGGATTGTTACAGCAAGAAGTTCTTGGTCTTGGGCATCAAGTGTAGAAGGCCAAGGAGACGTATCTAGGAGGTCGTGGCTAGATCAAAGGAAGGCAGAGAAGGAGTTCACTGTTTAGAGCTAGGAATCGAGTTTCCTAGTGTTGGTGTAGTGTAGTACAGAAAGATGGGATCAACATTAGAAGTCGAGAAGAGCAGTGACAAGGGTCTTGGAGGCATACTGGTGTCAGGAGTCTATGTCCAAGAGGGAGAGGTTGTGGTCCTGGCTTGAAGAGCCAAAATCTCGTGTCTTTTGTGTTTTGATAATTGACTTGATAAACTAATGAAGAGAAGATCTAAGTAAGAGAAATAAGTTCACAAGTAATTATCAAGTAGAAGAATTGAATAAAACTACCCCCTACCAAATTCTCAACACTTCACAACAATTAGAATAAATAAATGATATCTTTGGGTTCTAAGCTCACGAATTCAGGTCCAAAACCCACAAGCTTGGGTATTTTTCCCACGAATGTCCATTTTTTGTGGGTTTTCTCCACACAAACATAGTACCCAAGGCTTGTGGGAGTACCTCCCACGCTACACAAGTTTCAACATCAACAACACGCTTCTCCTTATTTTCATGATTTCCCTTGATATCCACATATCTTTTAGGAAGCCTTTCCAAAATAAAAATCATGGATTTTTGTATTTATTCCTTACTTTCATTCATCTTCATTTCTATTTCTTCTTATTTCATTTCTATTCCTCCCTTATTTTCATTCCTTTTATCTTCTTTTCTATTCCTTTCTTATTTTCATTCATCTTCATTTCTATTCCTTCCATATTTCATTCATCTTCTTTTCCATTTCTCTTTTAAGCTTTTCTTGAGAACTTGAGAAATGCACCTTTTTCAAGATACTACCATCCATTTCATTAACTTTCTTCTTTAATTGAGATATCCAAAATTCCAAGTCTTCACATCTTTCTTTGTGGGTCAAGGATGAGCCTTAAATAGATTTAATTGGTGTAGTAGCTTTGTTTGGAGGCATGTTGGAAAATAATAACCACCTTCTTTTTTACAATAAAAAAATAAGGCTCTTCTAATGAATAGTTAGGTCACTAGTAAGTTACATACAATAATTTGGAGAATATCAGAATGACTGAAACTTTATGGATATATCCCTGAGATTTGAGTCTTTTTGGACCTGAAAATTTGTTTTGCAATACTATGATACTTAGTTGATGCAATTCTGTAGGTGTGAACTGAATCTAATGGGCCTGTTACCCACCAAAAGTGGGTGACCCCTATGGGAAACTTTTCTCCTATTCATATCTTCCAGTTGACATCCAACAACATGTAAGAGCCATTTGGTAGTTGATGTGACATGCCATTCATATCTCTACCACCTACATGAATCATATGTGTCCTCGCCCATTTGCCAAGAGCACATTTTGGAAGGTGGACTTCTAATCAAAAGGTACTTGATTTTTTCTACAATTAGGTACTTTTGCTTGTTTGTATTTGGGCATTTGGGCATGGATTATGTGATAACTTGGAAGAAAGAAGGGTCTTAGCCATAATCTTGTTTCCTCACCTTGGATGGGTTAATTTTCAATCCCAGTCTAGTGGGAACTCCCCTAATGGCCCATGGAATTAAAAAGGGGCACTACTTGGGAAACCATGATTGAGATAGCGTGGCCCCATCTCTCTCTATTCCATATTTACCACTTTACATCTTACATTATAATCCTTTATTGCACCTCCCTTCTTCGGGTTTAATTGACCATTGGTCCATTGGTCCATTGGGATTTGGCTTCCACATATATTCACACTTGGGTAGGGCCTAGAAATGCACCCTGGGAGGTTGATGTAACTAAAAGAAAAGGAAAAAGCATATGATGACCACAAGAAAAAGAAAAGAAAAATCAAAATGCAAAAGATGGCTGGGACTTACAAATTAGAACGTGGGAAAAAGCCAAGGATGAGCTCTACCTATCTCATATGACCATCACCCTGTTCCTAGGCCAATGTTGCTCTATCTCATAGAAGACAAGGAACCCTTGCATGTCCCAACCCTTGAATGGCGATGAACTACCTGAAGCGTACAAGCTTCACTATAGATAGAAGATATATATATATATTATTAATGAATAAGATGATTACAATGCAGGAGATCCCTGACTTAGATACAACCTTGGGTGTCTCTTGATGAATGAGCATGATCCCTTGCCTAATTAATCCCCAATTATAGACTGACTAATTATAAATAACTTGCCTTCCTCCTGGAAAGATGCTTTGCTCTCAAAGCATACGCAACGACGGGTGTTGTTGGCGAAACACTTCTGTCTCCCAAGAAGCTTCTTCTTCTGGTAAGTACTTCCTCTTGATTAGGTAGTCTTTGATTACTTGAGATCGCAACTCCTTTTCCCTGATGGATATAATGCCTTCTGGTTCTAGAATGACCCTTCCTTCGTCATCTAAAGTCAGAAGTGTTGTTTGCGCCGATTAATGTTCACTGTTGGACACCTAATCCGCTAAGGGTTAAGGTGTGGGAAATGGACATGCAAAGGAAGTCCAAGAGACCTTGGAATGTGGAATCCAAGAGTCACCTAATGTACCATAAATATATATTATTGTGATTAATAAATGAACTCACACTTATCTTTCCCTATGTTGTCTATTCTTCCCTATTTTATTGCATAGTTTAACATGGTATCAGAGCAGGCAATTGCTGGCCCTGCTCCAATCAATTAAATTCTAGCTGTATTCTTTGAGCTTGTCAGTCCGTAATGCTCATTATTGCATAACGCTCCCTTCGCGACCCTCGCACTCTGGTGATAACCCCTACGTGCCCTAGGTGCTTGGCCTCCTCGCATTCGCCCACTCTACTCCTGTCGTTCCCCTTGTTCGACCCTCGATACATAGTGTTCCTCACTTCATTGTCCACAACGGCACTGAGCTCGTCGAACACTCGGGAAAACTCGGGGAAATATCTGTCTTGACTGTTCTTGAGAACCTCAAAGAAAAAACTCTTGAGCTTGTTGTGATTCTCCTGGGAGGGATGCAAGTAGACATCAATGCGATAACCTCTGGTGAAAGCAGTGCTAGGCATGTGATTTTCGGTGAGCACATTCTTCTTCTCGACCTTGCTCAGATCGTAGAGCACGAGAAAGCTCTTGCTGTCCAGCGTTATTATCACTCGTGAGTTCGACAAGATGGGTGGACCCCGTGGCATATTGACCTTGAACACCATGCTCTTGTATTTGGCTATGTGGCTTTTGAAGAATTTGTCGACTCCTTCAGTGAAAAATTATTCGAATCGATCAGTAATGGCGCTTAGCAGGGGAGGGTCGTAACTTTCAGTGATCTCCTTCACAGGAACCCCTATTGAGACCATGCTTGCTAACACCACCATGTTATCCTATCCTCTCGATTGCCACTAATGTTGTTGTCGATATTGCAAATTTTCTAGGTATAGTGCTAGGCAGTGCTGTGAAGCGTGAGTGGATGCTCTAATGAGGATTTCCTCCCAAAGGAATCACAGGAAATTCAACATCCTCCTCTCCCTCTCTACCGCCATTTACACACTTCTCTCGTGGCACAATCACACAACCTCGGCATCGGCTCTCACACCAACACTCGACTTCGACTCTTCGACAATCTTTGACAACGCTTTATGACCCTATGGCTCAGTGGCTATTTGATATACCTCGAATAATTTAGCGTACGAGCTCTGCAACCTTAGTATATTGTTGCTTGGCGCCTTCTCTCAGTTCTACACTAGAATCCCACCTCAAATGACCAGGCCGTTAGCCATTCTATTTAAACCCCAAAGGCTTTAATTTTTTTTATTTTTAATGTGATTCAAGCTGAGTAGAGTCGTTGGTAAAAAAAAAGAAAAAGAGTCGGTGTCTTCACTCGCTGCCCCAGGGAATGGAATTTTGGACTAACATGGCCACAGGGAGCGGATTTGTGTCGATATAAGCTGAGGCGCAGAGCTGATGATCATTGAAATAATGCATCTCAAAGTTCCATCGCAGTCCCCTTGCATTACCTAGAATATTGCAGTCACCATCATATTTTGGCCACATAGAGTTTGGTTTTTGGAGTTTCCCTTAGTCTTTATTGTGAAGCAGTACAACAAGGTCAAACATCCAAGTTTTTTAATGTCCTTTTGCTGAGTTGAGTTGTTGTCGGTGTAAAAAAATTCGTTTTGAAGGAGAGAAATCATTAGTATTTTTCGCCTTAGAGGGCGATTGCACTCTGGTTGTTTGCTGCACATTTACAAAAATATTTTGTAGTGACATTGTATAGTTAGTGGGCGTTGTTTCTACAAGTTCATAGTTGTGATCATTTTTTGACTATGGAGAAAATTCATGGATTAATAGAGTTATTAAGCACTCTAATCTTATCTACTTGTGGAGACACAATTAAAATCAACTGGGACACCTTATCTAATATTAAGGTCTGTCTACAAAGTGCACAAGAAAACATTGATTTTTTGTAGCTTGAATCTCAGCTACAACAAGAAGAATTACAACAGTGGAGTCATCATTCTAAATGTGTTTTTGTTCAGAACATTGAAAGAGACTCCCATAAGCAACAAGTCCATAAAGTTGCGGTTGATTCACATTCAATGCCCATTTCAAGAGCATATTTGTATGGAGATGAAGCTCAGGTTCCACCTTCCAAGCCCATCGTCAGACCTTAGGAAGAGCTTGTCCATAAATGCACAAAACCGGTCTTGGATATGACAAGGAGGTGTTCTTTCATATTCTGGACTATTCCAAGCCCATTCAATTTCATAGTGACGGATTTCTTCATGATAGTTCACCTTCAGCTATTCCAGATTCTGCTCCTCTTCCACAATAGATTGTGAAATGCCAACACTGTGACCGAGTTGGCCAGATGAAAGATCACTGTTTCGATCTTCACCCTTGCAAGCATTGTGGTCAGCACACTCATTCTTCACACAAATGTTTCGGAAGCAAGCCTCCTGCAAGAACAAAGATTCATCTTGGATGGATTGCTTCTTGGCAATGGGCATCAATAGCCAATAAGATGTTTCAGTCATATGTCAGAACTTGTTCAAGAGTATTGAACAGTCTTGCAGTTGAGTTTTCGCCATCATCTCACCTTGTATCTAACATGGAGGAAAATGATTGTCATCTGCAAGCTTCAAAGCCACATCAAGCGAGCCTGAGCCACAACCTGTCATTCTAGATTCAAAGTTGTAGGCAGGGACACAGAAGTTTAACCGAGCCTGAGCCACAACTTGTCATTCCAGATTCAGAGTTGTAGCTAGAAATATAGAAGTTCAAGCGAGCCTGAGCCACAACCTGTCATTCCAGATTCAGAGTTGTAGCCAAAGACACAGATGCCCATGACCATGCCTTTGGTTGGTGGTCAACCTTAAACCATCTATGCGAGGTTAATATTCTTCCTCTTCAAAGAATTCGAGAGACTTCCTCTAGCAGAAGACTTGAGCTTCTTGCCAGTTTTGGTCATAGTATGAAAAACCGGAACCGGTGGACCTAATGAACCGGTAACCGGACCGGAATCGGTCTAATCGGTACTGGTCAGGTCTAAACGAACTGGTTTTAAAAAAATACATTAAATAATTATTTTTTAATTAAAAAAACTATTTTTAAGATTTGCAACCATGATTCAAAGCCAATAGAGACAAAATATGCAAAGTTTTCTCATTTATATACCAAGCAAAGGTGAATATATCAAAATGGCACCGAGTGCAATACATATCATCGAAAAAGACATAAGCAATGAGGCTCCAAATGGCCCATAATGTCCAAAAACAATGCTACAAGCTATGAGGCCATGGGTCTAATACAAGACTACACATGAATCATGATCAATCATCAAATTCATCACTGCTACTAGACACATGATCAACATCGACAGTTGCATAGACATCATCTGGATCAGAGTCTGAGGATGCCTCAGCCTCAGGGTCATCTGCAACCTGAATACCACTGCCACCAATAACAATAGAAGTGGACCTAATGGAAGCACGAGTTACTCGAGCTGCATGACTAGTGCCTTCCATTGGTTGTTTTCCTTTCCTTGATGCAACTACCAATCTTGGGTCTCTGTCTGATGGTACCACCAAATCTGCTTCAAATTCACCCCCCGCTAATGCTGCATCAAAATCAAAATCTGCCTCAAACACTGGATCTTCAGTCTCCTCCACCCATTCTGATGTTGGATCAATATCATCCAACACAATGGGATCTAGATCAGGTGTTTTGCTCATCAGTTGGTTCCGCCTCAAGTGAAGGTTGTATTGCACAAACACAAGATCATTTAATCGTTTCTGTTCCAAACGGTTTCTCTTCTTTGTGTGTATGCGCTCAAAAACAGACCAATTGCGCTCACAACCTGAAGCACTGCAAGTTGGCTGAGGATTCTAATTGCAAACTTTTGCAATTGAGGACATTGGCCGCCAAATGACTCCCACCAATGTGCTGCAAATAAAAAGACATTCATTAGTAACATAGTTCATTTCATTACTTATTTACAAACAATTTAACTTGAAAAGTAAAACAAATTGGAATTGCTTACCTGGTTGATCCACATCTTTTGCCATTTTCACCAAGTTCTTTCCAAAGGTACCAGCTGCCATACTGAAAAGAGCAAGTTGTTTATGTGTTTCCAAAAGGTCTGCACGGATAGGGACCATGCGCTCCAAGCAATCAATCAATCCAGGTTTGACCTCCCCATCCTGCTGATCTCCTAGCCGAGCTTTATAATGATACTTTGGGTTCAAAAAATACCCAGCTGCATGTATAGGACGATGGAGTTGATTGTTCCATCTGTTATCAATGATCTCCCATATCCGGCCATATTTAGCTAACTTGTCCCTGTAAACTGCCCGTATCTGCTCCTTTGCCTGATCCATAGCCTCATAAATGTATCCCATTGCCATCTTTTCCCCATCCACCATCCTTAGCACCTTAACAAGGGGCTCAGTAATTTTTACCAGCTCTGAAGACCTTTTCCAAAAATGACTGTCAAAGACTTTCTTTTTGGTGTCTTTTCCATCTTGTCTACGAGCCCACCGAGATTCAGTCCAATCATCAGAAGAAAACATTTTCTGCAAGTTTTTCTGTTGAGAATTGAGACATTGCAACATGAGGAAGTGAGTTGCAAATCTCGTAATGGCAGGCCTAACAAGCTCTTTGCCCCCGGTGTTTTTCCTCATTAGGCTCAATACCCATGAGTGGTTGTAAATGTATTTTGTAATGCACTTGCCATGCTCTACAGTGTTTTTTACCCAATCCACTTTGCCTATGTCCTCAAGCATGAGGTCTATGCAATGTGCAGCACATGGAGTCCAAAATATGGTATTATACTTGGACTCAAGCATCTTTCCAGCAAGAACATAGTTTGAGGCATTATCTGTGATGACCTGCACAACATTTTGCTCTCCCACTTCCCGAATAATCTCATCCAAAAGCTCAAATAGAAGGGTTGCATCCTTCACCTTATCAGATGCATCAACTGATCTCAAAAACATTGTTCCTCGAGGGCAAGCAACAAGGAAGTTAATGATAGTGCGGTTCTTTCCATCAATCCATCCATCTGACATGATGGAACAACCTGTTTTGAGCCATGACTCTTTATATTCAGCCAAATACTCATCAATATTACAAATCTCTTGTTGCAAAAGAGATCCCCTCAAGTCATGCATAGTAGGGCCTTTGAAGCCCTTTCCTGTAGCTAAAACAGAGTCCCACATAGCTTGGTAATAAGGTGAGCGAGCAACATTAAATGGGATATTTGAATCATACCACCATCTAGCAATGTACTGATAAGAAGTTTCTTTGCATTGTTTTTTCCAATGTTGATCCAAAGTGGGTTGACGACTTGGCTGGGAGGAAGTGGCCGTGGGATTAGCAGTGGATGAGAAATAACTCTGGAGGTTGGGTCTCTTTGTTGGTTTTGATTTTTGGCCAACAAGAGGAACATAGTGAAAGGTGTCATTGGTGGAAGGGATAGAAGTGGAGTCTTGAATCTCATAATCATCATACCCACTCTGTCTCATGATATCTATTAGTTCCCTCTTCCTTGCAATTTCATCTTGGATGGCCTTCTCCCTAGCCTTAGTCTCCTCAAACTTTTCAAACTTGGCAAGGTATTTTGCCCTAACCGGACCTATCAGTTCATTAGGTGCATCACATGGCTTTACTTGGCCTCTTATCCCAGCCAAGTGTTGTTTCAATCTAAGAATACCCCCACCTCCAATACATTTTTCACAAAATTTGCATATCATCTTTCCATCAACCACATCACAATGAACCCATGCACTGTCCTTGGTTTTTGGAGCCATCTTGACTTGAATAATTGAAATTTGGAAATAAATCTACCATTTAAAAAAAATTGCAGCGAAGATAAATGGACAACTAAGGCTAAATTTACGAAACAAAATGCACATTCAAACATACAAAATTTGATAGCATAGGGCTAGAGATTTGAGAGTAATAGCATAGCTAAACACATGAGAAAACCTATCACTTCATTAGGTGCATCACATGGCTTTACTTGACCTCTTGTCCCAGCCAAGTGTTGTTTCAATCTAAGAATACCCCCACCTCCAATACATTTTTCACAAAATTTGCATATCATCTTTCCATCAACCACATCACAATGAACCCATGCACTGTCCTTGGTTTTTGGAGCCATCTTGACTTGAATAATTGAAATTTGGAAATAAATCTACCATTTAAAAAAAATTGCAGCGAAGATAAATGGACAACTAAGGCTAAATTTACGAAACAAAATGCACATTCAAACATACAAAATTTGATAGCATAGGGCTAGAGATTTGAGAGTAATAGCATAGCTAAACACATGAGAAAATAAATACATGAACAACAATGAAATGATGGATTTTTCAAGAGAAAATCCGTACCTGGTAATGCAAACTAGCTTCCTTAGCGTCCTCTTGAAGATGCCAACTCTATTGACAACTCCAAACTATCTCCAAGATAGCTCCAACTCCAACTCCAACTCCAAGCCTCCAAGATCACTGCTCCGGCAAATACTCAACACTCTCCAATCTCTCAATCAAACTCACAAACAACGAATGAGATGGTGTGAGACAAAGGAGATGCTGCTTGTGCTTATAAAATATTGGGGAGGGTGTTTTTGGAGGGAAACAACCCTCCCCTTACCTCCACATCAGCCCTAAAACACATTTTTGGCGGTGCGTGGGTCCGCGTAGGGAAAGAGGAGGTTATTGACTGGTTAAGGACGGAACCGGCTGGTTTATTCATAAATCGGCTGGTTCTGTCCTTAACCTGCCGGTCAGCACCGGTTAACCGGTCTTTCCAGGTCACAGGCAAGGGATAATCGGGTTTTTCGAGCGGTTTGGATCGGCACGCCTACTGACCGTTCAAACTGGCCGATTTTTAATACTATGGTTTTGGTAGAGTTTAGGAAATGCATTAAGCATTCCAGAGTTGGTGGTCATCCTTAAACCATCGCAGGTTGTAGAACTTACTTCTTCCAGGTTGAAGGTCTCCCTCTTCAAAATATGACGAGCACTTCCTCTAGCAGAAGATCTCAGCTTCATGCCAGATTTGGAAGAGTTCTGGGAACTGCACTAAGCGTTCCAGTGTTGGTGGTCATTCTTAAACCACCTCCTTACGCCAACATTTCAGAGAGCTCATTCAACCTAGTGCTGCCATGCATACTTTGCAGATTTGTATTACAACGCTCTTCTTGGACTCACATATACCCCTTCGAATTAAGGGGGGGAATGTTGGACACCTAATCTGCTAAGAGTTAAGGTGTGGGAAGTGGACAACGAAAGGAAGTCCAGGAGACCAAGGTTACTTGGAAGCGGAAACGGGAGCGGGAGCGCCATTTTTAGAAGCTCCCGCTCCGAAGCGTTTCGGGGAGCATTTATATATATATATATACATATATATATTATATTTTTTATATTTTGATGCGTATATGTCAACAAAAACATGTAGAATGATGAATTAGACATAAAAAACATAAAAACATAGATTGAATCATATAACATCAATCATCTAGAAGTTATAATCTTCATCAACCACACCCACAAGTTGGAAGCATACAACATATTGACTCTTGAGTCTCGCGAATCATCAATCTGAAGGTTTCAAGCTTTCAAAATTCAATATGTAACATTTATCATCATTGATATATAACATTTATCATCATTGCTTCCAAATTTCAATATCTAACATTTATCATCATTGATTCATTGATTTCAAAATTCAATATACATTTATCATCATTGATATATAACATTTATCATCATTGATTCATTGACTTCAAATTTCAATATATAACATTTATCATCATTGATTCATTGATTTCAAAATTCAATATATAACATTTATCATCATTGATTCATTGATCACCATATAACTTTCATGAAGCATCGTATTCATAATTCATAATGACTTGTAAACTTATAAATGCCAACTTCAAAGTTTCACCTTTCAAATTCAAACTTCAAACTTAAATTCTCATTAAATATATGAAAGAGTCAAGTTTCAACTGTTCAACTGTCAACAGTTATAAAAGATAAAAACTACTAGAAAATAGAAAAGACTAGTAATCAACAATTCTATTTTATCTATTGGCTGGCCCCTTGCCATGCCCATGAGAAATGTCTAATTTGTGCGAGCCACGAGGAAATGGTGGTCTTCTAGTACTCTCAGGAGTACCACGACCATGACTAGAAGCTGGAGGCTGAATCTGCAAAGGAACAATAGTTTGATATCGAGAACTGGCACTGGCACTAGCACTGGCACCCACACCCGCACTGCTACCAGTAGATGGTGGGATTGGCCTTGTGTGTGGCAGTGTTGCTGATGCTTCATCATCATCCCTAAAAAGTTCTGCTTCCAATTCTTCCATATGTACCGTGCCGTCTTCCAAATTATCATCCTCTGGGTTGTTGTCCCAGACTCTGTATGATGGATCCTCATTTGCCCGATCACAGTAATGGCTCAACAACCTCAAGTTGTAATGCACATAAACCAAGCTTTCAGCTCGGTTTTCATTCAGCGTGTTTCTTCTCACATTATGTATGAAGCTGTAGGTGCTCCAACACCTCTCTGCAGAAGAAGTGTTCACAACCTGTGAGAGCTTTTTTTTGCCAACTTTGGCTAAAGTTCCATGCCTCCATATGCTTCCCACCATGTGAGAGCATCAAATCTGTTTCTATCTTCCATTGCATGGAAATAACCAAAGTTAGCAGTGCAACTGAAGTATTTGCCTAATTCAAGGTGCAGTCTAGCACACTCCTCCCTGTCAGGTAACAACTTGTCTAATGCCTTCATGTACCCCTCTTGTACCTCTGGATCTGTGTGAGGTTTGATCCTAACCCTACCTCCAGGTGCAGGTTGGCCCAACCAAGATGGAGAGTAATATTTTGGCATAAGGATATATGCCAAGGCATGTAGTGGAACATTGAGTTTATTCCATCGTGCGCACACACAGTCATGAATCATAGCATACAAGTTGGGATCATTATCCTTAACAACATCTTTTATTTGGCCCAACATGCTGTCCATCTGCTCATAAACCTCCCCAATCACCGGTTTATCTGTATCTGCAAACCAAATCATGTGATAAATGGGCTTGGTGAAATTCAAAATTTCTCACATGTGCCCAAAACAAAGGGTCAAGGGCGGTCTCCTCCACATGTTCGAAACCTTGCCTGTCAACGATTGTCGCTGCCTTGTCCTTTAATACCTGCTAGTGTGGGCTTGATACCATTGAAGCCAATGACTCTCTTACCTTCAAAAGGCGCTTGAAGGTGAGGTAATAGCTAGCAAATCTAGTCTTTGCTATCCTCAACAACTCCAATTTGGAGTGAGTACGGAAAAACCCATGGGTATTGCTATGATTTGTAATAAATTTTATCATTTTTTTACCTCTCTTGTACAAATCCCCAAGCCATTTGAATTGAGGTTGTTTGTTTTTAATGATATCATGCATCAAAAGGTTCATTGTGTGAACCAAACACCCAGACCAAAATATGTTGGGGTATTTATCCTCAATAATTGCTCCCGCTGCCTTACAGTTAGCAGCATTATCAGTGATGACTTGTATGACATTGTATGGCCCAGTCTTTTCAATTATTGCAAGTAATGGTTTTGCAATGTTAATGCCGGTCTTGAATTTGTCTGAATAATCATATGCTGACAGGAAGATTGCACCACTAACCGACATAGCCAAAACACTTATCAATGGCTTTCCTTTTACATTGGTCCATCCATCAGAGACAATGGACACCCCATGCTCATTCCACGAATTTGTCCTTCTAGCCAAAGAATGGTTTATTTTAGCTTTTTCATGATCAAGACCCACAGTTTTGGCCTTGTCATACGCAGGGCTCCTATATCCTTGGGGGGCATCATTAATGGCAGAAACCATTTCATGCCAATAAGGTGAGCGAAGAACATTGAATGGCACCCCGCATGCATATAGAAACCGGTAAACTTTTGAATCCACATCATTCCTACACCCTTCGTCCAGGAAATCGGATATGGTTCTATGCCTTAATCCAGGTGTGCCACTGCCTCCATAACCACTGGCATGGGTGGAAGTTGGACTTGTTTGTCCATGACGTGATGGGCCTGAATAAGAATCAATGAAACCCCTAGATCTTTTAGATCTCTGTAGGGCAGCCTCCTCTTCCTTTCTATATTTCTGTCTCTGTGTTGCTGGCACACTAGTACAAATTTTGATTCCTATATTTTTTTCTCCATCCCCTGGCATTTTCCCACAAAGGTGCCTTGTTGCAGGGGTGTATGAACCATGGTATTGTTTATTGCAATGGGGGAAAATAAATTTAGTGGTTCCACCACCTTTCCCTCCTTTCTGTTTCTGAACATATTTCCACAAAGGTGTCTGAGTTTGGTCTTGTCTAGTTGGGGAATCTATGTCCTCCTGTTCTCCACTCCCCACTTCCTCCTCAACATAATCCTCCTCCTCTTCATGATTTTCTTCAAATCCACCATAACCCTCCTCTTCATCCTGTTATCTGATTTTCCTCTTTCTTCTACTCTCCAACACCATTATTACAAAGAAAGGAATCAACATGAGGAAAATCCCTAGCCATATAGCCATGATGTTTCAAGTTTCAAGTTTCTAGCCTGCAAAACAAATGGAGAAATGCCAAATGGGAATAGGAAATGCAACATAGGAAAAAAACAATTGAATTTTTAAGTTTTAAACACAATAAAATGCAACATTCAAGAAAATTCATCCTAGAAAATACAAAATTAGGTTAGAAGACCTACCTCTTTCTTGCAATCCTCCTGTTGCCTTGCAGCTTACTCCTTGCTCTCTCCTTCTCACTTCTGCAGCTCCGCTCTCAAGCTCTCCTTCTTGCTCCTCTCACTCTCTCACTCACTCAACTACAAACAATAAACAAAATGAGCCTCCCTCCCTCTTAAAAACAAAACGATTTTTTCAACAAAAAAAGTTTCTCGCCGGCGGGAAACGTTTTTTTTGCCGGGGAGCGTTCGGGAGCGAACGCTCCCCGATCGCTTCCGGCGTTTAAAAAATGCTTCCGAAGCGTTTTTTAAACACTGGAAGCGCTCAGGGAGCGTTCGCTCCTGAGCGCTTCTGGAAACGCTCCCGAAAAAGCAAAGAGCGTTTTTATAGGGTCGGAAACGCGCTCCCGAAAACGCTCCCCGCAGGAAGCATTTTCGGGAGCGCGTTTCCGAGCGCTCCCAAAACGCTCCCGAACGGAGCGCATTTCGGGAGCAGGAATGAGGTGGGGGGGTGAAGCTTCCCCACAACCCTGCAAGAGACTTTGGAATGTGGAATCCAAGGGTCACCTAATGTACTATAAATATATATCATTGTGATTAATGAATGAACTCACGCTTATCTTTCCCTATCTTGTCTATTCTTCCCTATTTTATTGTTGAGTTTAACATTCACCAAGTGCCTGTTAAAGGGAGGATACATGGAAAGCATTGTGAAGACAACTTTATCAGGTAGGCTTAAATTGTATGCTACTTGGCTAATATTTTTGTCGATCTGGTATGGTCCATAAAATTTTGGTGCCAATTTGTTTTTTCCCTTCTGTTTTAAGGATATCTGCTTGTAAGGATGAAGTTTAACAAATGCAAATTCTCCAACTTCAAATTCCCTCTCTGTTCTATTTCTATCAACTTGCTGCTTCATACGATTTTTTGCATTATTTAGATTTTCTTTAAGAGTTTGGACAATTTCGGAGGTTCGTAACCGTACAGAGCTTGAAATGGACTCATTTTTGTTGATGTGCCGTAAGTAGAATTGTACTACCATTCAACGAGATGTAACCACTGAACCCACTTATTTTGTTGGTCTGTGGCATAACAACGTAGGTAGGCTTCTAAAAATTTATTGACAACCTCTGTTTGGCTATTTGTTTGAGGATGATAGGTTGAACTCATGTTGAGGTAGGTTCCTATATGATTGAAAAATTACTTCTGAAAATTACCCTTAAATTTGGCATCTCTATCGCTCACAATGACCGTGGGAAATCCATCTAATTTGTAATTTCTTGCAAAATATCTTGATTTGTTTTATTGAGCCTGATTTCCTCATTCCAATAAAGTGAGCATACTTGGTGAGTCTGTCGACTACTACAAAAATTTTATCCTTACCCTCAGACATAGGTAAACCTTCGATAAAGTCCTTTGATATTTCTTCCCATTTTTGATTTAGGATATTTAAAGGATGAAGTAGTCCAGGAGTCATAATATTTTCATTTTTATTCCTCTGGCATTTATCGCTTTTTGCTACATATTTCTGAATATCGTTACTCATTCCCTTCCAAATGAACGACTCTCGTGCATTATAGTAGGTTTTAAAGAACCCCACATGTCCAACTGGAAGTGAATCATGTTACTCTTTGAGAATCTTGGCTTTAAACTTGGAATTTGAATTCAGATAAATTCTTCCTTTGTACCATAAAATATCGTTCTTCCATTCAAATTTTGAATTTTGAGAAAGGTTATTGATTATGGCACTGGTTTCTGGATCTTTCACATACTCACTTCGAATCTCATTAAGCCATTCGGGAACAATGACCAAAATTGCAAGTAATGATGGTTCTTCCTCTCTCCTAGACAAGGCATCTGCCACTACATTGCCCTTTCATCTTATCTCTAAGTCAAAACCAACAAATTTTTCAATCCATTTTTAGTGTTCTTCCGAGAGCGTTTTTTGTTGGAAGAGGTATAGGCGACTGTTATGGTCTATTCATATGGAGAACTTACTTACCAAAAGGTATTGCCTCCAGTTGGCTAGTGCATGCATAATAGCGAGCATTTCTTTGTTGTATGTAGATTTAAGACGTTCTCGCTTATTGAGTTTCTTACTTTCGAAAGCTATCGGATGATTGTCTTGCATTAATACTGCTCCTATACCAAAACCTGAAGCATCACACTAAATTATAAAAGGTTTTGAGAAATATGGAGTTGCCAATTCAAGGGAATTAGACATAACTTCCTTCAAGTCTTCAAAACATTTTTTGCTTCTTCATACCATCTAAATGAGTTCTTCTTTAGAAGGTTTGTTAGGGGTGCGGTTATATGGGCATAATTTTTAATAAATCTTTGGTAATACCCGATCAATCCTAGGAATCCTCTTAGCTTGGAGATATAAATTGGTTTGGGCCATTCCTTTATAGCCCTGATCTTATTAGGATCTACTTTTACTCTCCTTCCTTAGATATTATATGTCCGAGATATTGTACTTCCTTCCCAAAAGTACATTTGGACTTCTTGGCATAGAACTGATGCTCTTCTAATGTAGTAAGAACTTTCTTCAAATGTTGTAGGTGCTCCTTCCATGTTTTACTATAAACTAAAATGTCATCAAGGAACACTAACACTAACTTCCTTAGATATGGACGGAATAGCTCGTTCATTGTAGCTTGGAATGTTGCTGGTGCATTGGTCAATCCAAAAGGCATTACTTTAAACTCATAATGACCTTCATGTGTTCGGAACATCGTTTTTGCTATGTCTTCGAACCTTATTCTGATTTGGTAATACCCTGACCTTAAGTCCAATTTTGAGAAGTATTTAGCTCCATGTAGTTCATCCAACATTTCATCGATAAAAAGGATTGGAAATTTGTTTTTAATTGTTATTTTGTTTAGTCCTCAATATTTGATGCATAATTTGAACGATCCATCTTTCTTTCGAACTAATACAACTGGAGCAACATACAAACTTTTACTTTTTGTGATGATGCCACACTTTAAAAGATCTTGGACTAATCCCTCAATTTCAGTTTTTGATGATGTAAATATCGATATGGTTTGAAGTTGATGGGATTTGATCCTGCTTTGACTTCTATTGTATGCTCGATTTTCCTTCTAGGAGGCATGTTCATTGGAATATCTTGGAATAATTTTTCGTGCTTTTGAATTAGCTCCTGGATTTCTGGTGCTTCTTTGTTGATCAAACTTGAAGTTAACATTTCTAATTGATGACACTGTACTACATAAGTTGATGCTCCCTTCTGAATCATTTTCTTCATTTGGGATGACAATACAACTTGTTTCTCAGGTGGATGGAATCCATATAACTTGTACTTTTGCCCCTCCCATTTAAATCTTATAAATTGCTTTTGATGGTTGGAAAAATAAGTGCCTAGGGTTTGTAACCAATGGATACCTAAGACCACATCCACTCTTCCTAATGGTACAATGTAGAATGGAGATTCTAGATTATAGTCTTGATTCTGCAATTTGACTTTATGGCATTTCCCTACCTTTTCAATTTTCTTGCCATTGGCTACCATAACCTTCATGTTGGGCATGAGAAATGTGAAAATGTCGAGTCTCTTCGCCATGGTTGAGTCCAAAAAATTGTGGGTGCTACTGATATCGATTAAGACCATTATATTGTTCTTCTTGATATGTCCTTTTAATTTTAATATTTGGGGTTGTGATATACTTGTCATGGCTGATAATGATACTTGCGGAATACTTTCATCATCTGGTTCTGGAGAAAGTTTTGGAGAATATTCAATTTCTTCTTCGTCTCATTCTTCATTGTCTTAATCATTAGTTGCCTCACATGTATATAGGTTCTTGGTTTCCTTCCCTTTAGCACATCTGTGTCTCTGGTCCTATTTTTTGCCCCAATGTCTGCACTTACCTTCTTTCATCCTTTGCATTTCCAAATTAGTTTTGTCTCATTCATGAAGATGCGGTGGAACATATTTTGTATTATACGTGTTTGCAGCCTGAGAAAATCTTCGTCTCGAATATACTCTTTCAACCTTTGGCCACTGCAACTTTTCATGTTTCTTTTTAGCAGTTTTCGCTTTTTGTCTTGCTTCTATCGAAGTAATGTCATGAAGCTCAATTTCTGCTTGTAGATGGGGTTTAAGACCTGTGATGTATGATTGAATGAGACGAGTTTCAGATATTCCAGGTACTTGTGTGGCTAAAGTTTCCCATTCCCGAGTGTATTCTTCCACTTCGCCTTTTTGTTGCAATCTGGTGAGTGCTGAAAAGAATTTTTCCTCTTTGACACCTTGGAACCTCTTAAAAAATGCTTTTTTGAATTTCTTCCAACTGATGGAAAGTGTTATCTTCTTCCACCACATATACTAGTTATATGCTTCGCCTTCCATTTGCATGGATGCATGCCTGATATTTTCATCCTCGTTATCAATACAGTAAATCTCGAAATATGCTTCTGCTTTCTTGAACCAAGCAACATTGCATTTTTCGTTCCTGTCAAATTTGGAGAGCTCAAGTTTTGATCTTCACTGATATGTAGTTATTGACTGAGCGAAGAAGGGGGTATTGGTTTGAGAACAACATATTTGTGTATGGATTCCAAAGTTGCCAATTTTGATTAGGCATGGAAGATGCCTTTGGATATTTAGGGTTCAGATGTGAGGCTGATGCATTTGATGTATCTACAAAGTCTGGGCATGAGTGACTTCATTATTCTGGAGTATTTGATCGGGTGTAACCTTCAACTTGTCACAAATACAGGTCAACATCATCCATGGTTGATTATGATTTAGACTCACCGTATTTGAAAGGATTGTATGATCCTTTTTAAATTCGGTTTTGTTTCTGCTCTATTTGACTTTCTATTATCTTTGTTGTATCTTGGAGCTCCTTGATTCTTTCGCCATGTCCGGTCATCGTGGTCTCAAGACTATCAATCTTTTATTAAAATCAACCATCAACATTGATGAAGACATCGAGTGGGTCTGAGGTGGTGTATACTTATCCAACTTAGCCTTTTCTTTAACTTTATTTATTTATTTATTAACTTAATTTTTTTTTAAAAGAATTATAATTAAATTAATTATGATTATTAATTATATTAATTATAATTTCCTTATTATTATTATTATTATTATATTGATACTATTCATATAATGTATAACCCTTACACCCTTTCGATTCATATAATGTATAACCCTTACGAAAGGACGAGGGAATATCACATGATTTTTTGTTTGTTTGTTTGCAGACAGAGATGCCGTGGACTGTCAGATTGTCAGGAGATGGGGGAATATCACGTTTTTTTGTTGTTGTTTGTAGACAGATATGCCGTGGATTGGTTGATTGTTGGATTGTCGGGAGTGTAGGAGTGGTAAAGTGTGGTAGGGCAACATGACATTGAACAATTGGATCGTTGGGAGCGTGGTCAAGCTTGGTCGGAAAACAGGACAGTGACACAGTGCGATGGCAGAGGGACGACAAAAAAAACAGGTTCGCAGGATTGACAGTGTAGGACGACGCGGGGCAGGGTGCAGACCAGAAACACGATGGATGAATGGGAATGGACAAAAAACAACATAGCAACGATGATACGGTTGGACGACAGTGTGGTAGATGGTGAGGCAGTGAGGTCTACACTAGCGACTGGGAGCGTGGCTGGTTTTGATACCCATGAAGCGTATAAGCTTCAATATAGACAAAAGATATTATATTTTATTAATGAATATGATGAGTACAATGCAGGAGACCCCTGGCTTAAATACAACCTTGGGTGTATCTTTATGAATGGGCATGATCAATATCATGCCCTTGCCTAATTAATCCCTAATTATAGATTGACTAATTATAAATAACACCACCCCATCCCAAAGGGGGTAATAATTGTTATACATCTTACAAAGCAAACTCCCATTCCTTGAGCTACGAGTAGAAATAGAAATAAGAATTATGAAAAAGTAAAAGGCAATATAGAGGGGTGGAAAGACAAAGGTTGAGGTAACTAATGCCACTATATCTCCCCCCTTACATCTATACACCTCTGATGAGGTATTTCATCATAGTCGGTCCCTTCCCCCCTGTTCCATCATTATTCACATGGCATCTATTGATTGAGGGGTGGACCAAGGACATTTCACTTCTCTTTTGAGGTTGGGAACACCTAATAGGATAGTCTATTAAGCACTCCTACCTAGGGAGGTATCATCGTTATGTGACTAAGACCCCAATTTTGGAAGAGAAGCCTCATATCAAGTGTCATTTTGCCCATTTCTTTCAAGCTTGGTTCACTTAGATGTAATAATGATTGATGTACTTGATTGTGAAAGTTGCAACACTGGATATTGTGTGTGATTGGCAGGTTGTTCTATCTATAATTATGGGCAACTTAACTGGGGCTCGAGTCCTCTAGAGAGACATATTGACACCCACAAGTGATGTGTTGAAATCCATAGGACTATGGGTAGTTGTAGTGCATCATTCACAACGATGGACACCTTCAATAGCCACGTCGTTCTTGCTTTTGATTTATTATTCATTGGATGATGCACCTCGACCAACATGCCTTCAGCTGGCTTAGCAGTGATCACATGGTTTGGTAGTTGTTCCAGGTCCCAGATTATGATTTGAGAGCCCCTCTACACTTGTAAAGGAACTTGAGGAGCTCAACACTTGCCCTAAGCATGCCTATTTTATGGAGATAAATCTAATTTCACAAAGGCTTTTTGGTTGAATTTTGACCTAGGCTTATGTTGCACATTATTTTATGATTATTTAGGTGCTCATAGGTTAAATATCATTTCAACCTTTTCATATAAGTAGCGAAGAGTCTCATTTGAATCAAATCATTATCATCACTCTTAGAATTTTGGCGTCATTGATGAATTTGACCTCTTTGTAGGAGTCAAACTTGTTCTCTTGTGGATATTTTGGATCGGATGCATTTTGACATTTGGAGTTGATCTTGGATATTTCTTCGAGCTATTCTTTGGCATAATGGAAGGAATTCTTGCATGTTGTCTTTTAAGTGCACTTTATTATTGAGTATCTATTTTTCTATGTCTAATGTATGTAATTATTGATTCTAGGTCTTGGTAAATTGTGCCCTAATTTGTTGAAGATTAATTGAATTACTATCTAGGTGAATATTTCATACATTACACATGCATAGCATGTGATGAATACTCCTTGTGGTGAACTCATTGAAGCTCTCCCATAAAAATCCATTTTTCTTTTGAGTGGGTAATTGCTTGAAACTTGCTTGCTAGGGCATTAAATTTCAGCTTCCTTGTAAACAAGTTTAGCTAACTTAAATCATCCTAGATCCCATTCTCCCAAGGAACAAGGAACTGGTCTAACTAGTTGGTGATCATATTTTATCCATAATTTCTCTCTTAATTTTGGTGCTTGCAAGGCTAGGGTAGAAAGCTAGATCTTAGTGCGAATTTCTAGGGAGGAAGGGTTTTGGTTATTGGAGAGCCTAAACATCAAGAGGGTAGGGTTTGCCATAAAACCTACTTAAGGACTTCCTTAAAGGTTTCATGGCCCTTGGCATAGCTAATATATATATATTATAAGAAACCTTTCCTCCTAGCCTTGACCTTGAGTTACTCTGACACTCATTAAATTTATCAAACCCTAGGTCTTGTGCCCTCATTTTTAGGCCTTTTTATAGAAAGAGAAATCGCTACCTTGTGAGGCCTCGAGCATAAATTGTTTCTTTCTTGAAGAGTTTCTATTGACATCATTTCACACATCAACTCTAGAATACTTATTGTAAGTGATCTCTTTCCTACTGAGACTCTTTCCATCCTTGAAAGTCCTTAAAGAGCAGGGGGTTTTGGCTGTGTGGTGACAATGGGCCACTACCCCATTGATGGTTCTTGGTCTAGTTTATACCTTGTAGGGTTTACCTCTTCAAGGCTTGCTAGATTTTGTGGTAATAGTGCCAATTGGAGGTTATAGTATATTTCCCAAAATTTGCTGTTATTTTGGACTCTTCCCACGAACAACTTGTATAGCGTGCCGTGTGTCCAATTCCTAAAATATAATTATGGACACTGTACCTAACGTTTTTCTATCTCTCTCTTGAAATTCCTGTTTGAGACTGAATTCTGGAGCATATAGAAACCCTAAGTTCCTTTGTGCATATCTCTTAAAATATAGCAAAGCAAGCTCTGTAAGTTGGACTAGATGTTCACCACGATTTCCCCTCTTTGAAGTTTCATGGTTTGAGGCCTCACAGTAAAAGAGTTAGAGCGAAAATTCTGAATTGATATGATTTAGATAGAATTTAGGAGCCTTTAGAAACCCTAACTTCATTTGACCATAACTCCGAAAAATATAGCAAACTATGATCTGAAACTTGAATCAGATATTGCTTGGGATGCCTTCTAAATCATATTCGGGTTTCACCATCTAAAACTACATAGCAAATAAGATATAGTGAAAATGCCACGATGTCTTGTTTGAAGCAGCAAAACCCTAAGATCAAGAGATTTGATAACAAATGTTATGATCCTTGCACCTTAAAAATGATAAGAAATCAATAATTATAGTCCACTTTGAGGGGAAAGCCTCATTATACAATAAATACAATGAATGTGAGAATATTTGATGATCTTAAGACTAGGTCTCCTTAGCGTGTATATATATATATATATATATATATAGGAGATAAAGGATACAATTATAATAAAATGGGAACATGAGGGGTGTGAAAATTTCTAAATCTTGACATACAAAAATACTACTGCAATTATTTGATTTGTATTACCTACTTGTTTTCTTCATTTAACAAGTTATTTTATGGAATTATTCTGTAAATTATAATACAAATATATTGCAGCCTACACCAATATACAGATCAAGAACTGGAAAATAAATGAAGCAATCACACAAAGGACACACTTATTTTAGGACGATTGTCCCCAGAAAAACCCAATGTGGGAAAACCAGTGCAGCAGATCTGAGGGTTTGTATTATTAAGCAACAATATTCCGAGTACAACTAGGGTGCCAAAATCCGGCTCACCCAAGAGAGAAAATCCTCGACAGAATGCATCACCCCTTCTCTGCGTTGATCTGCCTCTTAGAAAATCGAGTTTCAGCCCTCTCGACTCAGAATCCCCAATCTTCAGTAAGTCTGGACTGGATTGTCTCTGAGATGCTTTGTGCTGCCCCTGCGTGGGCCTGTGTCACCCTCTCTGGGACTACATCACCTCTCCTATTGCTTGCGTTGCTTCCTTTGCTGTTTCTGTTGCCCTTGCTCTACTATGTACTCTTGGTCCTCCGACCAATAATTTCTTTTACCCCTCGCTGCAACTGAATCACTTAGATCTTATCTTCGTTCGAGAACTGCTCTTTCAGAAGAATTCGATCTCTTGATTCACTATGTGTGTGTTCTCCAACTGACCCTCAAGCCTTCCTTTGTAGATTTTCTATTGATAAATCAACGACCGTGATCTAATCCTTAATCAACGGCTAAGATTAAATTAGATTTGATCCTCGTCATTAGAAGCTTCTCACCCACATGTTTAAATTAATTCACTTTAACTATTTTAATTCCCTAAGTTTTAACTTAGGCTCCATTAAAAATAATTAATTATTTGAATAAATTTCACTATGTGTGGAATTTCTCCAAACAATTTCTAGGTCTTGGAGATCTCATGTGTTCTAGCCCCTCCACAAAATTTTGGAGCTAGAGCACATCCGATGCAACCAAAAAATCAACACTCCCTCTTAGCGAGGAATGTGCTCTAGCAATACTTCTTCGCTAGAAGCATCACCCTGATCCACGTCATCGGTCCTCTGCACTTCTGATGCTTGGCTTGTTGCCTTCATCCACTGCGCTGCTGCTATCTGTACTGCTACTCATGACTATGCCACTGTCACTGCTAAATCTGTACTGTAGCTGTTGAAATTTTGTGTATTTGGGGTAGCATCAGTTGTGCTCTAGGTCCCAAATTTTGAAGAAGGACTAGAGTTCACCTGATCTACAGGACCCAGAAATGGATTTGAGAAATTTCATCTGGTTTAGGAGATATTAAATTAATTAATTATTTTAATGTATTTCCTAAGTTAAAACTTAAGAAAATAAAATAATTAAAGTGAATTTAATTAAACATGTGATGAAATTGTCTTAAGTCACACGGATCAATCTTTCTTTTAATCTTAGCCATTGATTCAAGATCTGATCATGGCCGTTGATTTGTCAACAAGAAAAGTATAAAGGAAAGGCTTGGGGTCCTTTGTAAAGACACGGAGAGGCAGAGCACTGAAGCTTAGCTGAGATTCTTGGGCAGGGTTTGCTAAGAATACTCAGAAGTGTTTTAGCTGCAGAGGGGAATTTAGACCAAGGGGATGATCTGATCCCAGGGTCTAGAATACACAAGAGGTAGAGAAGAGATCAGCTTAAGGACAATGTGGAGGAAGGCAACAACAAGGACAACGTAATTTTCAGGAGACCCTTCAAGGGTTCCGCAGAGATCCTTAGGGGTAGCGTAGTGACTGCGCCACCCAATTTGGGGTAACACAATCCCTTCTGGAGCAGTGCTGAGGGTTTGGAGGCCATCTAAGGCTGACACAGAGGCTTTCAGGGGCTTTAGAGGCTGACGCAGAGCCTTGCAGGGGCAGTGCTGGGGTTTCTAAAACTAGATTTGGCGGAGTTCTGTAAATCCCGTTTGAGGGTATGGATCAGCCATTGTTTTGGCCTTAGATCAGGCAGAGATCTGTAGATCTAGTGTTATCTCTGTTGGGTTTTCCAGATCTGGAACCCAGATTTGTGTATTCAGAAATATTCTTAATAATAGAACCCTCTAGCAGCTAGAGACCGGTTTTCCCACATTGGGTTTTTCTAGGGACTATTTGTCCAGAAATAATTGTGTCACTTTGTTAGTATGTGCATGTGCTTATTCTAGATCTGGATTGGTAGAGATCTGTTATGTGTTTTGGTTCGATGTTAACTTGAATTTATTCAGTTAATAACTTATCTAAGTAGGAGGAGCTTAACCGGATTAACAGTAATAATTTCTGCTTAAGATATTAGATTCAGAAATTTGTACATGGTATCAGAGCAATTGCAGATCTAGAAGGGTCACCAGCAGGAGAATCTGAACGATATCGCTGCAGAAAGCAGCAGAGAAGCAAATCTGAAGGGACAACGCAGTTTTCAGGAGCAGATTCACGCAGAGGGAAGGGTGACGCTGTCCAGCGCTGTGTCCTAGCAAGCCCACGCAATTACTGCGCAGAGGCAACTCAGAAACAACACTGGTTGGGTCAGAAGCCAGTCAATGTGATTCAGATCTGAATCTGTCAGATCTAGAAAAGACTGCAGAAAAGCTACAGAAATTCAGAAGAGCTAGTAGGGTTAAATTTTTGAAGTTTTCAGATTTTTAGCCTTAGCAAAAGTGACAAAGATTGGGAGGAGATCAGCTTCCGAGGAAGTTTCTTGCCAAAGGAAACTTAGAGTTTGATGAGAGGATCAAAGAAGAAGCTGAATCATAGTTGATTTTGAAGATTTCCAAGGAGGGAAATCAAGTGTCAGAGGGAGTAGAAGGCACTTGATTCACCAAGGGCCTTAGATCCATTTCTCTAGCAAAGAGAAAAGGAAGTTCCGACACATTCTAACCAGATGGCTCCTCATGGATTGCGTGATCAGGATAGGCTAGAGGGCCTCTCAAAATTTTTGGTGTGGAAAGCAAGGATCCTGATTGTCCTTGAGGCGTACAATCTAAGAGTGCATGCAGAGCAGACTTTGGCCACACTGACAGATGCAGATCTTCTACGGAAGCATAGGGAAGTTGGTGGGCATGCCAAGCGGCTGATAGTTGATAGTATCAAGGACCATATTGTATCACACATAACTAAGAAGAAGACAGCTAATGAGATGTGGAAGGCCTTGACTTCCCTGTATGAGGGAAAATCTGTCCAAATGAAAATGCCATTGGAGACCCAAATGAGGTCATTCATGATGACCAAGGGAGAAGACATGGAACATTTTGTCTTCAGATTGCAGTCAATCAGAGATCAGCTGATTGCAACGAGTGCAACAGTGGATGATGCTCTGATAGTCAGGACTGCCCTCAATGCAGTCACAGATGAGTGGGAAACCTTTGTCCAAAGTATCTTCGGCAGAGCAGAACTCCTGGATTGGGACAACTTGTGGTCAGTTTTGCATTAAGAAGAACTCCGCAGGTTCACCAAGAGGTAGCACAGCCCAGGATTGAGCAAAGTGAAGAAGGAAGATGAGGAAGATGTAGCCTTGGCATCAAAGAAGCAGTCGAAGAAGAAGAAGGATCTTTCAAAGATCAAGTGCTTCCAGTGTGGTGAGATGGGACATTTTGCCAGCCATTGTCCGGAGAAGAAAAGGGGCAAGGAAGGATCTTCTTCCAAGTCAGCTGTGGAAAATGATGGGTTAGAAGATGATGCAGCCATGAGTGCTCATGAACCATGGAGGTGGGGTGACATGGATCCAAATAAAATGATCCAATAAAATATTCACACAAATTCCCAAGATGTAACCCAAAAGAAAATGAAAAAGCTCGAACCTGTGGTTTGTCTTGGATGAAATAATGTGCAAATTGTCAACCATAGAAATCTAGATGGTTGTAAAGATTTAAAAATCTTTAAAACGATGGCGTATTAATAAACACTTGAACACGTATTGAGAAAATCACATGATACATCTAGTTTTTGGAACACTTAGGGTCACATTAGGCAGCTTAAACTGGGGCTTTGATTTTGATATCATTGTGCAGGAGCTTAACTGGATTAACAGTGATAATTTCTGCATACGATATAAGATTCAGAAATTTCTACTGTAGCTCCCTCTCAAAATGCTCAATCATGCTGCCCATAACACTGCCACTGCTAATTGCTAGACTGCAACTCAATTGCTGATAGTTAAGCAATTGAAAAACTTCCCTAAAACTAACATACTGGTCATTCTGAATACTCCTCGATGCTAGAACTACCTTTGTTGCTAATCTGCGCTGATCCTCTGATGCCACGACGCTGCTATTGCTCTGCACTATGTAAGCACTGCTCTGCATTGCGCTGCTGCTACCTCTGCTCTGCGTTGCTTTATACTTCAACACTCTAGCTCTGCCACTATTGCTCCATCATCCCTTGCATCAACTGACACTCGTCATTCTGCTACTGTCATTAAGGGCTCTCATAGCCATATGTGATCCAAGAGTTTGGGCACCTGAAGGATCCTGCCCCTTCACTATAGCTGATCTATAGCTCCATATCACCCCACTTCTTAGGTGTATGAGCACTCATGGAGCATCCATCATCATCATCATCATCAGCGTGAGCTGGAGTAGCCTTCGAGTCAGATTCTTTCTTTTCCTTCTTCTTAAGAGGGCACTGCGTAGCGAAATGTCGTAGTTCCCCACATTTGAAGAATTTGACCTTCGAGAGGTCCTTCTTTTTCCTTCTCTGCTGCCCTTGCTCTCCCTTAGATGTGAGAGCCACATCTTCCTCTTCTTCCTTCTTGAATTTGATCCCTTTGCTGCTGCTTCCCGCCTTGGTCCATCATCTGAGCTCTACTTGTCGAAGAGCTTTCCACATCTCTTCCCAACTTGGGAGAGCTGCCTTGCGCAAAATGTCTTGGACAAAGGTTGCCCAGTCTTAAGTGACTGCATTCAAGGAAGTGCTGACCATAAGACCAATATCTAGTGTAGCTCCTATGAAAGCTAGCTGATCTCGGATCCCTTCCAATCTAATGAGGAAGGGGTTGATCTCTTCTCCCTTCTGCATTTGAAATAATCTCAGCTGGTTCTCAAGCAACATCTTCCACTGAACGGAAGATCCTTGGTTCAGAGTGGTCAAGGCCTCCCACATTTCCCTTGCTGTGTTCTTCTCAGCAATATGTGGGATCACATGATTCTTGGACCTTGACTATGTCCATGATCACGAGTTTTTCTTTTGCCTGAGCCTCCTCGTACTTCTTGAGAGGATCAACATCAACAAGAACAACAATAGTGTTCAAGGCATGATCCTTGATGCAATGTTCATCCGAAACTGCCAGGATCCTGACCTTCCAGATGACAAAGTTCGATGCTCCATCCAACTAGTCCTGATCCCTCAGTCCATTCACGACCATCTTTGCTCAACTAAGTGTTGAATAGGTTCCTTTCTCCCTCTTCCGCTGCTGCCCCAACAAAACTCAGATTTGGATTTCTTGGCGCTAGAAACCCTCCAAGGAACAAGCTCCCTTTGAGATTAGATTTCCTTCATGAAAATCCTTCTGCCAACAGATGTCGAAATACTCCTCTCTGATCTTGCTTTGCTGTTGCTTAACACTAGATGTAGACTTCTTTGCAAGAAATCTTCTAAGGAATTGCTTCCCTCTACTTTGATTTTGCCCCACTAGACACTGTTCTACACCAACAGAAACAATGCCCCACGAGCCACTGCAGATAGAAATTGTACTGCTCTTCCAGCCACGAGAAACGGATAACTGAGGCTCAATAGCCTTTGCACTAGCCCAACAACTACTACGTTGCCTCTTGCAGCTACAACGTCACCATTGTAGGCTGATGCAGGCTCTGCGTGAGCCCCTTTGGTGACTACGTCACCCTTCCTCTGTCTTTATGGTTCAACACTGTCTCTCGGGACAACTGCTTTCCTGCAGCAAATTCTTCTCTGTGCTTTTGTTGATGGCTTCAATCCTTCTTGATCTGCAATTGCTTTGATATCATGTGAAAATTTATGAATCTTGACATACATAAATCCTACAGCAATTATTGTTGGAAGTAACGGAGAAACCTAAACTTAGATTATTGTTATGATGAGTATAGGTTTTGGAATCTAATATTAGACCTCATATCCTAATATCTAGGGAGTGGTTGAAACCATAGTTTTAAAAACCGGCCGGTTTGAACTGGTAACCGGCCAAACCGGCCGGTCAGATGGCCCAGCGGTCGAAACCGGCCAAGCAACCCGGTTGAAGAGGGCATTTCGCCTGTTTTTGCAAAAAACGGGACCTAACCAGCCGGTTAGGTGCTAACCTCCTACGCGGACCCACACACGACCGCAGTTAAGCTTTAGGGCTGATTTGTTTATAAGGGGGGGGGGGTTCATTTAGCTACTCTTTCCCTATGCGGACCCACGCACGGCCAAAAATGGGTTTTAGGGCTGATGTGGAGGTAAGGGAAGCATTGACATTTCATGGTAATGTTAAATTTTTAAAGTAAAAGTGACATTTCCTTTATTTTTCATTTTCATCCTTTTACTTAAATTTTTAACATTACCATGAAATGACTCGGGATGTTTAAGAGTGGTTTCGACCTCATTAGATTTCATATGGAGAAACTAGAATTTTAGGTTTCACTCAAAATTCAGCAGACTTAATGGTTTTCAGGGTTTTATGGTTTGGGAATTTGCAATGTTTCCATTTGATTCTATCATGTGTAAGGGAATGATATTGGCATTTGATCAAGAGCATGAAGTCCTTTAAGAACCTTGATGTACCCTTCAATCAAAGGAAAACAACTGGTTAGGCATGCTAATCTTTTTCTACCGCATTTTAAGGTTGAGGAGATGAACTCTTCACTCAAACCAAAATCATTGGTTAGGCATGTTAAACTTTTTCAATTTCTATCATGTTATAAGGTTGAGCAATCCAAGTCTCAAGACTTTGAGCTAGATGATGTTTATGTATCTCTTGTTGATGATCCCATTTCTAGTAGCGATGAATCAATGATGAGTTTCATGAGAGACCATGTTGCTCAGTGATTTGTAGTTTTGATGTCTATTTTTGCTACTACTACTACTACTAAAGTTGTAGAGGAGTTTTAGGAATCCTCAAACTTTGAGCCATATTATGTATGTAGCTCATGTTGATGATCCCTTGTCTAGTAGTGGTGATAATTTTGATCATGATGAGGAGTGATTATGTTGTTGATCACTAATATGTAGTCTTGTATTAGGCCAATGGCCTCATAGCTTGTAGCATTTTTTTTGGAATTTATGGGCCATTTGGAGCCTCATTTCTTATGTATTTTTCGATGATATGTATTGCACTCGGTGCCATTTTGATATATTCACCTTTGCATGGTATATAAATGAGCAAACTTTGCATATTTTGTCTCTATTGGCTTGGAATCATGGTTGCAAATCTTAAAAATAGGTTTTTTTATTAAAAAAATAATTATTTAATGTATTTTTTTTTTAAACCGGTTCATTGAGATCTGACCGCTCCCGGTTAGACAGGTTTCGGTTAGAAACCCGGTTCATTAGGTCCACCGGTCCGGTCACCGGTTCCGGTTTTTAAAACTATGGTTGAAACCATCCCGTTGGTGTGAAAGCCTATATAATTGAGGCTCATCTGACTCAATAGTTAGTGTGTGTATGAGTGTGTGTACACTCTCTAGATTCTCACCTGGAGAGCCATTTCATTTAATTAACGGATTGACGGTTTTTAACATGGTATCGGAGCGCACAAGATCAGAGGCATGTGCGTTGTGAGGCTAAGTGCTTGGAGAAGAGGAGTGCCAGTAGTTGATCGTTGTGGATCGAGCAGTGTGGCAACCTTTTGTTGTGTTGGCTGTGTCCTTGCGAGAGATGATCTGCATCAAACTTTATTTTTGCTGCACCAATCATTTGTGTGTTGGTGCATGCTGCTTGTCCGAGTTGGATCAGTTTGCTGTGTCAGCTGATCTGCTGCGCATGTACTTAGGTGTGGGCACTGCGTTTTAGAGGAGTTATGGTGTGGCCGCTGCGTTTCGAAGGAGGCGTGGTTGTTGTCTTTGATCTGCCCACAGCGGAAGAGTGGATCTGGCCAAATGTCTCATTCTCTGCCAACACGGTAACCACAACCTATTTTTGGTGAACGTTTCCTACTGGTCCTGCCTTTGATCACTACAAGGGAAGGCCTGTGTCGTAAGCCTGTAAGGATTCAAATTGGATCAGATCGAATTGTATTGGATCAGATCCAAAGTGTGAGTTGAGCAGAGGAGTCTGCCTCAACAGAAATCCTCTTCCTTGCGTTCTCCTCAGCTGAGGCAGAGTAGAAGCGTCGGGTTGATTGGCACCCACCGTGGGTGTTAGGAGAAGCTGCCTGCGTGCTTGAATTCCGGTGAGTGGAATGATCTCAAGGTGATCTGTTCGTGTATGCAGCCCACAACGAGCTGAGAAAGGGGGCTAGAGATCTCTGCCCATAGGAGATCCGAGTGCGTAAGGTCATTTGCTGGAATGCGTGATCTGTTTGCGTTATCTGGAGAGCGCAGAGGACGAGTTTTCTTTTGTGATCTGCTTGTGTGATCTAGCAGATTCATTTTGAAATTTTATTGTTTGAAAAATCATAGAAGTTGCAGGTTGTGGAGATCCCAAAATCAATTGGGTAAATTTTTCTTCTAATTTATTATATGTCACAATGAAAATGCGAAAGTTCTTGCTGATTTGAACCCATCTTCAGAAATATGTGTCATTACAAATTGCTAATTACATGCATCAGAATTAGACATTGATAGTATTGCCAACTTGTTGAGAGGTCGTCTATTGCTTCTCGCAAGAGCGGAGGGCACTGAGACCTGCGTGGCATAGAAGCCACAGTCTACAAGGTTCTATTGTTGAAGAGCTGCCAAAGGCAGGTTTCTCGCCTGCGTGGTAACGAGGTTGTTGGGGCTCGTTAGAGGACCGAGTGGAGTTGAAATCTGTAAACAAGATAAAACGAGAAAAGATGGACTTTAACAAGATGTCTATATTTTTAGATATTTTTTATTCTGATGATGATGATATTCTCATGTGGACATTTGGAGGCATTAGCTTGGGTAGTATTTCAGTGTCAGAAGAAATTTCAAAAAAAACAATGTGGTTCTGTTGATGACCACGAGAAACAAGAGGCACAATCTATTGTGCAAGATCCCGATATTGAAGAGTCATGAGTTGATCTTCAGGAAATATGTAAAGAGGAACAAAGTGTTGAAGATCAATTGGACAAGCCACATGAAGCTGATTGTGAAGACGTGGCAAAAGAGGACAGAACTGGAGAGAATTTAAATTGTGATGATCTCATGAATATTTATGTGTGTGCAAATGTTAACAACAACAAGGAAGAAACAACAAAGATTGAAGAGGAATTAAAGTTTCATGAAGCATGGCTTGAAACACCGTGTCTTTATGAAATCAACATAGAAGTTGCATCCATAAATTTTGAAGACAACTTTGCGGAAGTTCACATGTGTGACACTAGAAATAGTGAGAGAACATTCTCCTATTAAGCCTGTCATAACTTTGAGAAGGGCGAGAATAAGCGTTCAAGAATTCCGTTATTGGGGAAGAAATGAGGTGAAGATATATCACTACCTCACAACGAGGAAATTGAAGATGAAACCTCGACTCGGAATGAACAAATATGGACTCACAAGCATAAAGACCAAAATGAAAACCTCTGTTACCAAGTTTTTTCATGTTTTTTAATTGTAAGCCTAGCTGAGACTAGACCAGTAGGTGTATGTTATTGTTCAGTACCCTTTCTCCATTAAGGGGGAGTGTTGGAAGTAATGGAGAAACCTAAACATAGATTATTGTTATGATGAGGATAGGTTTGGGAATCTAATGTTAGACCTCATATCCTAATATCTAGGGAGTGGTTGAAACCATCTCGTTAGTGTGAAAGCCTATATAATTGAGGCTCATCTGACTCAATAGTCAGTGTGTGTACACTCTCCAGGTTCTCACTTCATTTAATTAACAGATTGGCGGTTTTTAACAATTATCTGATTTGTATTACCTACTTGTTTTCTTCATTTAACAAGTTATTTTACGGAATTATTCAGTAAATTCTAATACAAATACATTGCTGCCTACACCAATATACAGATAAAGAACTGAAAAATAAATGAAGCAATCACACAAAGGACACACTTATTTTTGGACAATTGTCCCCAGAAAAACCCTATGTGGGAAAACCAGTGCAGTATATATGAGGGTTTGTATTATGAAGCAACAATATTCTGAGTACAACTAGGGTGCCAAAATCCGACTCACGCAACAGAGAAAATCCTCGACAGATAGATAAAATAGTGAGTGATACCTCACATTGCAAGTCTCGACTGATCCAGATCATAAACTGGTTAAACCCCAACTACCTCTGCACAGTAGATGCGTAGACCTCCATGGGTCTGGCTAAGGACTACGTCACCCCTACTCTGTGCTGATTTGCCTCTCAAAAAAGCGAGTTTCAGCCCTCCTAGCTTAGAAACCCCGATATTTAGCCAAATCTGGACTGTCTCTTGGATGCTCTGCGTTGCCCCTGCGTGAGCGCTATGTGGGCTTGTGTCATCCTCTCTGGGACTGTGTCACCTCTGCTGGTGTTTGCGCTACTTCCTCTTTTGTTTCTGCTGTCGTTGCTCTACTATGTACTCTTGGTCCTCCGACATGTAACTGCGTCTGCTCCTCGCTGCAACTGAATCACTTAGATCTTATCTTCGTTCGAGCACTGCTCTATGAGAGGAATTCGATTTCTTGATCCACTGTCTGTGTGTTCTCCAACTGACCCTCAAGCCTTCCTTTATACTTTTTTTGTTGAGAAATCAATGACCGTGATCTAATCCTTAATCAACGGCTAAGATTAAATTAGACTTGATCCTTGTTACATAGAAGCTTCGCACCCACATGTTTAAATTAATTCACTTTAATTATTTTATTCCTTCAGTTTTAACTTAGGCTCCATTAAAAACAATTAATTATTTGAATAACTTTTACAACGAGTGAAATTTCTCCAAACGATTTCTAGGTCTTGGAGATCTCATGTGTTCTAGCTCCTCAACAAAATTTCGGAGCTAGAGCACATTTGATGTTACCCAAAAATCAACAAGGGGTTCTAGGCTCTAGCCTACATAACAATATAACATTAGAAATGTAATCACTCAATATCTAGGGCTTAATGATGGGTTTTTGGATTAACATGGGGCTTATATAGGGCTTAACAAAATTATTTTGATAGTCAAAGTGGGTCCCTTTCAGAAAAAATGTCAATAGTTAAGCCCAAATCTCAATTTGTGATTTGAACAACTTTGGATGTAGTTATGTGGACAGGTGGTTGAGTTGGTTTGCTGAACCTCTCAACAGCCTGAACGAAATTTGGCCAAAATATCACTAGTGGAAATTGAATTGAAAAAGTTATAGCCTACTTTTTATGTAAATCTAATATTTTTGTTCTCATAGCAATAAGTTCTTTTATAATTTTTGTATAAAACCTAAAATCAACTCAAATGAGAAGTGGGGGTTTTGGCACTGGGAAGAGAGGCTGGCAGCCTGAGGGCTGTGCCTTTTTGTAAGCCCAATGGGCCTCTGTATTTTGTAAGTTCTTAGATCTACAGAGTTTTCTCTTGGATTCATGGCTTGGAATAAATAGAGCTTAGATTTCTTCACTATTTTTTGTGTTAAGCAACTTTAAATTTCATATGTTTTCTCTGCTTCAGTTGGGCACTATATGAAACATTAGAGAGGCTAATCTGAGGATTAGCTTCCCTCAATTCTTCTGGCAATGTTAGGTATAAAACTGAGATTTTAATATGAGCAGGTTGTTTGTAATTTGTATTATCCCTCTGCAACGATTAATTGTTGCCTTGATTTCATATGACGAAATTGTGCTCTGTTATTTAACCATTAGAATGTTATTGTGATGCATTTTCTACAGTAACAAATATCAAAGACATTCGGTGAATGTTTGAGTTTGTTATTTTTTCTTAATTTCTTTCACCTTTTGCGTTTTAGCTTTGTGCTGTATCTTTCAGGACCCCTTGCCCAATGGATACTCTCTTAACCATTTGAGATTTTCACTGTTTTCTTCTAGCTTTCCGCCATCTTCTTTCTCATCCCAGTCCACCACTTTCTGATCACTTAAATCTAGCCACTGTGCTTAAACTCCAAAGCTATTTTTCAGTGACAGTGAATAGCGAGTAAGCATCGTAATATTTGAGGGAGCCACCTATTGTTCAAGGGCCAGCTTGGGCCTAAAGTAGGCTTGTTGTTACCTTGCATTGTTCTGAGCAGCTGCGATTGTCTATGAGGTGTTACAACATTTGGTGCCGTTGCCAGGGAGCAGAGACATGAAGATATCTTTCCGTGGGTGTATGACAAAGGATAGTTCTACTGCTTGATGGTGGACACAGATTAGACATTGGATATTAGCTGCATATCATTCACCCGGTGACCCCCCTGAAAATACATTAGCAACTCCACTGGATTTAAATGGCGAACTCAGTTGTTGCTGCAATTGGTTGAAGGTATGCATGTTTAGACTTCAAAGACATTCCTGGTTTCCCTGATCATTTGCCTGAAGATGAAGAATGTCATGAGATGTGCCCACTCTTCAGTGGAAATGATCAAAGAAAAGCAGAAAAACACCTCAGGTTTTCAACGTTTTGCTGATTGCCTTGAGATTGAATACGAGGATGTGTACATGAGGATATTTTGAGTCATTAGAAAGAAATTGCAGAGGTTGGGTCAACAACTTGCGTCCCAAATCCATAAATTCTATTACCAGCTTTTGTCTATATTTTTATAGACATATGTGCAGGGAAGACAAAATTGTGAAATTTTCAAATCTGAAATTTATTACTGCAGTGATTGATTTATCTCGCCTACTTATTAGATAAGTTATTTACAGATGCTTCAATAAATTTTGAAATAAACACAGCTGCAGTACTTCACTCTAATCAAAAGCAGAAGAATAGAAATAGCACATGTAGCACAATAGAAACAACCATATGAACACAGTTATTTTTGCGGGTGCATCATATGAGGGTTTGTATTTATCTTCAGTAATGAAAAGATCTTTTACAAAAGTCTTGGTGAGAAAAATAAAATAGCATACACTTGGCATGAATTTTTCGGACACTCCAGAAGAATTCCCGACACACGGGATGTCCTTCTACACCCTCTGTGTCGTCCTATGTAACTGCTCCGTGCAGTCCCTCCCTGGACTGTGTAACTTTGCGTGGAGGGGTTGGTGCTGTTGCTCAACGCTCCCTTCCCCTCATGCTTCTGCCTTCTGCTTCTCTGTCAGCTGAGTTCTCCCTCCTCCTTCTACCTCTGCAATCCCGCCTGTACAAACTCACCCATTGAAATCAAATTCTCTTATTTCAGAATCGATTTCATTCGAGTACTAAGAATGTCCCTGACTTGATTTCCAAATGACCCTCAAGCTTCTTCTTATAATCTTCTCGCTGATGAATCAACGACCAAGATTATATCTTTAATCAATGGCTTAGATTAAAAGATGACTTGATCTCCGTTTTCTAAAGATTCATAGTCTGCTTTATTAATACCCTTTAATTATTTAATTTCCCTAAGTTTAGACTTAGGTTCTGCATTAAAATAATTAATTATTTTAATAAAGCAAGATCCGAGTGGAATTTCCACAAACAATTTCTAGGTTCCCTAAATAACTGCTATCCAAGCTTCTCCACCAAATTTGAGACTTGGAACACTTCCCGATGCTATAAAATCAACACATCCTCTTAGCGAGAAAAGTATTGAAGCAAGATACCACTGTACTGCTTTGACACTAGAACATCTACTGCGCTGATGATGTCTTGGCTGCTGCCCCTCATCTCTGCGTTGCTGCCCTCTGTACTGCTGCCTGTGACACTGTCTCTGCCATTGCCTCATCCGTATTGCAGCTCCCTCTATCTTTTGACCATCCCCATCTTCTCTTTGAAGTAAGTGAACTTAATCTTACTCAGAGCCTTGGTGAGGATATCTGCCATCTGTTCCCCTATAGGAGTGTATCTCAGCTGCACTGCTCCCTGTTGGACATAGTCCCTGATGAAGCGACATCGAATGTCAATCTGTTTCGACCAGTGATGAAACACAGGATTCTCAGAGAGCTTGATGCAACTCTGATTATCACACATAATCCCAGTCGGTTCCATCCTCTTCTTCAGTAGGTTCAAGAGTAATTTATGAAGCCATATGGCCTCGCATGAGGCTGTGCTTGTTGCCATATACCTTGCCTCGGTTGAACACAGTACGACGAACTTTTGTTTCCTGTTGCGCCAGGAGGTCATTCTTGATCCGAGACCGAAACAGTACCCATTGGTACTCTTCCGATCCACTGTACTTCCAGCCCAATCTGCATTTGTAAACCCACTCAACTGGACCTCATTGCCCTTGGTGTACTTCAATCCATATTTGATTGTCCCCTTCAGATATCTGAGAACATGTTTGGTCGCTGTCTAGTGAGCCCTCCTTGGTTCTAACATGAACTGATTGAGGGTATTCACTGCATAACATATGTCTGGTCTAGTATTGACCAGATACATCAATGATCCGATGAGCTGCCTATACAAGGTGGGATCAACCTCATCATCCTCTGTTGTGTCTATCTTCTTCCAGTTTGTAATCATTGGCGTGGCCATGGGTCTATAGTCTTCCATATGAAATCTCTTCAGGTTTTTTGTAGTGTATTTTCCTTGCCCTAGGAAGATTTCTCCCTTCTGCTGCCAGACCTCCAAACCAAGAAAATAGTTCATCTTCCCCAGATCCTTCATGTCCAATTCCGTAGCCAGATTCTCCTTGTAGTCCTTGATGAGCTTGGATGATCCAGTAAGAAACAAATCATCCACATATAATACCAGGATTAACAACTTATCCCTACTCTCCAGTAGTAGAGATTGGGATCTGCGTCACTCTTGACGAACCCTATCTTCTAGAAATAGCTATCAATTCGCCCATACCATGCTCTAGGGGCTTGTTTTAAACCATACAGGGCTTTCTTAAGCCTGCAAACATGAGTCTTCTGCTCGTGTCTCGAAGCCCTTTGTCTGTTCTATGTACACTTCCTCCTCTATCACCTCGTTCAAGAATGTTGTCTTGACATCCATCTGGTGAATCTCCCATCCCATCGGCGCTGCTAAAGAGATGACAGATCTGATAGAAGTGTAGCGTGCTACAGGGGCGAAGGTTTCCTCATAATCGACCACTTCCTTTTGTGCGTACCCCTTAGCCACAAATCTGGCCTTGAACTTTTCTATGCTGCCATCTGCAACATACTTGATCTTGTAGATCTACCTTGATCCTACAACTGATCTATCCTATGGTCTAGGGACTGCTTGCCATACATTGTTTGTCATGATGGAGCTATACTCTTCCACCATGGCATCAACCCACACTTGATGCTGAGCTGCCTCCCGAAAGCTAGAGGGTTTTCCAACCTAAGCTACCAGGGCCTAGTATCTGTAAGGTTGTCTCCGTACTCTCTTCCCATCTCTAGGAGCTCCAACAAATTCTTCTGCATCCTTTAGAATTTGTTGTAGTTCTCAGCTCGGTCTTCCACTGGTGGTGGGTGGTCTTACTTGCTCTCCTGCTTGCTCTTCTACGGAGGAACTCTCCTCAAAATCCTTGTGCCGTGGAGAGGCACTTGACCCATCCTTTATAGACCGTTGAGGCTGTACTAGTGGATCCTCCTCAATCTGCATATATGTCGCCATTTCTCGGGATTTCCTGAAGGCTCTCTCCTCCATGAATTTTACGTCTCGCCTTACTATGATTTTCTTGCTTTCTGGAATATAGATGCGATTTGCTTTTGCATTTTCACTAGAGCCCACAAAATAAGCCTTTTGCTCAGTCTAATCCTACTTCTTCCTCTTCTCATCTGGAATGTGGCAATACACCATGCTGCCAAATATCCTAATATGGCTCACCTCTTGCTTGCTGCCTGTGAACACACTCTCAAGAGTTACCTTCCCCAATGCTCTATGGGGTATTCTGTTTTGCATGTACACCGTTGTATTGCAGGCTTTTGCCCACAAAAATTTGGGCATCTCTTGGTAATATAGCATTGCCTTTGTTAGGTGTGGCTTGGTGTTGTTGCACCTAGCCTAGGTTTATAGTGGCACCGCAGGATCTGATCCTGCCTGATTTTACAACCTCACCGCTACCGATTATCCTGCATTGAAAAAAAAAAAAAAAAATATAGCATTGCCTTTGCAGCCTCTACAATGGTCCGGTTCTTCCTTTCTGCAACTCCATTCTGCTTTGGATTGTATGGAGTTGTCCATTCTCTCTTGATGCCTTCCTTTGTGCTAAAACTGGTGAAGTCTTTATCGATATACTCTCCACCATTATCCGACCACAGCTTCTTAATCTTCTTTCCTATTGTATTTTCTACCAACGCTTTGAACTCTTTGAAACGTTCAAAGACTTCATCTTTGGTTTTGAGAAAATAGATCCAAGTCTTTTTGGAATGATCATCTATAAAGGTAGCAAAATTCTTTGAACCACTAAGAGTGGTTGTGGACATTGGACAACAAATATCTGAGTGTATCAACTCCAATACGCTCTTGGCCCTGCTGCTGCTTTTTGGAAATGTTGCTTTAGCAAACTTCCCTAGTACGCATCCCCTGCAAATTTCATCTCTCCTAGAGTTGAGTTCAAGAGCTCCTATGACAGTTTTCTTGAGAATCTTCAAAGCTCGATGATGTAGATGCCCCATCCTTCTGTGCCATAATTCATGCAGATCTCTTTCGTCCGTATTTCCAATCAGAGCCACGAGGGATTCAAGCTGGAGTTTATATAGTTTATGACTCCTTACTCCAATTTGTGCCTTCTTGCTCCAGCTAGGATGTTTGACGTAAACTTTGTTTCCAATAAAGTATACGTCATAACCCTTGTTCTGAAGCTGAGACACTGAGAGAAAATTCATTACCAACCCTGGTACATGCATAACGTTTGTGGCTCGAATCTTGTCTGAAATGTTATGGTACCTCTTCCAATGGGGATACACTTGGCCTTCTTTCACATAGTAATCTAGAAATTCATTTGTTTTTCTTGGTAGGTTGAAAAACATTCTCGAACCCATGTCATATGAGCAAATGCTCCAATGTCAATATACCAAACACTTGGAGGAGCCGTGCAACCATCATGTCATGTTCCCTCTGCGTTTCTACGTGCTCTAGGAGACTGCCTCAGTCCTTCTGACTACGTGAACCCTTTCGAATGTCAGACCTTTGGTCCATAGCAGATCCTCCCTTTCTGTCTTTAGCCTTTTCCTCTGATACCATGTGAAATTTTCAAATCTGAAAATTATTATTGCAGTGATTGATTTATTTCGCCTACTTATTAGATAAGTTATTTACAGATGCTTCAGTGAATTTTGAAATAAACACAATTGCAGTACATCACTCTAATCAAAAGCAAAAGAACATAAATAGCACCTGTAGCACAATAGAAACAACGATGTGAACACTGTTATTTTTTGACAATTGTTCCAGGAAAAACCCAATGTGGGGAAACTGATGCAATAGATGAGGCTTTGTATTTATCTTTAGCAATGAAAAGATCTTTTACAGAAGTCTTGGTGAGCAAAATAAAATAGCATACACTTGGCATGAATTTTCCGGACACTCTAGAATAATTCCTGACACACGGGATGTCCTTCTACACCCTCTGTGTCATCCTGCGTAGCTGCTCTGCGCAGTCCCTCCCTGGACTGCGTAACTCTGCGTGGAGGGGTTGGTGTTGCTGCTCAACCCTCCCTTCCCTTCACCCTTCTGCCTTCTGCTTCTTCGTCAGCTGACTCCTCCCTCTTGCCTCTGCAATCCCGCCTCTACAAACTCACCCATTGTAATTGAATTCTCTTACTTCAGAATCGATTTTCTTCGGGTATTGAGAATGTCCCCGGCTTGATTTCCAAATGATCCTCAAGCTTCTTATAATCTTCTCGTTGATGAATCAACGACCAAGATTATATCTTTAATCAATGGTTCAGATTAAAAGATGACTTGATCTCAGTTTTCTAGAAGATTCACACTCTGCTTTATTAATACCCTTTAATTATTTAATTTCCCTAAGTTTAGACTTAGGGTCTGCCTTAAAATAATTAATTATTTTAATAAAGCAAGATCCGAGTAGAATTTCCACAAACGATTTCTGGGTTCTTTGGATAACTGCTGTCCAAGCCTCTCCACCAAATTTGGGACTTGGAACACTTCCCGATGCTATAAAGCAACAAAAATTTGTGGCCGCTCCTATTCTTCCTGAAGCTTTAATAGAGGAGGAACGAATAGAAAGGTCTCCAAATTTTTCTTACCAGGTCAACAATTCCTCAAAAGATCTATGTGAATGTTTGAATACTGAATTATATAGAAATATCTCTGAGAGTAAAAAAATGTTATTTGTTTATGGTAAAGAATTTGCTTTTCTCTAAGCAATGAGATCAAGGTTTACCAATGACAGTTTACTTATCTTGAACCAAAAGCAGAGGTTTTTGATGATTTATGAAAACATTGTTCCTCACCATTCTCACGATTGAGTAGGAGCATATTTAGAAGTTTTCATTAGTGCAAACCTTCAATCATTTCTACGCCATCCATAACAACTTCATCTTGGGTTCCAATTTTGTTTCAAGTTGCAGATCTTTATTTTTTGTTTTATGTTGCTGATCTTTGTGTTGCTGTTCATCCTAATGGGCAGAGGTGTGCAAGAATTCCGCTTAGTGAATCGGCTTCTTTCATGGTTGCATTGGAAACATGATATCACTTGACTTAGTGGCTCTGTGTAGAGTAGGACTCTTTGGACATAAATAAGCTCATTAGTTGAGCAGTAGAGCAATTTCTTTTTACTTCATAGTTTGAAGAGAAGTTTTGATTTTAGTTTTTCAGTTTGAGAATGAGGAAGGGTCATTCAGGCAATGCAGGGTATCAGATCAGAGGATAATGTTTCAGAGCGGGTACATGTTCAGACATTTATAGGTTTTAGGGACAAAAAATGGATGAAGGCAAAAAGTCTGCTGTTCTTGGCATCTAATGGGGAGATGCTATCCCTAGTTGGAGCCGATGGCGCGATTGCAGCAAAAAAGTATAGTCTCCGTCTATTACAATCTTTTGCTGTGGGTAAGGCATCTTGGGAAAACAGTTGATGTGAATGCCTTTTTCTTAGATGACATTGACACCGTGTCTCAGTGTTTGGTGTCCAAGAGGAGGCACTTATGTGGTGCTTCAATTTGGTAGTGCAATTGGAGTGTTTGGAAAAATATACACAAATAAGTGCAGCATGTTAGAATATCGGTGCCTTAATGATATGGTCTAGGTTTATTGTAATGTTTCCAAGGGATTAATTGGCCTAAGGGACGAAATAGCCTATCGATCCCCGTTGGCTACAATCCTCAGTAAAAGGGAAAACCCCAAAATTTCCAATTCTGGGTAAGTTTTTGGGGCAGCTGGGCATAGAAACCCAAACTTGGGGTTTGAGGTAAAATTTACTCAATCATTTAAGGAGGAGAGACCCCTTAGGGAAATCTATAAATATGAGAGGATGAATTCGTTTTGATCATCAAGTGTGGATCAATTCATTTGTTGCTTGAGCATTAGCTCTGAGGGTTTTAAGACCCCTTTCTTCTTGTCAATATCGGTGGTGAAAGATTCCACCCTAGTTGACACCAATCTGTCTTTTCTCTCTGTTCTGGGCACAAGAAATACCATCTGGAAGAGGAGCAAAATCTTGCTGGTACTAGATCTTTGTTGGGCACAGGAAAAATCAATCTGGAAAGAGGGCACAGTTACGTCATCTAAACAGCAAGGGTCAGAATAGTGCTACGGAGGCTATTGTAGAACAATGCTTAGTCAGCTAAATTGGAATCCAAAGCAGTTCAGATTTATACGCTGGGTGGCTATGTCAAATTCTCAACCCTGTAATCAAGTGCGGATCCTGTAACAGTGTATGTAGAAGTCTTTGTGTGGACCAGTGCAAAGATAAAAATCGAATTTCTGAGGCAGCTGAAATACCTGCTGAGCAGATTGACGAGTTTCTCTGAGATAGTCGAGATCCCCAGCAGACGAGTAGAACAAAGATAGGGCACTGAATTTATCTGAGACAGGAAGTGGAGTTTTCTATGTAGGGTGTGTCCTCCCAAAGTTAACCTTGTGCAAATTGGATCCCTTCCGAGGATGAACGATTCTAATTTACTTTTCTGTGATTGAAGTGAATGCGTTTTGGGTCATTTCTACAGATCCAGATGTCTGACGGAATTCATCCCTGTACAAAACTAAGGAAATACGTAGAGGATACGATGCCTGGAGGTTGGCTTAGTCCCTAAAATTGATCTTTAGGACGAATAGGTGCCATTCTCGAGTCACCCGAGATCAGAAAATAAAGCACCAAGATCACTTGGACAAAACACAATTCTTGAGATTCTGCGAGAGTTTTCTGAGAATGATCGGGCCATTCCTGAGATATCGAAGTCAGCAGATCGTGTGCGAGAGTCTACCTGTGATGGATCAGTTTCTCTTTGTGAAGCAACCCGTCAAATTCTTTGTGGTAATCACACACTTTGAGGTCGGATTGGGTAGGTGTCTATTTAGAATTCATAGGGATATGGGGCGTGCTCTATTTTAGTTGCAGACAGTCCAGATAGATACGCTAGTGTTCAGTGGTCATATCGTGTTGAATCTGGAAGCAGTTGTCGTATGATTGAGTGTTAGTAAAACTGATGGATTAGGAATAGTGGCATTGTTATTACTGAACAAACAGTGAATTTTTATTGAATGTGCAATAAGAGTATTACATTTTGCTACTGAACATGGTTTATTTCATCACTGTATGAGTAAAAGAAATTTTATTGTAAACAAAAACTAAAAATAAGAGGGGAGAAACCTGATGATCTGAAGCCCTAGGGCAGAAATCTGCTTAGGATATTACATTTCCTACAATCTTTGGCTGTGGGCTAAGTAGCTTGAGAAAACACTTGACATGGATGCTGTTTCTTTGGACAGCATTAACATCATGTGTAAATGGTAGGGAGGAATGCCCCAGTGCAATGACAGAAGGGGGAGATTGAGGAGAGTCAGTTCCCAGCCTCTATAATTACACAAAATGAGACACTCTGACACTCACTAATAGACATTCAACTCCAGCGATAGGACCTTTCTCTTCTAGAGAACGATCTATTACCTTTGCCCACAAATGTGTCAAAAAGAATTGATAGTAGTTTGATCATTGTAGATGGCTTATGAGATACATTTCGATATAGTTTTGTATCGTCTATTCAGTTTTGAGTATTCATTGGACAATTATCAACAGTTAATGTGTGCACTGTGATGCATCAATTGACATCTTATATCAGTGTTATTTTTATAATTATGTGGCAATGTGATTATTTGATGTTGTAGATAGTTTATCATTTAAAAAGAAGAAAAAAGGTGATATATTCGACAATATTTTCTTCATATTCACCTGATATCTTCAATATAATGAGTTTATTTCCCCACCCTATTGTTTACCTGCAATGATATTTGCAACACTGGTTTTCATGTACATATTGATATAAATTGTTGATATACATTTTCTAAAGTCTAATTTAGCATGATATACATTATAATTATAGAATTATTCATATTGTTGATTAACATTTAATGTTTGAGTCACTCACTCCGAAGCCTAACATATTTTTAATAAATAAGTATCGAATATACCTTGTAATCCTAACATATATGTACTTTAATATATTATTTCCTTCTGTTGCTAGATTGGAGATCATAATGAGCATCTATTCAACATATGTTTATTGATTTTAAGCTGTTTGTTTGTTTCGGTCAGAGCACATCTACAGCTCCTGAGGCAGCGGTATTATTATGCCACATGGAAAGCTGATGGAACTCGATATATGATGCTTATTACACGTGATGGATGTTACTTGATTGATAGGAAGTTCAATTTTCGTAGGGTTCAACTCCGTTTCCCTAAAAGGGGTCTACCGCAGGTGGTGCCCCGATTTTGTTCTCAATGTGTAGTTACTAAGAGTGTATCAGGACAGTTTGTAGTGTTTAATATTGTCTTTTGTAAACTGCAGGGTTCTTTTGAATCTCATCACCTTACCTTACTGGACGGGGAAATGATAATTGACACTGTACCTGAAACAGGCGAGCAAAAGAGACGATATTTGGTGTATGATTTGATGATGCTTAATTCACAATCTCAGATAAAGGTTTGCTCTAGATATCTTGAAATTAATTGTACTTGTTTGTTTGCTGTTGTGGTTGTATTTTCCATTATTATCAACTTTGTTCTTGTCATATGTCACTCTGGTAGTTGGAACAACAGTGCCATACAATTTTTTTGCAATCTCTATTTTTTATTATCTGTTATCACTATGAGGAGCATGGTTTTGCATCTAAACGGCATCTTGTGTCTTTTTCTTCTGAATCCTGTTTCAGTCACTATCTAATAATTCTAAAGGCCAAGGAATATACTTATTCCCATTATTATTGTACAGTCAAATTTCTAGTAGTTGAGCAGAATGTTCTGATCATTGATTTAAAACTTTTGCATTTAAATTTGATTTTGGATTTAAATTAAAATCCCCAAAGTATTTTTTTCTGAAATTGCAATGTTATAGCATGCAATACTGAATGCACTCCAAAAATGATGGCTAAATGATATTATAGTGAGAATTCTCTAGACTTGGATAGATAAATGGGTCAGTTTGGAAAACCAGTCCTTCCTGCTGATAATGTTTAGAAGGTACAGAGGTGAGACAGACTCTTTATAAGCCCAATCTGTCCTGCGGCCACATTTCATAACCATAGGTCAGAGACAATGCAGCTAGACTACTAAACTGACCAAACATTTGTTCAGATTCCCTAGGATCAGATGTGTGTACAGTGTTACTCCAAAGTTTTGAGGGCAGCTTCCAGCATATGCTTTACTCAATAACTCATTGGCAGATGGGCCCAAACTGAAGGATCAATAGTTCCACTACATCAAGATATGTATGGAATGTCACAGCCTCTACTATCTGACCTTTGTTGATAAGAAAAATTTCCCTGTCTAGTGTGCTATTAACTCAATATTTCCTTTTATCTTTTGTGGAAAAAATAGTAGGGGCTTTATTAAGGGCATTCGTAATTACATTTCAGCTACTACTGCTACTTTAATAGTTAGGATATATTGCAGGACTAAGTAAGGCAACTGTAAAAGTTTTACCAGTAATACTGGATTTTGATCTGAGAAACACAAGTCTTTTACATCGTTTCGATTTTACTGATAATTCTGCCTAAGGAAATACATAGCATCTAGCATCTTTCCTGAATAGGATTTTATCATAAATAGGCTGTGGCATGTTCCTGTTTTTATTTCACAAGTTGAATTTTGTGATTCACTACAAACTATTTAGAGTCTAAATCACGTGTTTGTCTTGATCTCTACAGCTACCTTTTCATGAAAGGTGGAAACTAATAGAGAAGGAAATAATTGAACCTCGGACTCATGACATTAAAACGAATGCACTATATTGTTATGACATGGAAGCATTTCGGGTAACTATGTTTGCCATAGTCGTTGTTTGTCTTATAATTGGTTGTTTAAACCATTTTGTCGCTGCTAAAGGAATTTGTTTCAAAGGATTGAATAAATAAGTTTATTACACTGCAGGTCAGAAGAAAAGATTTTTGGATGCTTTCAGCAGTCGGTAAAGTACTAAACGATTTCATCCCAAAGCTTTCACATGAAGCAGATGGCCTTATATTTCAGGTAAGTGGTGATTTTCTTATGATATGACCTATGCAATACATGTTTTTTTATTTATCCAGTCTTACCGAGTATGATGGAAGGTTTCAAATAATAACAATATCCCTAGTTTTTGACATGTTTACCTATGATGGAACTCTCTTCATTTTTATGCTATATACAAGTTTCTGAAACCTTAGTAAGGACATTAGACAGGATAACACGCTACATGTGAATTTTGTGCATGTGCATTGTGAAAACTCTTATAAAGCTGAAATTTAACAGATGTATTTATATGTAAGTAGCATCTATGATTCTTGATCTATTACCAGTCAAATGCAACAATTTTATGTCAGTAGTCAGTATGCTTTAATTATAATCCGGTGGTCTGTACAAGCTCTTACTAAGTTCTCACCTTTACTTGTAAACCCATGTTACTTATAAATTAAACTGACAACCCTAGGTCATTTGTAGATATCAGTATAATTCTTTTCTTGCTTTTCTTCCAGATGTTTTTCTTTATCCTCTCTGGATCTCTTATACACTATAATACTGAAAGTCAAGCTGAAATTTACCGGTTATATGGATATACTTATATGTAAGTAACATCGATCCATGTTGATCTATTGGCAGTTAAAATGCAACATTTGCTGACATACTGGATCCATTTTTGTGTCGGTGGTCAGATCTGATCCTCCAAGATCTGAGATGGAAGTGGATCCCATGGAGAAGGAACTGATCATGAAATGGATCCTAAAACAGTGCTTTGTTGATCCAGGGATCACCAAAAATGCTGATTTCAAGGTCTGTTCTGTCATTATAGACAATGTCGGTTGTCAAGGCCTAGTCTATCCTTATGTGCTGTTGGTCAAGATTGTCATTGATGTCAATATGGCATTATTGGAGATGGAAAATATTCTTGTGATACATGAAACTAGGTGCTAAAGTTTCCCCTACATTATGAAGATGTCAAGCCATTAGTGAAGAAGTCTAAGATGCCCATGATGTCCTAAACATAAAGATTGATGTATAATTGTTAAATTTAGATAACAATCGTGTTCTATGCTTGATGCACTTTTACAATCTTTCTTAGGCCCAATACAAGATAGGAATCACATAAACATTGAAAGTAAAATGCTGATAGAACACAATATTAGATCAATAGAAGACAAGCCAAAATCGAGATCAGATTTACAATTCCTTATGTCCAACAAAGACATGAGATATTGTTGCGCTACAATGGTCAACAAGATGCTTCAACCAGTAAAGTCTTTCTCGGTCAGCCAACACTTTCATGTGTCACACCCACAACCCTTAAAAACAACTCATCACAAGTCAACGCAAGTCAAACCAGGGATAGTGCAGAAAAGTCAACACAAACAACTTCATAAAGGTCAACACAAAAAACTATGGCTTCAGTCTAACAAACCGGAATTCCTCAATTTTAGTGCCCAGATGTACGGCTTCCTAAAATCCAAAATTTTTGCAGAAGATTGAGGTCAAACGACCAAGGATTGACCACGGTCAACGCTTGTCAACACTGTAGCAGAAAGCCCTAAACAGATCAGCGCAGAAAATGGAAAGCCCTAAACAAATCAACGCAGAAAAACAACAGCTTTGCTCCACACGTGTGAGGGAAAAAGGCATCCAAAGGCTATCGAACCAATCAGACCACAATGAGAGAATGTGTGATGAGACGATGAGAAAATGACCTCCAAGTCTCTCCAATTTATATTCATCAATGAGGGTGTGTGACACATTTCTTAAGCATGTGGGATAAATTTGGCCGACCTTGCACATGCGGAAAATAAATTCAAAATCAATGTTCTGCTCATCCGATCAAGATGATCTTTAGATCAATCTTGCACCTCTTCGAAAGAGGAATCCAACAAAAATATAACCATCGTCATATGAGTAGTGCAACATGGAGTTTGGACCCAGTTGCCCAAAATTAACACTCCCTCTCAACTAGGGAGAACTCCATCTGTCCACAAATGCCATCCATCATGTACGAAACCAAACATCGTGCGTCATGTGACCAAACATCGTGCGTCATGTCGCCGTGACTTGTTTTGTTGGCTCTTTATTTCAGAACAAAAGGTGAGTCACAAAGACATCACACACAGTTGACCCGAAGTCAGCTTAGAGGTAAAAACCTCTCTCGGACTCAAAAGAGTGTCATACTAACCCGAAGTGAGTTTACTGATCCGAAGTCAGTTTAGAGGATAAAACCTCATCATACTTGATCCCAGATCAAGGTGTTGGACACGTGCCATCATAGACATAGAGATTACGATAATCTTCGATGCGTCCGTGTGTCTTGCTATGGTCTCTATCCACATTTTCCACCTTATTGGCCAAATGAGAGGTACTTCCCATGAGTCCGAAACTCCATGGGTAGGATGTGTGCGGGGCACAGATTAGAGAGAGGTGAACCAACTCAATATCATAACGGTGGGGCACAAGCACAACGAGGTTCGACAAGTGTAGCCCCGTATGTATTTATAACTCCAAGAAGCTATCCCCAAGCCCCCCGGAGCTTCCACAGCTCATAGTCCAACTCAAGTAGGACCCTCAGAATAGTGTCTTTCCACGATTCCAAATCCATAAAGTCCTTCTCCTCGAATTCGCAATTTCAACTTGTTGCAGCTTCAAAATCAAATTTCTGTGTTGCAGTGAGATGTTCGCAAGCGAATTCGATCTTCTTGTATATATAGTATTATAGCCTTCTGATGGGGTTCGAATTACTTGATTTGAGGCCGACTTGATCAGCTTAAGGCCGACTTGGTGTGAAGGTTTCATAAATCATATTTTACTCAATACTTGACGTATTTGCATGATTCAAAAGTCCAATGTGGATCAATTTAAATCTTCAATAATCCTATAGACTCAGAATAAAACCTAAAAGTCCACAATTAGGACTTTGACCTAAAATAAATATGACCCAAGCATGAAACCCACGCTTTAATACGTCATTTAATAATAATATAAAATTCTTTTCTTTATTCTTTTGACAATTACAATAAGTATTGACTCAAGTAGAGTTTATGAAGACCGATACGAGTTACATTCCAACACTCCCTCTTAACTAGGGAGGTATTCATAACTCAATAATACAAGGTAGATCGCAACTATATGAACTATGAAGGATCTTTAGACACTTAAATTCTGTGGACTAGATTCACTAGATTCCTGACCAGGTAAATCTATCGATTGATCGCTCAACATTTTAGGCACCTCAATGACATGGACTAGATTCCTGACTAGGGCAATCTATCTAAGGTGGACTAAGATGGACTAAAGCTTTCAACCTCTATAGGTACCATCGAGCTTACTTACTAACCATCAACGCAGGGAACTAGGTGCACACCCACCCGATGCCACCCTCCCAACCAAACATCAACACAAAGGATAACCAATCTCTCCCAATCAATTGATTGGTAGCCAACATGCTATCAAGTCCTTAGAGAGATTCACCTATGCAAACACAAATACCAATCATAAATAATTTAAAATATATAATCAAAACAAACTTCGGGGTTTCGATGTTGCCCTTCAACAAATTCCGGTAGGATTATCAATAGAATCTTTCATGAGAATATTCCTCTTCCTACTTTACATGTGGCAACATATCTTTTCATATATATTCTCCAACCATGACTATGATTCTTACTCATGGTCTTCACTAAGAATTATGGTTGTTAGTCTTGGTCTAATGCCTGACACATGAAGTAGAGAACTATAACCATTTCTTTTTTCATCCAGGCTTCCTCTTAATCTGGGGAGATTTCTTCTATAGGGAGATTTAACTTCTTCTTTAGGTATTGGAGAATCTTTCATGGCTTCCATCCTTTCCTTCATGCATATTAGCTTCCCATGTTCATGATGTGCCTGCACAACTTTAGATAGCAAGTACAACCAAAACTACAAAAGCATAGAGTTACAGAAGCATTTTCAACTTTATACATATCAGATACCCAAACAAGAGACATACTCTTCAACATTTTTGCTAGGGACTTTTATCATAAACCTTAGACTACTTCGTAGTGTCTTTCATTCTATCTAGGGTTTCAATGTTTCTTTTAAAGGTATAATATACCTTGCTACAACATTCAATAAACCCTAGAACTAATATAGATCTACAAGATATGTAAAAACCTTTAGAATTCACATGTTAGACTTTCTAGTGATTCATACAAATCCTAGATTTCAGAAAAGAGTCAATCAAGATTAATCATAACTCAAACATTGACATGATCAACTCTCACTAGAGTTAGTTGCATAAATTATCAAAACATATCATGAAGAGCTTCTTCTAGGGTTTAATGTAAGTCCTAGAGTTCAATAAACACATCATAAGTAACTTTCACTAGGATTAAATGTAAACCCTAGATTTTAATCTATAAATTCTCAGCACACTTTATATAGATTCAAATCAACATACATAGTAGAGAATTTAATCATTACTATGATTTATTTACAGACCCTGAACTTTTCAATCATCATGCTAGATCTTTCAAATTTTGACTAAGTTTTGTTTCCAAACCGTATATTCTTAGGACTATTAGAAAATGGGTCAACACACATAACTAGGAGATCACCATTATAAGCACATCATATGCTAGTCAACATTGACACATTAGACATATATTGTCCTAGACTAGGCTGGGACTTTCCATAACAAGGATTTTTACCTGTAGACCGAACCAAAACCTTAGGTTTTGGTTCATTGTCAAAGCAAACCATTATTATATCACTTCAAAAGTTCGAGATTTTGAACAACATCATTTTAACTCTAGCAAGTTTAGAGTTTCTATGATCATATCAAAATCCCAAACATGACATTATTAACACATTAATCAGAATAACAATTTCTTCATAGATATCCCTAAATAGGTTTAGGGTTTCACATATCATCAACATATGCTTAGGTTAGGGTTTTCTAAAGAACCTCCTTAAGGTTCCTATTTATATAATCAATTAGAGGTGTATAAGTTGGGTAGATTCATCAGGTGATGAATCATCCCAAACAAGAATCTTTTTAGGATTTAGTTGAGGTGGACATAACAATCGTTAGTAACATAGAAATGGATATTTCAAGGAGAGTAATAAGACTATATATTTCAATACATTCCTTTGATTCTTTGACAAACCTTTTGACTTGTGTGGTCTCCTTATTTGATCCTTGAAGCCTTCTCCATGTTTCTTGAACATCCAACAGATTGATTCCTAGACAAGGAATAAAGGTAGACAAGTGATTAGTATTTAATATAATCATAATCTTAAAAAAGTATAAGAAAACAAATAGAGGGAATGAGATACTTATCTTGAGGAGTTGTTTGGGCTCCCTCCCAAGCTGGAGGGAAAACCTAAAACCTCTAAAACAAATAAATATGTTTCCAAGAAGATGTTAAACATAAAATACACAAATGAAATATAAGATAGAAGGGGCTTAGTAGTGCAAGTCCCTCAAATCCTCTTCGGGCTTTGCTTTCTTGGGGGATGATGTTGTTAGCCACCAATAAAATTTGTCATACCAAATGGTGGCTAAATCATTTTTTGGAGCCTTCAAGAAACAAGTTTTATTGCTAAAAATGTTATCTCTTGAAGACTCATGAAGACATCATGCCCTTTGTCCAAGTCTTCACTGCTGTTTCCATTTTTAACTCTGAAATTCCGCCGATTTCATAGAGAGAAGACTGCTGCAAAACCACCATTTTTTTTCCCTTCACTTCAAACTAACCTTCATTTTTTAACCATTTTGTTCTCCATCAAATTCCTCTATTTTTCATGATTTTCCTTCTTCCCTTCATAAAAATCCTTTTACAAAGTTTAAAACTCATTTTTGAACTTTGTCGAAACCCCCAAATCCATCAAAAACTTTGAAAATTTTCATAAAAAATTAGTGTTTTGACTGTAGGCTTAAGCCCCTTTGGGTTGAGTCCTAAACCACTTCCCCACATATGCCCTGGCACTAGAACCAAGCGCTAAGCCCATTTGGCGCTTATCGCATCGAAGAAATCCGAGTGCGCAAGTCTATTTGCCATGTTAAAAGCCTCCGATGCGATGAGCCCTTTGTTTTATAACCCCCGATCTTATTACCACTTCATGTAACCCTTGGGCCCGCAATTGGGCGCTAAACGTTGTATAAACCAATCTCCGATGCATATTTCCCTTTGTTAATTCAAAAAACCCACTTTTCCTAAGTTTTGGTCTAAACCCGCCAGAGCAATGTTTTTTAATGTAAATGGGTAGATTGAAAAGCCCGAAGGCCCGATCCCGATTGGCCCTTTCTATGTATAAGCCCCGGGCCTTTTGTTTTCCATATAAACCACAGGCCCCACAATCGGGCGCCATTTCATATATATCACCCGCCTTCGAAGCCAAAACCTTTGTATCTTATTAAAATTTTTGGTTTTCATGTGTTATAAAGGTTTTCCGCCGGTGCATGTTTTGAAACCATATCCGCCGTTGATCTTGAGCCGATAAACGACCCGCGCAATATCGCATCGCAAGTTTTTATCGGGCGCATTTTATTCCCCTTCCCGATTGACTACCCCCGATGGATCCTCCGTCGTTGGATCTATCCGCCATATCTCCGATCCAACGACCCTTATTTGCTCCGATCATAAGCTCTTCCCTCCACCTAGAACCCCTCTGATTCATCCTCCACCGTCGATCTGATCTGCAGATCGACGACCAACGCTCAATCGCATCGGCACCATTCAAGTTCTCCCCCCCGCCGATCGCATGCCTCCGATTGCATTTGGACCGTCCACGTGTCCAGATCGGACGACCCAGATTGCATTTCCCGACTTTGGTTTAAATCATGTGTCCCGCTTCATAATGTTTTTTGCCAAAACTCAGCCGTTGATCTCTGCAGATCAACGACCCTCATTAACCCATTCTCCACCTTTGTATTATTTTGTTTAAATCCAGATTCAATCCTGATCGTTAAATCCTTTACATCTTACGGCCTATATTAACCTCGACAGGCCTCACCCCTGTGGGTCCTGCCTTTCTCTGTTTTTAATCTCAGCAATCCAAATCCTTGATCCGACGACCCATATTGAAACCGCCCCACCTATTATCGCCCGCACATTTGGTCTGTATCGCGCTCACTCTTCACCGTTAGATCTGAGACCTCAGATCCAACGGTGGACGCGCGTTTTCGCATAACATCAGGCGCGAAGGTTAATCTCCCAAAATCATGAGATATAAGCTGTTTTAAAACGCCACGTGTCAGGCGGGGACGCTTATTGCGTTCGATAAGGAAATACCGCCTACCCACCTTTCCTCTGTGCGAAACCTGTGGTTTTACCTCCCGAAACCACTTTCCTCATTTTCCATAAAAAGTCGAAGTCGGGATTAAATCGGCAAGGGTCCAAAAGTTGAAAAACTCGACAAAGACGGGAGTTTTTTGAAAAAGTCGGAAAAAAGTCTGCAAAACTAAAAAAATACAAAAATATTCATATTTTGAAAAAATCCCGACTTTTTGGAAAAAATCCTGATTTTAAAAAAAAAATTTAAAAAATTATTAAAGAAACTACCTCACTCACGATTTTTTGGAAAAAGTCGGCAAAAAGTCGGGACTTCGAGGATAAAATCGAGACTTTTTCAGGGATGAAAAAGTCGGCAAAAAGTCGGCCGATAAAGTCGGCTCAGGGAAAAATTCGGGATTTTTTCAAAAAGTAGGGACTTTTTGCCGACTTTTTCCACACTGTATATGATATCGCGCGTGCTTCCCACCGTCGATCTTTGTAGATCAACAGCTCAGATCTAATCTGGCCTTACGCTATCGCCCTCCACCTCTTCCAAAGGGTTTTTAACGTGCAATCTCCGCCGTTGATCTCGTGCCCTGGTCTCATCCGACGGCCCACGATCATATCGAAACCCCAATTTCAATTCTTAACAGATTTCCTCCGACAAAGGTTTTTAACCTTATTTCTTTATATTTCTGCCATTTGTCTATAAAGTGACCCCTTTGTTTTATTTCCTCCCGACTTATTTCGACCGTTGATCTCTGCAAGATCAATGGCCCAGACTTAATCCTCTGCACCATTTCATCAACCGCTCTCCTTTTGACTTCTACGCATGATTTCCACCGTTGGATGCTGCCATCCAACGGCCACGCTCCTAACCACGACCTCTTAAGCAGTTTTACCTCATAAACGGAGGATTTATTAACTTTTATTGTTTTTGGCAGGTTTCAAAGGTTTTTCCCATTATAATAAAGGAAATGAAAGCTGAGGGTGACGATCCTCCAGACTTTCGTTTATCAAAGGGAAATTACTACAGAGGGTTCCATGCCACGTTTTGTCGATGCTTCATGGGCATTGATGCCATATGGACCCTTTGCAGAACCTACACATCAACAAGACACAGTAAATTAAATCAAAACAAAAGAGTATCAGTGTTGAAGATTAAATCAGCAGAAATGAAAGATTGAAGATTGTTTTCGTAGTTTTGGAAGATTACGGCTAAGATCGAAAATCAAAAGCCTAATCCTCCGAATTAAAACACAATTAAAGACAAATCAAAGATTTATCAGTCAGAAAGAGCCTCCACTGCCACATCAGAGGCTAATTGATTCCTCTCAGCTACCCAATGACACCTGTAGCCTCAAAGCATTCAACAGAGGCCGAGTTATGATCAAGAAGGAAGATATTTGCCTCAACACAGCCGAAAAGTTAATTCAACCAAACGAACTTAATGCAAAAAATATCAGCAGAGTTATTACAACATGAAACAAAGCCTAAAAGTCAACAAAAGCTCCCACCGAGCTTAATTCTCAAATGTAAAACAATTAATACAGACAAAACCTCTGTAAACTTCTCCATCGAGCCCCTCAAAGGCCAAGAAGTATTAAATTTGTATTAATTGAAGCAGGAGATCTCTTATCATATCCCACCTCCTCATTTCTTTTATAAGTACCGCTGTAGGAGATGAAACAATGTTGGTTGCAGAACTTTGAAATATACTTGTGCTCGAAACTTCTAATTGTAAATAGTGTTCAAAGGCTCTTGAAGCTCTGTTTGTGATAGAATAGTTAGGCTGAGAAGTGAAGATGATTGCTGAAATGAAACATTGGACTTGAAGATTGTAACTAGTTTGAAGCATCAATACAAGCTGATTTATGGGATCCTGGTCTATGTCAACGGTGATGTTATTTCTTATTGTAAATCGTTATTTTATTTCTGTTTTCACTTTGTCCATCTTCTCTGATAAAGAACAACAAGCATAGAGTTAGGATTTACTGTATATCAGTACCCTTCTCTGACTGATAAGCTTTATCTACATGTTTTCTTCCAATTTGTGTTGTTTAGGAATGATTTAATTCAGTTTCAAGCAGTTAGGAATGCTGGCGTTTCCTCGTCCTACTGTCTAGGCTAATTGTTATTTTTGAATGTTATTTTCAGTTTATGTTAAGTAGAGATGAACTGAGGAAGTTATGGTGAGCCCTGTCCTTTAGTTTTATCCCCAAAGACTGCCTGAAAGTTTCCCGAAGAGTGTGTTGAAAGCAGGCTAGGTTAAAAGTCCTTACCTGATCTTAGACTATTCTTCGTTATCATATGTGTTTTCCTTGTGTTTTAAATGTTTTTCTATTGGAAGTGCATCAAAAGCTGGCTAGTTTCGAAGTACTTACCAGATCTTAGATTACTTTTATGTCTTTCTTAAGTGTATGCCAAAAACATGATACTTTCAAAGTACTTACCTGATCTTAGGCTGCACTTTGTTCTTCATTTGTTTATTTCCCCTTATTGTTGTATCATTTCATTCCATAAAATCAACTTTAAAGAGATCCTTAGACATAGATGACTTGCCCCATGGACCACTCTTGAACCTTGTTGTTTCAATTAAACCCTATTATGAATCCATAGCCCAATGGACTAAAAACCAGCGTTATATCTATCTTTTTAGTCAAAGCTTGTTCTGATTGCTTGCAACTTCACACCTTTGAAACTCTTTCCATTTAGAACTTTCCACTCAAATAACAATCATGCTCAACCATCCAAAACAAACAAAAACCCTCAGACTTCATAACTAGCCTGATATCATTACCCAAAAGCTTTTAAAGATAAATCCATCTTTGCACTTATTGGAGAGATCCCTCTCCGGATTCAGGAGGGCTAGATCCTAGAATCCCAAAGTGGTTGAAATAGTGTTCTCCCTACAGTTGGACTTTGCCAATCTTGCTAATTATAGGGAGCTAACATTTTTGGCGACTCCACTGGGGATTTTTGAGTTATTTTCATTTTAAGGAAATCATAGGACATCATAAATTTGTTTCAAAGAACATTTGCTATATCAGCCAGTTGAGCCACCAACAAATAACATTTTTGGCGACTCCGCTGGGGACTTCTGTGTTGAATGACAGTTTAAGTACACCATAGGCCTCAGAAAACCCTTGATTCAAGAAACATTGTGTAGTGAGTAAAAAGCAGCCTTTTCAAGCACTACCAAGTAATGGTAATCATGATGAAACTTGTTTGAATCAGTGACAAACTAGGTAAACCCTAGGATTCTCATAAGAGTTTATCTAACCTTGAAGGATCAGCTAGCTTAGCCATAAGAGTAGACTGTGTTTGTCTCATAACCGTAGCTAAGTTTTGAAACAGATTTAGGACACTCTTAGCAACCAATAGGACTGAAAAATAACTCAGAAAACCCAAAAATATTTCAGATTGTTATTCAATAAACATGGTGGTGGACCATAAAACCTTTTACTTCCAAAAGAGCTAAAAACTTCCACTTGACAACTCCACAATCCTATACAGACCTTAAGACTCCACTGGGAAGACCCATAATCTTTGTGACATCTTTCAAACTCAGTTAGAGGACTGTAGGATTAAAATTTGTGTAAAACAGATCAGTTAACCTCTTAAAGACTGTCATATCTGGTTAAACTCTCCTTGTTTGCTAGGGTCTACAAAACACAGCATAGTGGCTCCTAGGAAGATTCATACTAGAGCCTGCCCTGACCCAAACCCATCTGAGATAGTTGATAACCCAGAAAGTATTCTTAGGAAGTCTCCTAAGAATAATTTTTCAACTGTTTTCAGATCACCCTTGAGAGCTAATTCAGTTCCTGAAAATCTTGCAACTCTACAACAATCACAAGTAGACTTAAGGAATCCATTTAGAACTAGGTCTCTTGATGATTTAGATTAGCTAGATTTTGAGTCTTCACTTTCATCCCCGGAAACAAGTGAACATCCTGGTAGTAAAGAAACAACACCACCTGACTTACATTTCCTTTTCAATTTAGGTGTCTCTCATCCAAGATCAGCTCAGCAATCTATTCCTGGTCCTTCCACATCTGCTCATCCTACATTCACTGTTCAAACCACTCCACTTCAGCCCACTTTTCCTCTTGTTAATCCACCTCTTGTAAATCCACCTCCACCACATATCATGGCAACATGCTATGCTCCCCTAGTCCTTCCTGTACCATTAGTCAATCTTCCACAGGGCTATCAGTCCAAAATCCCTCTATATGATGCTAGCAATGCTACTACTACATCACAACATGTGGATAAGATGAATGACTACTTTGACAGAAATGAAATTGATGATGAATCTGTCAAGCTTAGATTATTTGCTCAGAGTCTGGGGGGAGAAGTAAGAAAATGGTTTAAAGGCTTAGCCCCCCATAGTATCAATGATCTCCAAGCTTTCCATCAAACATTCTTAAACAAATGGAAAGTAAAGAAGAATCCTCTCCAAATACTTTCTGATTACAAAAATCTCCACAGAAACACTGGGGAAAGTGTACACGCTTATTTTACCAGATTTAACAGTGTATATAATGCACTTCCCCCATATCTAAAACCTCCACAAGGCTCAGCGTTAAACAAGTTTCTTGAAGGGTTTGACCCTGAAATGGCCTATCAATTGAGAGAGAGATCCTCTAACCCTTGAAGATATGCAAAAATGAGCTCTTGCTGTGGAAGTTAACTTAATGGAGAAGAGAGCAAGAATGAAGAATGAGAATAGAGTATCCTTCAGAGAGGAATCCACACCTTCTACTTCCAGCTCAAAGATGGAAAGAATGATGGAAGAGATGATGAAGAAAATGAGCATTCTTGAGAGAGCACAAGCAAGTCAAAACCAAATTGCTCCTCAAAATAGAAACTATAACCAAAATCAAAATTTTAGAAGAAACCAACCTCCAAACAGACCTAGGGAAGATGATCAACAGATCACTCCTCCCTTTCATCAAAATTATGTGAGTGAGGTTGAAGAAACAGATGATCAAACAGAGGATGATATCAACATGTTGGGAGTAGATAATGATGACTTAGAGGTTCATTATGATAGAAAACAAGGTCTTTACACACCCTATGATGACAAAAGAGATGAGGATGAAAGTTATTATCAAGACATGGAGAATGTCATCATAGAATCTCAAAAAGAGTATGACCTTAGAAGTAAAACCAAACAACAAACTCCCAACAACAAAACCTCTGAAAAATCTTCACAAAACATCATTGTAAATAAACCCAAAACTGTAAAACAAAAAGACAAAACAGTGGTTGTAAATTCTGATAAAGGTAAAGAGAAAGGCACTCAAAACAATGTAAAATAGAGTGCAGACCTTAGTAGTATTAGCAACTCAGTTGGTACTCCTGTGAAAACAATTTTGTCAAATGTAAATAGAACAAGTCAGCAAACAGATTTTGCTGATAGAGTGGCAATGAACAAGGCTGAGACAAGCACTTCAAAGAATCAAATTCCTTTAAGCCTGGAGCAGGAAATTTCCAAAATTGAAATCTCTGTTCCCTTGATTGAGTTAGCTGCCCAAAATGTGTATAGAACCCAAATTTTGAAGGCTTTAAATATAGAAGAGAATAATGATACAGTCAATCTTAATGATGACGAACCAAAGCTTATTTTTGGTCCAAAGATTGAAGGTAGGTATCAAGAGGGACCTTTTCCTCCCTTTTATGTAAGTTTAAATGTTCATGACAAGATTTTGCACAACGCTATGCACGACTCAGGGGCTTCTCATAATTTAATGCCTAAAGCAGTGATGGAGAGCCTAGGTCTAGAAATCACCAGACCTTATAAAGATCTTTACTCCTTTGACTCAAGCAGAGTAAAATGTTTAGGATTAATCAAAGACCTCTACGTTAACTTAGCACAGATTCCAGCCAAATGTTTGGTTATGGATATTGTTGTGGCTGATGTACCCCCAAAGTATGGAATGTTGTTATCTAGGTCTTGGGGGGGCTAAGTTACAAGGAACTATGCAGATGGACATGACCTTTGCAACCATCTCTGTTTTTAATCAAACAAGAAGACTTTACAGGGAGTTCCATATGCAGTATATGGTGACTAGTTAAGACAGACCCCAAAACTCTACTCTGTATTCTGTAAATACATGCCTCGATTCATTTATCCTGTTCAACGATGAAACATTCAGTGAACAAGTCACTTTAACTGAATTAATGGCCAATAGAGAGGAAGAGGTAAGCAACACAAAAGTGTCAAAACAGTTTGCTGCATTTGAAAACTTTAGCAAACCAAACACAGGTCTTGAACTACAAGTCATGCATCCTTCGCTTTTTAACCTTGACAGTCAAGAGAGTGACCCTCAATGCAGTGGAAAACCTGAGGAGTTAAAACAAATTCAACTAAGTGCTGATACTCATGAGCAATCAGAAAGCACGTTAGTTGATGAGGACAGTAATCAAATGAAGGAACCTGAAACTAGTCCTCTATGGAGTATGTACTTTGATGGGTCCTGCACTAAAAGCAACGCTGGTGCAGGTGTCTGGATTCGTAACACTGAAAACAACCACACATAGACCATTTCCTGTAGATTAAACTTCCAGTGTTCGAATAACATAGCGGAATATGAATCCCTGCTCTTAGGCTTACAGCTGTTGAAAAAATTAGGAGCTAAAAGAATTAGAATGCATGGGGATTCAGAATTAATCATTAGGCAAGTCAACGGGGAATACAACGCGAATCACCCCAGAATTAGGGCCTATCGAAACGATGTCGTGGATCATTTAAAAAATTTCGAGGAGTCCCAATTGATTTTTGTCCCAAGAAAAAGAAATAATGCGGCTCATAGCTTAGCTTTTGCAGCTAGAACATGTTTAACGCCATATGAAACTAAAGAATGCACAACTCAGATTAAATTCAGACTAGCTGTTCCTGATAACGAGAAGTATTGGCAAGTGTTTGATGGAAACAAACAAATAGAAGACTCCATGCAATTCAGAAATGAATTTGAACTACACAGTTCGGATTCAGATTATGAAATAGACTGCAATAGTTAAGAAAATTTTCTTGGTGAAGAAGAAAAGTCTCCAGAGCTTGCCAATATAAATTTACTGTCTAGCAAACTTAAAAACAAAACAAAAATGATTGCGGCATTGGAAACAGAGGAGTTAGAAACCCTGCAGTCCAAAGATCAGAGTTTGCCAAAGGGTCTGGCCCCTTTAGAAGAGTTGTGTTGATTTTAACAATGTGTCCAAGGAGCCAAAATTGGAGCCTGTAGAGACTGAAGTGGAAGAGTGCAATATAGGCAGTGAACTAAAACCAATGATGATCAAACTGTCTAAAACTTTACTAGCTCACATTAAACTCAAATACATAGAGTTGTTTAAAGAGTTCTTTGATGTTTTTGCGCGGAGTTACGAAGATTTTAAATCCTATGACACTGAAATAATACAGCATAAAATTCCTCTAAAGGAAAACCAAAAGCCATTGAAACAGAAACTGCGCAGAATAAACCCTGTTCAGCTGCCTTTGGTTGAGAAGGAAATCAAGAAAATGTATGAGGCTGGTATTATTGTCCCTATTAGATATTCTGAGTGGGTGTCTAATCTGGTGTCAGTTAGGAAGAAAACAGGAGAGATCAGACTTTGTATAGACTTTAGAGACTTAAACAAAGCTTTGTTGAAAGACAACTACCCTTTACCTAAGATGGATCATATTTTACAAAGGGTAGTTGGGTCAAAAAGAATTTCTTTGCAAGATGGCTATTCAGGGTATAATCAGATTTTAGTTCACCCTGATGATCAATTAAAGACAACGTTTACTACACCTTGGGGCACTTTCATGTATGTGAAAATGCCTTTTGGTCTAATGAATGCTGGTGCAACTTTTTAGAGAGCCATCGACATAGCATTCTCGGAAGAATTGGGCTACTTCATCATTATTTATTTTGATGATGTCACCGTGTTTTCAAAGACAGATGAAGAGCACTTAGAACATTTGAAGAAAGTCTTCGAGAGATGCAGAAAGTTTGGGATATCTTTAAACCCTAAGAAAACACTTTTCGGTCTCCAAGAAGGTAAACTTCTTGGGCACATCATTCTGGAAGAAGGTATTAAGATAGATCCAAAGAGGATTGAGGCCATATTGCAAATCTCTAATCCTCGAAACGTCAAGGAGTTACAATCTTTCATTGGAAAGATTAACTTTTTGAGAAGGTTCATACCCAACTTGGCTGAGCTCCTTAGGAACATTACAAACATGCTGAAGAAGGAGCAAGGGGTAAAATGGACCTTGGAAGCAAAGAAGCCCTTTGAGTTGGTGAAACAAGCGTTAACCAAAACACCAGTTCTAATAAGTCCACAAGGGCAAGAGCAACCTATTGCATTCTTTAGCAAGGCATTGAGAGATGCTCCTCTGAAGTTTAATATTATGGAAAAGCAAACTTTTGCTTTGGTTAAGGCTTTAAAAGACTTTAGAGTATACATCTTGCATTCCCATATCATTGCCTTTGTCCTAAATTTAGTTGTGAAAGACATTCTAACATAGGACCCAGATGGTAAGAGAGGTAAGTGGATTGTTGTTATTCTTGAATATGATTTAGAGATAAAGCCCACTAATCTCATCAAAGGCCAAGGTCTAGCTAGATTAATCGCTGAATCGAATTTTGAAGTTCTTGATATTAATATGATAAATGCTTTAAATGACCAAGAAGAATCCTCAACTCTCATTGTTGAATATCATTTATGAATTCCTCTTGGTATGTTGATATTTTTTATGTTTTGCTTAATTTGAATACACCTCCCGATTTGACAAAAACGAAGGTAAGGTTTTTAAAGTTAAAAGCTGTAAACTATTGCATTATAGATATGTCTTTATTGGAAAAATGCAAGTGGTATATTGCTTAAATGTTTGCCGAAGTATGATGCAGAGAAGGTTAAGCACGATTTCCACGAAGGAGAGTGTGGAGGCCATTTATACTGGAAAACAACAGCCAACAAAATCTTAAGGGCTGGTTACTATTGGCCTACTCTCTTTCTTGATGTACATAAGATGATAATTGCCTGTCATAAATGCCAACTTTTTGAAGGCAAAAGGAAGCTGCTACCCTTACCTCTGCATCCAATCACTGTTGAAGCCCCATTTCAACAGTGGTGACTTGACTTCATGGGTGAAATCCATCCACCATCCTCTGCCCAGCATAGATGGATTCTCACTGCCACAGACTACTTCACTAAATGGATAGAAGCCATCCCTTGTAGGCAAGCCAATGATTCTGTCATTATTAAATTCATGGAGACTAATATTCTCTCTAGATTTGGTTGTCCTACCAAGATCATCACCGATAATGCAGCAACATTTGGATCAAAGAAGATGGTTGAATTCTATCACAAGTATCAGATAACATTGGCTCATTCCACGGCCTATTACCCTTAAGGTAATGGACTTGCAGAATCCTCAAACAAGAGTTTAGTGAACATAATCAAGAAATTGTTGGAGGACAACAAGAAGTGTTGGCACACAAAGCTTGTGCATGCACTTTGGGCTGACAGATTGACATTGAAGAAATCTATTGGTATGTCACCCTACCAGCTTGTGTATGGCACTGATGCAATTTTTCCTACCAGCCTTGGTGTACCGGTTATGAAGTTTATTCAAGAGTTGCAAACTGAAGATAATGACATGATCAGAAGGATAAATCAGACTATTCATCTTCAAGAAACCAGAGAGGAGGTTTATAACAAAGCATTACAAAAGCAAGACAACATTAAAAAGCTTTTTGACAGAAGAACAAAGGCCAACAATTTTAATGTTGGGGACAACGTTTTAAAGTAGGACTCGAGGAGAGAAGACAAGGGCAAGCATGGAAAATTTGACAACTTATGGCTTGGCCCTTATCTCATTCATTCATCTGCTGGTAATAATTCTTTTTTCTTACAAGAGTTGAATGGAGCTGAACTGATTGGGGGTCCTGTCAATGGCAGGATGCTCAAACATTACTTCTCTTGATCCTATTATATTCTGAAAGCCTGTTTTATCTTTTTCCCATTATAAATATTTTATCCACCATTGCATTCAAAATTAGAAAAAACAAAAATACAAAAAACAACAAAAGAAAGAAAAGAGGGCAGATTGTAAAAACAATAAAGGTACAACCCTATACCAACAAAAAGATAAACAAATCTGAAAGTGTGCAAGCTTAAATGTCGGTCCTGATGAACACACTTCTAATTAGTCATACAACCTAATCATGACTAGTTAGTTTTAAATTGACTGCTGATAGGTTAGTGAATTTGATTTGCCAAACAGTGTAATCTTGGCTTATCAGTTAGGTAGATTAGGATAGAAATTAAAGGTTCAAACAAGCTCAAAATCTGAACCAGACAAGAAGGAAAAAACAACTAAAACAGAAGTAAAAACAGAGCTGTAAAAAGGTGAAGGAAGTGCTTAGAATTTTCAGATCTTAAACCTTCCATTTTGATCTAAATTTCTGCAAAATAATATTTATGTGCAGCTTGTTTTTTATGCCATAGATCAACAACAAGTTAGACTGTTCAATCCTGACTTGTATGCTTTTAAATTTCTGTTTTAGAAATTAGTGAATAAAAAAAAAATATATCTGTTAGACTGTTTAATCCTAACAGATTAGTAGATTAGGTAGAGAAGCATATGAACTCAATTATTTAATCTGAATTCATGGAGAAATAAGAAGTAGCATTATATTAGTTTTATGCTTTCAAAAGAATAAAATGTTGTAAAAAGAGTTTGCCAATCCAAGTGCAGTCTAAAGAAGAAAAATTGTTCGATCAGTAGGATTTGGTAGGTAGAAAGCTTGTATTGATGAAAATCCATTATTTTTCATGGCTGCTAATATTTTCAGAGCAAAAGAAGATCATTCAAATGAAGAAAAGACAGTCCAATGGATAAGGCGCTGATCAGCCTCTCAGAGAATGCGAGTCTGAAGTTCTTGATGTCTTCAAGAAGGCACCATCTCCAAGTGGAGCCACTGCTAGCCACCTATAAAATTTGTCATACCAAATTGTGGCTAAATCATTTTTTGGAACCTTCAAGAAACAAGTTTTATTCCTAAAAATGTTATCTCTTGAAGACTCATGAAGACATCATGCCCTTTGTCCAAATTTTTACTGCTGTTTCCATTTTTAACTCTGAAATTCTATTGATTTCATAGAGAGAAGACTGCTGAAAAACCACCATTTTTTTCCTTTCACTTCAAACTAACCTTCATTTTTTAACCCTTTTGTTCCCCATAAAATTCCTCTATTGTTCATGATTTTCCTTCTTCCCTTCATAAAAATCCTTTTACAAAGTTTAAAACTCATTTTTGAACTTTGTCGAAACCCCCAAATCCATCAAAAACTTTGAAAAATTTCATAAAAAATAAGTGTTTCGACTGCAGGATTAAGCCCCTTTGGGTTGAGTCCTAAAGCACTTCCCCACATATGCCCTGGCGCTAGAACCAAGCGCTAAGCCCATTTGGCGCTTATCGCATCGGAGAAATTGGAGTGCGCAAGTCTATTTGCCATGTTAAAAGCCTCCGATGCGATGAGTCCTTTGTTTTATAACCCCTGATCTTATTACCACTTCATGTAACCCTTGGGCCCGCAATCGGGCGCTAAACGTTGTATAAACCAATCTCCGATGCATACTTCCCTTTTTTAATTCAAAAAACCCACTTTTCCTAAGTTTTGGTCTAAACTCGCTAGAGCAATGTTTTTTAATGTAAATGGGTAGATTGAAAAGCACGAAGGCCCGATCACGATTGGCCCTTTCTACGTATAAGCCCTGGGCCTTTTTTTTTTCCATATAAACCACAGGCCTCGCAATCGGGCGCCATTTCATATATATCACCCGCCCCCGAAGCCAAAACCTTTGTATCTTATTAAAATTTTTGGTTTTCATGTGTTATAAAGGTTTTCCGCCGGTGCATGTTTTGAAACCATATCTGCCGTTCATCTTGAGTCGATCAAACGGCCCGCGCAATATCGCATCGCAAGTTTTTATCGGGCGTATTTTATTCCCCTTCCCGATTGACTACCCCCGATGGATCCTCCGTCGTTGGATCTATCCGCCATATCTCTGATCCAACGACCCTTATTTGCTCCGATCATAAGCTCTTCCCTCCGACTGGAACCCCTCCGATTCATCCTCCATTGTCGGTCTGATCTGCAGATCGACAGCCAACGCTCAATCGCATCGACGCCATTCAAGTTCTCCCCCCCGCCGATCGCATGCCTCCGATTGAATCTGGACCATCCACGTGTCCAGATTGGATGGCCCAGATTGCATTTCCCGACTTTGGTTTAAATCATGTGTCCTGCTTCATAATGTTTTTTTCCAAAACTCAGCCATTGATCTTTGCAGATCAACGGCCCTCATTAAACCCAGATTCAATCCTGACCGTTAAATCCTTTACATCTGACGGCCCTCAGATCCAACGGTCGACGCGCGTTTTCGCGTAATTTCAAGCACGAAGGTTAATCTCCCAAAATCACGCGATATAAGTTGTTTTAAAATGCCACGTGTTAGGCGGGGACGCTTATCGCGTTCGTTAAGGAAATATTGCCTACCCACCTTTCCTCCGCGCGAAACCTGTGGTTTTACCTCCCGAAACCACTTTCCTCATTTTCTATTATATTATATCGCACGTGCTACCCGCCGTCGATCTTTGCAGATCAACGTCTCAGATCTAATCTGGCCTTACGCTATTGCCCTCCACCTATTCCAAAGGGTTTTTAACGTGCAATCTCCGCCGTTGATCTCATGGCCTGGTCTCATCCGACGGCCCACAATCATCCCGAAACCCCAATTTCAATTCTTAACAGATTTCCTCCGACAAAGGTTTTTAACCTTATTTCTTTATATTTCCGCCATTTCTCTATAAAGTGACCCCTTCGCTTTATTTCCTCTCGACTTATTTTGATTGTTGATCTTTGCAAGATCAATGACCCGGACTTAATCCTCTACACCATTTCATCAACCGCTCTCCTTTTGACTTCTACATATGATTTCCACCGTTGGATGCTGTTATCCAACGACCACGCTCCTAACCGCGGCCTCCTAAGCAGTTTTACCTCATAAACGCAGGATTTATTAACTTTTATTGTTTTTGGCAGGTTTCAAAGGTTTTTCCCATTTTAATAAAGGAAATGAAAGCCGAGGGTGACGATCCTCCACACTTTCCTTTATCAAAGGGAAATTACTACAGAGGGTTCCATGCCATGTTTCGTTGATGCTTCATGGGCATTGATGCCATATGGACCCTTTGCAGAACCTGTACATCAACAAGACACAGTAAATTAAATCAAAACAAAAGAGTATCAGTGTTGAAGATTAAATCAACAAAAATCAAGGATTGAAGACTGTTTTCGCAGTTTTGAAAGATTACGGCTAAGATCGAAAATCAAAATCCTAATCCTCCAAATTAAAACACAATTAAAGACAAATCAGAGTTTTATCAGTCAGAAAGAGCCTCCACCGCCACATCAAAGGCTAATTGATTCCTCTCAACTACCCAATGACACCTGTAGCCTCAAAGCATTCAACAAAGGCTGAGTTATGATCAAGAAGGAAGATATTTGCATCAATGCAGCCGAAAAGTTAATTCAGCCAAACGAACTTAATGCAAAAAATATCAGCAGAGTTATTACAACATGAAACAGAGCCTTAAAGTCAACAAAAGCTCCCACTGAGCTTAATTCTTAAATGTAAAACAATAAATACAAACAAAACATCTGTAAACTTCTCCATCGAGCCCCTCAAAGGCTGAGAAGTATTAAATCTGTATTAATTGAACCAGGATATCTCTTATCAGATCCCCCCTCCTCATTTCTTCTATAAATACCTCTGTAGGAGATGAAACAATGTTGGTTGCAGAACTTTGAAATATACTTGTGCTCGAAACTTCTAATTTTAAATAGTGTTCAAAGGCTCTTGAAGCTCTATTTGTGATCGAATAGTTACGCTGAGAAGTGAAGATGATTGCTGAACTGCAACATTGGACTTGAAGATTGTAACTGGTTTGAAGCATCAACACAAGCTGATTTATGGGATCTTGGTCTTTGTCAACGGTGATGTTATTTCTTATTGTAAATTGTTATTTTATTTCTGTTTTCACTTTGTCCATCTTCTCTGATAAAGAACAAGAAACATAGAGTTAGGATTTACTGTATACCAGTACCCTTCTCTGACTGATAAGCTTTATCTACATGTTTTCTTCCAATTTGTGTTGTTTAGGAATGATTCAATTCAGTTTCAAGCAGTTAGGAATGCTGGCGTTCCCTCGTCCTACTGTCTAGGCTAATTGTTATTTTTAGTTTATGTTAAGTAGAGATGAACTGAGGAAGTTATGGTGAGCCCCGTCCTTTAGTTTTATCCCCAAAGACTGTCTGAAAGTTTCCTTAAGAGTGTGTTGAAAGCAGGCTAGGTTAAAAGTCCTTACCTGATCTTAGACTATTCTTTGTTATCGTATGTGTTTCCCTTGTGTTTTAGATGTTTTTTTATTGAAAGTGCATCAAAAGCTGGCTAGTTTCGAAGTACTTACCAGATCTTAGATTACTTTTATGTTTTTCTTAAGTGTATGTCAAAAGCAAGATAGTTTCAAACTACTTACCTGATCTTAGGCTGCCCTTTGTTTTTTGTGTAATGTTCCTTTTTCTAGTATTCCTTATGACATGTTTAGGATGGACTTTCAAAGTTGGGGGCAAACAGGTCATAGGTGCACGTTGGCTTCATCGGCGGGCCTTGGGGGCTTTTGGAGGGGTTTTGAGGACTTCTTACGAGGTCTGATGGCATTCTTTTGGTATATTCCGCCATGCACACAATTTTTCTTTCATTCCGTTGCATTTCGACAACTTTCATAAAATTGAGTTCTTAATGGGCTTAACTCAATTAATTACGCCTAAGGTGGCATTTCGGGAGGAATTCTTGGCAGAACACCTCAGTGTTATAGTTCGTTGGAACTAGAACAAGAAGATATACTAGATGGGATGGCTAGGAGTGATTTTCAGTGATTTGAGGAGGCATGGTGGCCAATTGACCATTTTCTCACATTAAAAAGAATATTTTAATTAAGGGAAATGTGCTCAATGATTAAAATAATAATAAAATAGGAGCTTCTAGAGGAGTCCATCAGATCTATAAAAAGAGGAGGAAGGGCCATTAGGGAACATCTTGGATTTGGTATTGCTTCTTGTATGTGATGTTGATAATCCAATTCTCTACTCCATTGGTAGCCTAGGACGGAAACCCTCAAGTGATTTAGAGAGATTGGGCGAGCACCGATCTCCCCTTGGTGAATTCATCCAGAATTCAGAGGAGTGTTTAGCAGTGGCAGTTTGGTTCAGTTTTTGGTGGAGGGTCTGTGCAACATTGCAGCAGATCCTTGAGGCTAGTTTTATCTCAGCTATGTCAGCTATTTTTCATTTCAGCATGTAAACCCCAGTTTATATATATTATAATAAAGCTGAGATTATTTCTGCATATTGTATCTTTGAATTGCATGTATTCTCTTGTTCTATTTTACATGGAAATCTTCTGTTAGTTGAACAATTATTTTACGAAGAATTTTGGGTTAAGCTAGATTTCAGCAAAATTAGCCAAAATATCCTGTTTGGGATATTACAATGGTATCAGAGTTGTATTGTGGATTGGGCCAAATCTGTCGTATTGCTAAGTAGTCATTGCCAATTGTGAAGATTGTTTGATGCAAAAATTTTGATAGGAGATTCCAGGAAGGTCGAGGAGGTTACAGCTGCATCCAAATTGTTGAAGAAGCTTCCAGAAGTACATTAGCTTTCTTTGCAGAGGATTTTCTGTGGCTCACGGTAGGAGTATACCAGTGAAAAACCAGTGGTGGGCCTGAGATAATGGCAACGTTTCACTAAACAAACAACCATCAAAGTTAGCCAGCCCCGTAACTGCAAAATCGTGAGGGCCGTCAATAGTGGATTATTGGGGAAGTGACTAACTCATTTTGTGGGTTCGTGAAGTCGCTTGGATGCTCGCCCAAATCATTGTAGTCAACACTATTATTTATTGTAGAAGCTGCACCAACAAAGAACATGCTGCAAGCACACAATTTCACTATATTCTTCTCTGCATTTCAGGTTCGATGAATACAGTTGATGAAATATGCTACCCGGGGTTGTGAAAATATAATAGGCTGCAACTTGTGGATAGATTGAACGATCACTGTTTAAGAGATCGTGGAACTGCGAAATTGGAGTGACGCAGCTGACGAAAGAGAGACGAGATCAGGGAGTCGGGGGTGGCTGGATGTCAACACACCAGACCAATTTGAGTCAAAGGGTCGAGTCAGCTGCATCAAGCTTGGGCGGATTGAAGCCAAGCTTATTATTACAAGCATGAGCTCATTTTCATCTTGTGCCGCCTGAGAGATATAATTGGATGGGAAAATCGAAGGGGAATTTGATTGCGTCATACCACTGCTGAAATATTCTGAGCAGGTCGAGTTAACAATTAATTTTGAAAAGAAGCCGATTTGCAGAGGGTAATCATATCAACTATGCGTCAATTGCTCTGCTCTGTGAAACCGCACAACTGTGTAACACCAACAGACCCACATTCTTTGAGATATATGTCATGGGGCATCGATTATTAGTGTGCTCATATTGGTCGTGAGAGATCAAGTAGTTGCCATGGTTTTAAGAGAAGCGAGAATGCCACTGCTCACATAGAACACCAGACTAACTGTGAAGCGCAACTTGTATGTGATTGTGAAGGGTCGCAAAGAATTCACATGTGCCTTATTCGGGAGGTCTGATCATGCTCCAACTAATATTAGGTTGAATGCTTCATAGTTAATACATCCATCGCTGTCCACATCTATAGTGTTAAATATTGTTCACCACCTGTATGTCATAAAGCCGTAGACTTCCTGTACAACGTTGGAGGAATGTACAATGTGAGGAGGTCAAGTTGTCCACTGTTTGATGGTTGAATCTTGGTTTACACGTGATCAATTTCACCCGTAGAGAAGAGCCGAGTTCTCGATGTTGTTTGCTAACCAAGTATCTCTTCTGTTTGTTGTGGAGTGACACTGTAGAAGGACAAGTTTCTCACTGTGTTGCGGGAGCTTGCTGTCAAGACAAAGATAGTCTCAGGGCCGTATTGGTGAAGGTGTTGTAGTGGCTAGGCTGAGTTATCAACTCAGTATTTTGGGAGGCCATGCGTATGGCATTTTTGGACGAGGCCCATCTTATTAACAACCTGATTCCCTATAGACCATGAACAATAATTTTGAAGGCAGTGTTTGGAAAGAACAGAGGAATTGTGATTGCAAGATTAGAGACAAAATTCCCGCTGTGTGTGAAGAGGAGCAATTACAGAAATCGTTGGCATGGTTGAACAAAGCAATCCAGATCAGATCAATAACCTCACGTTTGACCAGGTTCTTGAATATATTGTGTTTCCATCTGTTGACAATTTTTGAATGATAAGTTGTTTGAAGTCATGTTAATTGTTGCAAATCTGAAGTGAAGAATTGTGGCAAACTGTAACTTTCATACATCTAGTACATATTGTCCAAAATTTATTGGCATAAAACCATAGGCTGGGTCATTCTACAATTTACAAGAATATATTCCACATCGCAACTTACTCCTTTGTATCTATGCGTTGCCATAATCTGAGTACATTGGGAGAGTACTGTAAGCTGAAATATGGCTGGGATTGATAGTGGGGTTTTAGTAGTTGTTTGTGTGCTGGAGTATGATGAGCACATTATTGTGCTGGATGGACGATAGTCTTGAGTCAGTTGGTCATTTGATGTACTTGCCATTGTTAAACTGAAACATGGATGAGACCCTCATTAATTCCCTTAATAAACTAGCAACAGTAATCGACAAATCCCTTTCAAAGGGAATACTTACTTTGCTACAACAAGGGAAGCCACAAAAAAAACATGAGTTGGGATACAAAATTTATGCACTTGGAACATATTTGAGATGCATGGGGGTGACAACAAAAGCCGTTCTCTAACTAGAAGAACTTGCTTCACTTCTCTCCATGGTGCACCATTGAAATGGGAAGAGCTTGGTTTGGGATCTAAAACCAACCATGCTTGCTCTCATACAATGCAAATTTCTTGAACACCCTTGTATAGGAGTCAAACTTCCAGTTGCCTCTCGTCTTGGTAGTATCATGATGCTGACCGCACTTGTACCTCCTTATAGTGATGACATTATGAGGAGAGTCGTCATACTGATGTTAACGACCTTTCAGGATTTGGATAACAATGAGGGCCCTACTTTTGGGAAGAGGATAGAGATTCTACAAGTCATGGCCCTGGTTAGATCTAATGACCTCATGTTTGAGTTGGAGTGTGACGATTTGATCCTGCAGATGTTCCAATGTTTTTTCAGCGTTAGGAAACATCATCTTGACACAGTCATAACACACATGCAGTCTATTTTTCCTCATGTATGGGGGTCCATGATGCCATTTGCAGTGGATTGCAGTCTGAGTTGTTGGCCATTTCGAGGGAGGAACAATTGTTCACATGCTGGCTGGGAACTAGCCGAAAGGTTAGTTGAGCAGAACATTGGACTGTTCAGGAGACGGTTGACCCGAGAGGAGTTTGAGGGGATTTATGGTGACCAATCGTGCAACAAGAATGAACTGAGAAGGAAGGGTCTTTGCTTCATCTGCAAGGAACCTTGGGGACCTGACGTCTCATGCTTGGGAGATGCAAAGAAGATGGCAGAGGTAGAGCAGGAGGATATCCCTTCTATATGTTAGGATGAGGACTTTTCTTTGGATGAGTCCATGGGGTCATGCGAGGATGGCTCTGGGGAGTAGGAGCAGTCAGGTGGAGTCATTGATAGTAGGCCAGATTTATATTCCGGTGTGTATGGTGAGCAGTCAGGGGACCCTATGGGAAACATTTGGGATGATGAGTCACTCGTGATGATTCAACATGAGCAACGTATGGTGGAGCATGAGACCGCTGAGGAGGATGAGATGCACAATATATAGGATGAGCCTTTTGGAGAGAGCGGGTTGGAGGATCATATTGAGGCCGTGATGGAGGAGGATGAGCAACCACCCTTGGGGTCAGCCACTGATGAGGACTAGACAAATGTACAGACAACTAGCAGGGTGGCAGTATTTACAAACACTTGTCCACAAGAGGTGATGGAGTCTGGCAGGAAAATTTTGTAGAGGAGCGTGGAGTTTCCTATCAGGCGAGGGAGAGAACAATGCATCCATCTGTGGGTCTACCCATTGATGAGGTGCAAGCAAATATAGTGGAGGACAACAGAGCTGCAACATTTTCAGGAAACATCCCTCTCCAAGAGTACATAGACAGGGCTTGCAACATAGCTTGCCCACCTGGGTCCTTTATAGGGAGAGAGGCAGGATTTCTTGGATAGATTTTGTTGGTTGATCGGGCAGAGCATTAGTAGTTGAGCATAGACCAGTATCAGCGTAGAAGACATACTCCTTGTGCAAGTGTCCATACATTAGATTGGTGGGAGATCATAAGTTGGTATCCTGCTGATGGTATGATCTTCTTAGTCAGGGGCATAGTGGAGCGGGGACCCTTCGACATGACGAGTACTACAGGTTTTAGTTGGTAGTGCGATATAGATCGACAACTCTTCAACATTTCGTCCTAGCATCAGGAGAGCAGCATTAAGATTGGATTGAGTCAGGGGTTGGGCTGGAGAGAGGTGATGAGTTGGTATGCAGTCAGTGGGCCAACACTCTCTGCCAAAGTTACAGCGCAACAGGAGTCGTGGAGCACTAATGCCTGTTCTTGGTGGCATTGGGATCTAGGAGGATTTGTTGATGACATGCTTAGTCAGAGATTGGTTTGGGATCCAGGCATTAAGGGGTTTGTTCTTGGTGGGTTGACACAGAGGCATAGCATCACCTAGTGGTTTGTATGGGATCCGAGCATTGGTCTCAGTTGCATCAGGTCAAAAGAATGGTCCACATATTTGGATTGCTTGAGGGCAAGCAATCTTGGGGCGGAGGATTTGTAATATTCCTTTTTCTGGTATTCCTTATGACATGGTTGTGAAATTTTTTGAATACGGGTCCATTGTGGAAGCTGCTCGCGCCATGCTATGTGGCCAAGGTCTTCCGAAGTTTCTAAGGGGAGAAGCTGCGAACACTGTTGTGTATGTGAAAAATAGATGCCCGCATTCCGTTTTGGACTCCAAAACTCTTGACGAAGTCTTCTCTGGTAAGAAACTTGATATTTCTCATTTTAGAGTTTTTGGTTGTCCTTTTTACTTTCGTGTGCCAAAAGAATAGAGAAGCAAGCTGGATGCTTCTGGAAAGAAGGGAATGTTTGTGGGCTACGTGCTACAGTGAAACTTCGAAGGTATATAGAATCTATGTGCCTAGTCAAAGAGAAGTGGAGATATGCCACGATGTCACCTTCGATGAAGATGCTACCCTCAAGAAAGTGAGAAATATTCCTAGCTCCAAGGAAGACAAAGAAGATAAAGAAGCAGGGGAGTAGGAAGAGCCGAAGGATGACCTGATGCTTGATGTTGAAGGACCTATGGATCCCATTGATCCATCTCCTTCAAATAAGAGAAGACCCTCATGGCTCAGGGATACTCTTACAGATGCCGAGAGACATGTTGCCCCAAGGGGGACATTCTGTGAAAGCAAGAAGCCGAAGAGATACCAAGGGTATCTAGCAGCCATGAGTACGATAGTACAATCTGAGCCTGGAACATTTGAAGAAGCCGTAAAACATCAAGTTTGGAAGGATGCTATGCATGAAGAATATGAGTCCATTATGAAGAATGATGTCTGGGAAGTGGTCCCGACACTGAAGGACAAATCTGTTGTCACCTCGAAATGGCTCTATAAGATCAAGCATGGATCTGATGGAAGTGCTGAAAAGTACAAGGCAAGATTTGTTGCCTGAGGCTTCTCTAAAAAAGAAGGCATAGATTAGATTATGATGATATATTTGCACCTATGGCCCTCTATACCACCATCTGATCTATTATTGCCCTTGTTGCTTTGCAAGGATGGAGTCTACATTAGGTGGATGTGAAGACCGCTTATCTACATGGTGCTATAAAGGAAGAAGTATATGTGGAGCAACCTTTGGGTTCGAAGTTCGAGATAGAGACACCCATGTATGCAGGGTTAAGAATGCCCTCTATGGGTTGAAGCAAACCCCCAAGGCTTGGTATGAGAGGATAAATAGCTACTTAATGAAGCTGGGCTTCACTCGAAGTAATGCTGATCCGAACTTTTACTTTAAGGTTAATAGAGGAAGGCCTCTCATTCTGGTTCTCTACGTGGACGATCTCTTCCTGACAGGTGTTGACCCTCTCATTCAACACTGTAAGAGGGAGCAAGCTTCTGAGTTTGAGATGAAAGACCTAGGACTGATGCACTACTTCCTAGGCTTGGAGGTCTCGCAAAGGCCAAGTGAGATTTTCCTTTCTCAAGGAAAATATGTCGTGAAGCTGCTAGAGAGATTTGGTATGGTGGATTGTAAGTCCGTGTCGACACCGATGAAAATCAACTTTAGTAAGTTGAGTGGAAACGCTGCTGGGCTCGTGCTAGCAAATCCTACCGAGTATCGACAACTCGTGGGGGCCCTGATGTTCTTAGTGAACTCTCGTCTGGATGTATGTTTTGCAGTGAACACTTTGAGTCAACATATGGTTGATCCTCATCATATTCACTGGATTGGTGCCAAGAATTTGTTGAGATATCTTCGGGGCACAATCAATCATGGGCCGAGATACACTGTCGGGAGGTTTGAGACTCCATGGATGTTCTAATGCCGATTGGGCTAGCAGTGAGGTGGATCGCAAGAGCACATCTGGATGTTACTTCACCTTCGGTTCTGCTTCGATATCTTGGATGAGCAGGAAGCAAAAGTTGGTAGCTTTGAGCACTGTTGAGGCCAAATACATTGCAGCTAGTATGGCCTGTTGTGAAGCTGTTTGGTTGCGAAAGCATATTCAGTGAGTTGTTCGGGCATGTGCTAGATACCACCATTATCCTTTGTGATAACTATAGTGGGATTTGTCTTTCTGAGAATCCCGTGTTCCACGTTTGATCCTAAGTCATCTGATACGGGGATACGGGGATACGGAGATATCGGGATTCGAAGAATCGGATACGGGTACGGTGACCCCGGAACAGGATACTTTTGGGATACGATACGTTATATATTATTTTATTAAAAAATATATATATTTTAAAAATATATATGTATTAATATATTAAAAATTAGATATTTTGTACACAAATTCATACTTAATTCATTGATTTAAACATAGATTTATCTATCATCTTAGATAGTCAAGGTTTTGTTTGAGTGATGGGTACATTTTTAGTAGGGTCATGATAAAGGAGTTTGACAACCAATGTCACTAACATCAAGGTACATAGAGGGATTGGTGCTCACTGCTCTTGATTAAATACGAGTTCCATACCCTAATACATGACAAAATTCGATGGAAACATTGCAATAACCCAATCCTGAAATCCTGAAAAACTGATAAGTCTGCTGGATTTTGAATGAGATCTAAAATTCTACTTTCTCCATATGAAATCCAATGAGGTCGAAACCACTCTCAAACATCCCGAGTCATTTCATGGTAATGTTAAAAATTTAAGTAAAAGGATGAAAATGAAGATTAAGGAAAATGTCACTTTTACTCTCTTATACTTTTTCTTGATACATCCACGACCGCGATTTAATCTCTTATCGACAGCTGAGATTAAAAGACTGCTTGATCCGTGTCACTTAGATCATTGCATCACCTGTGTTTAATTAATTCAGTTTAATTTTTCTAATTTCCTTAGTTAGACTGAGGGTCCTCGTTAAAAAAAATTAATTATTTTAATATCTCACACATTAGATGAAATTTCTTCAAACGATTTCTGGGTTTTGGAGGTCTTGTGTGTCTTAGCCCCTCCACAAAAATTTAGGGCTAGAGAACACCCGATGCTACCCCAACACTCAAAATCTCAACACTCCCTCTTAGCATGGAGTGTGCTCTAGTAATACATCCACACCATGTATCACAAGATCTCGGTATTGGTCTCTGCATTGCTGATGCTTGGCCTGTTGCCCTCCATCCACTGCACTGTTGCTCTCTGTATTGTTGCCCATGTCACTACCATTGACAATGCCACATCTGTACTGCAGCTCCCTCTCAAATTGCTGCATCATGCTGCCCATAGCACTGCCACTACTAACTGCTGCACTGCAACTTAGTTGCCAAGAAGTAAGCAACTGAAGGACCCTTGCCCAATCGTTGACAGACAAGTCAGGCTGCATCCCATCACTGAAGTTCACTTTGATGCTGCTCTGCGCTGTCCTCCTAAGGCTACTGCGTTGCTATAGCTCTGCACAGTGTGAGCACTACCTCTCGGCGCTGCTGAAATCCCATCAGCCTCTTCGCTGCTACCTCTACACTGCTGCTGCCTCTGCATTGCGTTGCTCCTTGTACAACATCTCAGCACTGCCCTTTGCTTCACTGTGATTTTCTGCAATCCCGCTACCGTCTTAAGGCTCCCATAGCTCGTATGTGATCCAGGAGTTGGGCTTACTCAAAGATTCTGCCTCCCATCTTTAGCTGCTCTACATATCCATATCTCCCCACTTACATGGCTCATGAGCACTCATGACTATGTCATCATCACTCCCATTGTCCTTTGTTGTTGCGGCCTTGGATTCATAAGATCCTTTGTCCTTCTTCTTAGGACAAGGGCTGGCGAAGTATCCGAGTTCGCCACAATTAAAGCATTGGACCTTGGATAGGTCCCTCTTCTTCTTCCCTTGCTACCTTCATTCCTTTGATGTAAGGGCTGCATCATCTTCCTCTTCTTTCTTCATCCTGCCTGTTCCGCTGCTGCTGTTTTGTCTCTTGATGAATCTCTTGTTCTCCTCCTGATGGAGAATTGTCCACATGTCCGCCTAGGATGGTAACATTGCCCTGCCCAATATGCTTTGGACAAACGTTTTTCCACTCCTCAGTGACTGCTTTTAGGGCTGTCCTTACCAAGAGCCCTTCATCCGAAGTCGTACCCATGGCAATCAGTTGATCCTGGATAGCCTGAAGTCGGAATAGGAAGGGATCTATCTCCTCACCCTTCTACATCTGGAACAACCGCATCTGATTCTCTAGAAGTGTTTTCCTTTGAATGGAGTTTCCCTGATACATCGTCTCCAAAGCAATCCACATCTCATTTGCCGTGTTCTTCCTGGCAATATGTGGCATGACGTTATCTTCAACTCCGTCCATGATCAAACACTTAGCCCGCGCTTGATTTTCATTGAATTTCTTTAGAGGATCTGGATCGGTAGGCACAACTAGGACATTCATTGCATGGTTCTTGATGTCGTAGTCATCCAGGACTGTTAGTATCATGGCTTTCTAGATGAAAAAGTTGGACACACCATCCAACCTGTCCTGATCTCTCAGTCCATGAGAGGCCATCTAGCTCAAATATGACGGAACAATACTCTTCTCCCTCTTTCTGCTGCAAAACTCAACAAAAATGTTGGATCTGGGTTTCTTGGTGATCAGAAACCCTCTATAGTAGTTGCTCCCTCTGTCAACTGATCTCCATCCTAGAAATCTTCAGCTAAAAAACAATCGGACAGTTCTCTACGATAACTCTCCTGATCGAATCTTATATTTGTTTGGCGCAGATCTGCTGAGTGGCTGTCTTCCTCCCGCTCTTTGTTAACTTAGCTAGGCACAATTCTACACTGGCAAAATCTCCACCACACCAGCAACTGCTGAAGATCTGAAGCACTGCTTCCAGATCTAGGGTATACTTCATAGCAACCGAAAAGTAAACTGGATTGCGTCCCTCTAACTGTCCTCTGCTGAGCAGACTGGCCCAACGCAACCTCTGCGCAGCATAGGCTGCTCTTGCGTCCCTTTGGAAGGCACTGCGCTGTTTTTGCATCACCCAAATGCTATTGCGTCAACCCCTACGTAGCCTTTGCTGGGACTATGTCCTCCTGCTGTTGAGATGCCCTCTCCGGATCTCTACTGCTTCAGTTGCTACCCTGTAGAAAATATGTCTTTAGCTGATTTGCTGGATATTCAACTTGATCTACAATCACTCTAATACCATGTGAAGATTTATGAATACAATAATACAGAAATCCTATATCTTGATTTACTTCTCCAACTTGTGATTTAATTATACAAGTTATTTTTAGAAAGTATTCAGAGAATATCGAAGTAAACACAACTAACAACTTACACACATACAGATCATTTACTGAATATTATGCTCATTCGACAAAGTGACACACTGATTTTGCGGACAAATGTCCTCGGAAAAACCCAATGCAGGATAACTAGTGCAGCGGATATGAGGGTTTATTATTATTAAGTAGAATCTGAGAAAACAAATTTGGGCACCTTACTGGTTAACCCGATAGAGAAAATAATATCTATTGTAATACCTGCTGTTTTGGAGACTGAAGACTGGACTGATTCACACCCTCAAACATGATTTACAGAACTCAACACTGTTCTGCCTCTAGAAACCTCAATGCTGCCCTGAAGCTGCCTGCGTCAGCCTTGCTAGCCTCTGCGATGCTCAAAAGGGGACTGCGTAACCCCAGACTAGGTAACGCAGTCCTTACGTTGCCCTGGATGGCCTCTGCGTAACCCTGATGGCCTCCTGAAGCCTCAACGCTACCCTTTCTAGGCCTGCGTAGTGGCTTAAACCCTCTGCGCTGCGCAACTGCTGTGTAGCTATTATGTAGCCTCAGCCTCCTCTGTGTTGCTTTTGGTTGTTGCTCCTCTGCCTCTTGCTGACTCTTGTCTCCGGGATCAGATCATCCCCTTAGCCAATACTACTGCTTGCTGTAGCTGAAACTCTTCTGGAAGTTCTTAGAAAACCCACCCTAGAATTCCAACTTTATCTTAGTGCTCTGCCTCCGTGTGTGTGTCTCCAACTGACCCTGAAGCCTTTCTCTTATTCCTTTTCGTTGATTCATCAATGACCGTGATTTAATCTCTTATCGATGGCTGAGATTAAAAGATTGCTTGATTCGCGTCACTCAGATCATTTCATCACATGTGTTTAATTAATTCACTTTATTTTTTCTAATTTCCTGAGACTTAGGGTCCTCATTCAAAATAATTAATTATTTTAATATCTCACACATTAGATGAAATTTCTCCAAATGCTTTCTGGGTTTTGGAGGTCTTGTGTGTCTTAGCCTGTAAATTTATGTAGATGTTCTATGCTTGATGCAACTTACTTTTATCAATAGCAATCACATGAATTTACAAGTAAAATGCAAATAGAACATACCAGTGATCCTTTAGAAGACAAACCAAAAACAGGAGAATGTGTTGGTGCATTATGGCGGTCAGCAGGATGCTTCAACCAACAAATTCTTCTTGGTCGGCCAACCCAGGATGTGTCACAACAGTCCTCAAATCAGTCACCCAGTCAACTCAAAGTCAACCCTAGAAAAGTCAACGCGGTCCATAAAAAGTCAACGCAATGCAACAACAATAAAGTCAACGCAGCTCCAACTTCGGTCAACCTTTTGACCTCGATTTTTGTGCCAATGAGTACGACCTTCAAAAATCGAACTCTCCACCGAATTTCAACCAATTTGGACCATGCGTTGACCAAAGTCAATGCTGGTCAAACTTGCCCAGAAACCCTAACTGCAGAAAATTTGCTGCAGTAAATTTCGTCCTTTTTGCTGCAGTAGATTTCGTCCTCCTTCTCATGTGGGAGATGAAACTGCTTCTCAGATGCTCGTATATAATCAGAGGAGAAGATGTGTGATGTTGAGTGAGTGAAATGCTCTCCAACGTTGACTGTATTTATATCCATCATTGAGGTGTGTGACACATCTGCTAGGGGTGTAAAACCTTAAGGCCGACCTGCACTTAAATTTATTATAAATAATAAATTCAAAATAAATGTTCTGCTCATCAGATTAAAATCAATTTTATATCGATTTTACACCTCTCTGAAAGAGGAATCCAATAAAAAATTTGGAATCTTCATCTGAGCATCACAAGATGGAGTTTGGACCTAGTTGTCCAAATTTAACATAGCCCCTCCACAAAATTTTAGGGCTAGAGCACATCTGATGCTACCTCAACACTCCCTCTTAGCACAGAGTGTGCTCTAGTAATACATCCACAGAGAAAATAAGATCTGCAACAATACCTGTTGTTCTAGAGACTGAAGACTAGACTGTTTCACACCCTCAAACGGGATTTACAAAACTCAGCCCTGTTCTGCCTCTAGAAACCCTAGCGCTGCCCTAAAGCTACCTGCGTCAGCCTTGCTAGCCTCTGCGTGCCCTTGCGCTGCTCAAAAGGGGACTGCGTAACCCCAGACTAGGTGACGTAATCCTTACGGTGCCCTGGATGGCCTTTGTGTAACCCTGATGGCCTCTTGAAGCCTCGACGCTGCCCTTTTTAAGCTTGCGTAGCGGCTGAAACCCTCTGCGATGCGTAGCTATTGCGTAGCCTCAGTGTCCTCTGCATTGCTCTTGGTTGCTGCTCCTCTGCCTCTTCTTGACTTTTGGCTTTGGGATCAGATCATCCCCTTAGCCAATACTACCCCTCAATGCAGCTGAAACTCTTCTGGAAATTCTTAGCAAACCCGCCCTAGAATTCCAGCTTAATCTCAGTGCTCTGCCTCTTTGTGTGTGTCTCCAATAGACTCTCAAGCCTTTCTCTTATACTTTTTCGTTGATACATCAACGACCGTGATTTAATCTCTTATCGATGACTGAGATTAAAAGACTGCTTGATCCGCGTCACTTAGATCATTTCATCACATGTGTTTAATTAATTCACTTTAATTTTTCTAATTCCCTAAGTTAGACTTAGGATCCTCATTAAAAAAAATAATTATTTTAATATCTCACACACTAGATGAAATTTCTCCAAACGCTTTCTAGGTTTTGGAAGTGTTGTGTGTCTTAGTCCCTCCACAAAATTTCAGGGCTAGAGCACACCCGATGCTACCCCAACATTCAAAATCTCAACAATGGTTAGGATGGACTTTTCAGAGTTGGGGGCAGATAGGTCACAGGTGCAGGTTGGCGTCACTGTCAGGCCTTGGGGGCTTTTGGAGGGGTTTTGAGGTGTTATGAGTTTCGATGGCATTCGCTTGATATATTCCACCATCCGCACAATTTTCCATTTGTTCCATTGCATTCTGGCAACTTTTAGAAAATTGAGTTATTAATGGGCCTAACTCAATTAATTACGCCTAAGGTGGCATTTCATGAGGAATTCTTGGCAGAACACCTTAGTGTAATAGCTTGTTGGAACTAGAATGAGAAGATCTACAGGATTGGATGGCTAGGAGTGATTTTCATTGACTTGAGGAGGCATGGTGGCCAATTGACTATTTTCCCACATTAAAAAGAATATTTTAATCAAGGGAAATGTGCTCAATGATTAAAATAATAATAAAATAGGAGCTTTTAGAGGAGTCCATCAGATCTATAAAAAGAGGAGGAAGGGCCATTAGAGAACATCTTGGATTTGGTATTGCTTCTTGTATGTGACGTAGAACCCAATTCTCTACTCCATTGGTAGCTCTAGGATGGAAACCCTCAGGTGATTTATGGAGATTGGGCGATCACCCATCTGCCCTTGGTGAATTCTTCCAAAATTCAGAGGAGTGCTTAGCAGTGTCAGTTTGGTTTAGTTTTTGGTGGAGGGCCTGTGCAACATTGCAACAGATCCTTCGGGCCACTTTTATCTCAACTATGTCAACTATTTGTTATTTCAGCATATAAACCCCAATTTATATATATTTTAATAAAGCTAAGATTATTTCTGCATACTGTATGTTTGAATTGCATGTATTCTCTTGTTCTATTTTATATGGAAATCTTCTACTAGTTGAACGGTTATTTTACGGAGAATTTTGGGTTAAGCTAGATTTCTTCAAAATTAGCCAAAAGACCCCATTTGGGATATTAGACTTTGTCTGGCACTATTTCATCAATGGCAAGAAGCTCATCCCTTATCCTTGCTATCCTCACAAAGAAAGAGGAAACAATATCCTCCTTTGTCATCTTATTAGTTCTTAGTTCATTCTTCAGACTTGCCACTTTTCCAATGTTCTTGATGGTGAATAGTTTTGACAAAGCCTCATACATTTCCTGTGCATGATCAATATTTTGTATGAAGGGGACAATATTGTCTTGTATGCCTTCAACCATCAAAGCCATAGCTACTAATTCCAGTTCTTTGTACTTCACCCTATCAGCATCACCTGATTCTTCTGTAGGCCTTTTCATATTTTCTTTGACTAAATCTAAGACCTTTTCTTTTCAAGGATGATGTCAATCCTTTTCTTCCAAGACCTATAATTTGTAGCTCCTTCAAGCTTGTTCAAGGTTGCGGGGAAGCGTCCCCCCCCCCCCCCTCGTTCCCGTTTCCGAAACGCGCTCCGTGCGGGAGCGTTTTGGGAGCGTTCGGAAACGCGCTCCCGAAAACGCTTCCTGAGAGGAGCGTTTTCGGGAGCGCGTTTCTGAACCTGTTAAAACGCTCCCTGCCTTTTCGGGAGCGTTTCCGGAAATGCTCGGGAGCGAACGCTCCTTGAGCGCTTTCGACGTTTAAAAAACGCTTCGGGAGCGTTTTTTAAATGCCGAAAGCGCTCAGGGAGCGTTCGCTCCCGAATGCTCCCCGGAACAAAAAACGCTTCCTACTAGGCGGAAATTTTTTTCAATGAAAAAAACGATTTGTTTAGGGCCAGAAATGGGTTTTAGGGCTGATGTGGAGGTAAGGAAAGCATTGACATTTCATTTCATTTCCTTTATTTTTCATTTTCATCCTTTTACTTAAATTTTTAACATTACCATGAAATGACTCGGGATGTTTAAGAGTGGTTTCAACCTCATTGGATTTCATATGGAGAAACTAGAATTTTAGGTTTCACTCAAAATTCAGCAGACTTAATGGTTTTCAGGGTTTCATGGTTTGGGAATTTCCAATGTTTCCATTTGATTCTATCATGTGTAAGGATATGATATTGGCATTTGATCAAGAGCATGAAGTCCTTTAAGAACCTTGATGTACCCTTCAATCAAAGGAAAACAACTGGTTAGGCATGCTAATCTTTTTCTACCGCATTTTAAGGTTGAGGAGATGAACCCTTCACTCAAACCAAAATCATTGGTTAGGCATGTTAAACTTTTTCAATTTTTATCATGTTATAAGGTTGAGCAATCCAAGTCTGAAGACTTTGAGCTAGATGATGTTTATGTATCTCTTGTTGATGATCCCATTTCTAGTAGCGATGAATCAATGATGAGTTTCTTGAGAGACCATGTTGCTCAGTGATTTGTAGTTTTGATGTCTATTTTTGCTACTACTACTACTACTAAAGTTGTAGAGGAGTTTTAGGAGTCCTCAAACTTTGAGCCATATTATTTATGTAGCTCATGTTGATGATCCCTTGTCTAGTAGTGGTGATGATTTTGATCATGATGAGGAGTGATCATGTTGTTGATCACTAATATGTAGTCTTGTATTGGGCCAATGGCCTCATAGCTTTTAGCATTGTTTTTGGACTTTATGGGCCATTTGGAGCCTCATTGCTTATGTATTTTTCGATGATATGTATTGCACTCGGTGCCATTTTGATATATTCACCTTTGCATGGTATATAAATGAGCAAACTTTGCATATTTTGTCTCTATTGGCCTGGAATCATGGTTGTAAATCTTAAAAATAGTTTTTTTTATTAAAAAATAATTATTTAATGTATTTTTTTTAAAACGGGTTCATTGAGATCTGACCGCTCCCGGTTAGACCGGTTTTGGTTAGAAACCCAGTTCATTAGGTCTATCGGTCTGGTCACCGTTTTCGGTTTTAATAACTATGCTCACACAAATCCAGAAGTACAAGAGGGGTACATGAAGGCATTGGACAAGTTGGTACCTGACAGGGAGGAGTGTGCTAGATTGCGCCTTGAATTAGGAAAATTCTTTAGTTGCACTGCTAACTTTGGTTCTTTCCATGCAATGGAAGACCAGGACAGATTTGATGCTATCACATGGTGGGAAGCATATGGTGGCATGGGACTTTTGCCAAAGTTGGCTAAAAAAGTTCTCTCACAGGTTGTGAACACTTCTTCTGCAGAGAGGTGTTGGAGCACCTACAGCTTCATACACAATGTGAGAAGAAACAGGCTGAATGAAAACCGAGCTGAAAGCTTGGTTTATGTGCATTACAACTTGAGGTTGTTGAGCCATTACTGTGATCGGGCAAATGAGGATCCATCATACAGAGTCTGGGACAACAACCTAGAAGATGATAATTTGGAGGACGACACGGTACATATGGAAGAATTGGAAGCAGAACTTTTTAGGGATGATGATAAAGCATCAGCAGCACCGCCACACACAAGGCCAGTCCCACCATCTACTGGTAGCAGTGCGGGTGCCAGTGCCAGTGCCAGTGCCAGTTCTCGATATCAAACTATTGTTCCTTTGCAGATCCAGCCTCCACCTTCTAGTCATGGTCGTGGTACTCCTGAGAGTACTAGAAGACCACCATTTCCTCGTGGCTCGCACAAATTAGACATTTCTCGTGGGCGTGGCAAGGGGCCAGCCAATAGATAAAATAGATTTGTTGTTTACTAGTCTTTTCTAATTGTTGTTGACAGTTGAACAGTTGAAACTTGACTCTTTCATATATTTAATGACAATTTAAGTTCGAAGTTTGAATTTGAAAGGTGAAACTTTGAAGTTGGCATTTATAAGTTTACAAGTCATTATGAATTATGAATATGATGCTTCATGAAAGTTATATGGTGATCAATGAATCAATGATGATAAATGTTATATAATATCAATGATAATAAATGTTAAATATTGAATTTTGAAATCAATGAATCAATGATGATAAATGATATATATCAATGATGATAAATGTTATATATTGAAATTTGAAATCAATGAATCAATGACGATAAATGTTATATATCAATGATGATAAATCTATATTGAATTTTGAAATCAATGAATCAATGATGATAAATGTTAGATATTGAAATTTGAAATCAATGATGATAAATGTTATATATTGAATTTTGAAAGCTTGAAACCTTCAGATTGATGATTCGCGAGACTCAAGAGTCAATATGTTGTATGCTTCCAACTTGTGGGTGTGGTTGATGAAGATTATAACTTCTAGATGATTGATGTTATATGATTCAATCTATGTTTTTATGTTTTTTATGTCTAATTCATCATTCTACATGTTTTTGTTGACATATATGCATCAATATATATATATATATATATATATATATATATATATATATATATAAACGCTCCTGAAAACGCTCCGGACTGGAAGCTTCTAAAAATGGCGCTCCCCGCTCCCGCTCCCAAGTAACCTTGAGCTTGTTCTCTCCCTTGATAGTGTTAGACATATTTCCCTAAGTTAGTGAAGACTTCTTTCCTCTAGTGTACTTCTTATGACTTCCTTGATCAATTCCTTGAGACTGCCTATTTCCTTCTTCTTTCACCAAAGCTCTGAAACCATGTTAGAGAATCAGAAAGGTGGAAAGATCCTCTTGTTCTTGATTATTTACTTTTGATCTTTTTTTAGTTATTATTATGTTCTTATCTTTCTTCTTATTAGTTCATTAAGCAAATATCAAAGTAAATATACATAGATCAATGACACCAGATGTAGGCCAACAGCTAGGGAAAAACCCCCCACGAGGGGAAAACCCAATCAATAATTCTTCCTTCAATAGTGATTCTTGAGACTCTAGTCCTTGACCCGGACTTCCTCCACACCAAGTCAACCTTCCTTGTGATCCTTCCTGAATCTGGCATTAACAAGAGTAGTAGCAGCACTATGATGACCTGGAACTTCGACCTTGCTTCTTGAGACTTCGATCTCGCTTCAAAGGCTTCAATGTAGGCCCAATACAACTTCTCCAAGCAGTAGCATTCAACAAAACAAACTTTGAATTCCTCCTCTCTAGGCAGCAGCACTTTGGCAGCAACTGATGCAGCAACTGTTGCAATAAAACTTTGAGATCTTTGATCTCCCAAACTATAGCTCGAAATGCAGAGAGAGTAGCACCAAAATTTTGATTTTCTTCATCTCTATAGACATGCCCAAAACCAAATCGGAAAAGTTGTTCTCCTCCAATTCTCAATTTTTCCTTGTTACAACTTCAAAATCAAATTTCTGTGTTGTAGTGAGATGTCCCCAAGTGAATTCGAGCTGCTTGTATATATAGCCTTCTGATGGGTTCGAATTACTGGATTTGAGGCCAACTTGATCACCTTAAGGCCGACTTGGTGTGGAGGTTTCATAAATCATATTTTACTCAACACACATATTTGCATGATTCAAAAGCCCAACGTGGATTAATTTAAAGCATCAATAATCCTATAGACTCAGACTAAAACTTAGAAGTTCACAATTGGGACTTTGACCTAAAATAAATATGACCCAAGCATGAAACCCATGTTTTAATAAATCATTTAATAATAATATAAAATTCTTTTCTTTATTCTTTTGACAATTACAATAAGTATTGACGTAGGTACAATTTATGAAGATCGAACCTAGTTACATTCTTCAACAACTTGTTCAAGCACTAATACTAGTCATTGGTTAAGGCTTGAACAGTGGTTTTGGGTATCATATCTGGAGCAGTCTAGAGGAAGAATTATAACAGAGTTTGGAGTCACCTTTAGAAGACTCATGGAGACTTGTTGAAGACATCTTGAAGCAACTATTGAAGGAGCATTGATTCTTGGAGCATCTCTAGTATTGTTTGAGGTCTCTTGAAGTCTAGTGTGTAGATTTTGACTTGTTGATAAGTTCAAACTTGGGCAACATATTGAAGACACTTTGTGAAGACAACCTTGAGGAGTTGGCCATTTGGAGCATCTTGTGAAGACTCCCTTGGAGAGTTCCTCAAGAAGCCTTTGAAGGGGCTTCCTATTGAAGACACCTTGAAGGTCTTGGATATTATTGGAGACCATGACGCGTTGAAGCAATCATGAGGTGACTTTGGAGATCTTTGTTTAGGTGACACGAAGAGCTGTGGAGACACCTTCATGTGAAGACAAAGTTGTCATTGATGGGCTAAGCATATTGGAGATTAAGTGAAGGCATTGTTGAAGACGAGCATGAAGAGATTGACAGGGCTCATTGAAGAAGATATTGGTAGTCGTTAATAATCATCAAACTTATCTTGACAAATTGAAAATGAGGGTTGGAGCCCTAGAGGTTGGAGCCTCATAGAGACAAGGTTGGTGCCTTGTGCCTTGGGAGATAGGGTTGGAGTCCTAGAGGTTGGTGCCTCAAAGTGACAAGGTTGGAGCCTTGGGAAGTCCAAGTCGGTGCTTGGCAAAATACAGGTTGGAGCTTGGGAGATTGAAGATTGGCGTCTTCATCTAGGGTTGGAGCTGTACACATTATTGTATTGAATTTATTGTAAATAAGAGATTAATAGAAGTATTTATTCTTATCGTTCGTTTTGTGTTCTAATTATAAGTGATCTAATTGGTAAAAATAACAATTGAAAAGAAATACTAATTCACCCCCCCTCTCAGTATTTCCAACATGTGCTACACTGTTTCTCATTGCCAACTATTATTTTTATTCCTGCCATAGCCTTCAAGAAAACCACTTTATTCATGGCTAATATGGACGTGTGGATATGGCTCACAAAAATGCTGTTATCATCTGCTTCATGCTTATAATGAAATCATCTTCAAAATTATCAATTACCAATGATGGTTATAATTTATAGTGTATCGTTATGATACATGGATGGCTAATAGTAATATGCATGAGAACTTTCTTTTTGCGTTATAGTTCTGATGTGATTCCTACATGGATGGCTAATAGTAATACACATGAGAACTTTCTTTTTTGTTTATAGCTCTGATGTGTTTCCTGAGTGGTTTATGATAAAAATTAAATATAACTATCACGATAAAAATATTATTTATTTTTTATGATAAACCACTTAGGAATCACACCAGAACTATAGCCAAAAAAGAGAGTTCTCATGCATATTTCTATTAGCCATCCGTGTACGATAACTGATGATTGTACTTGTTTCCCCACCATATCTCGATCTTGGCTTCTCAAAAATCTGGCAAATGTGTATCTGGAACTAGACCTGTATCTGTATCTTGGTAACTTAGTATGCTTTGATTTTAATGCAGTAGCTTGCATAAAATTTTCTTAAATTCTCACATTCAATTGTAAACCCATGCTACTTATAGATTCCATAGATTGCTTTTGGTCATTTGTAGATATTGCTATAATTCTTTAAAATAAAAGTGACTTTTGCTTTATCTTAAAACTAATATTTTTCATTAAGGTCAACGTCTGCTGTCAAGGTCTAATCTATCCTGATGTGCTACACTGTTTCTCACTTCACCAACTATTATTAAGTTCTGCCATAGCCTTCAAGAAGACCACTTTATTGATGGCTAATATGGAAGTGCCTATAGATCACAAAAATGCTATTATCATTTGCTTCATGCTCATAACAAACTCGTCTTCAAAATTTTCAATTATCAATGATGGTTATAACTTATAGCGTATCATCAATTATGGTACATGGGTGGCTAATAGTAATATGCATGCGAGCTCTCTCTTTTGGTTATAGCGGGGTTGCAGGGAGCGTCCACCCCCTCTCGAACCCGCTCCCAATTCGCGCTCCGAGCGGGAGCGTTTTGGGAGCGCATCGGGAGCGCGCTCTCGAAAATGCTCCTTGAGGGGAGTGTTTTCGGGAGTGCTCTCACTAAACAGGAAAATGCTCCTTGGTTTTCAGGGAGCATTTTAGGGAGCGTTTTTTAGGGAGGAAGTGTTTTAGGGAGCATTTTTTTTTAGGGAGGGAGCGTTTTAGGGAGCGTTTTTTTAGGGAGGGATTGTTTTCGGGAGTGTTTTTTTAGGGAGGGAGCATTTTCGGGAGTGTTTTTTTTGCTTAAAGACTTGGTTCTAAATGAAATTATTCGCTCTTCATTTGCTTAAATCACCCATTTTCCAACCTACCTATATTGTCCATATAATTTGTGTATCAACTATTTTTTAACATATTATGATACAATTCCATTTGGTAATGGCCATTATTTTATTGTAAACCTAGGAAAGGTATATTCCTTAACAATCTTGAGACAAAATATCCTACGATAAAGTGGAATGGATTTTGTTCAAACTAGTTGAAAAGCATACATCATATTCGTTTTATGCAAGGATCAACTGTCAAGATATGAGTAAAGGGTAATTTTCATTAAGGAATAAAAACAAAACCTTAGCTTTAAGACTCATTGTGTTGTAGCTATTATAAGTAGAATATATGACCCTTTGAAACTCAATACTTAATTCAACAAACAATTTCTCTCCACTGTAAAAAGGGCCTAAATATTATGAAATCATTCTTTGTACTATTGTTAATTCCTTGCACCTACTCCTTTCTCACATTGAAACCGAGTTGAAAGTCCTTTGCAATCAAGATATGCCATCTTATTGGAGACAGTGATGGATGACTGAAATTTTTGTTGATGTTTCATCAATGCCTCTACCCTTTCAGGTCATGGCCATATTGCTTGCATGAGATGGGGGCTTGTGTATTTTCCCATACTGTTTCTTAGAGATTTGATGACCTTAATGCCAAAGTGGGTAACAAGTTGATGAAAATGAAATTGATTAAACTTTGGATAATTAATTATATGCCTTCTAGGTTGAATTTCCCATTTCCTTAAAAAAAATTAATTTATTCCTTAGCAACACATTCTATGTGTTCTCCACATGTTGGACATGTCGAATACCTAAGCAGTCAGCTAAAGTGCAGATCCCATTCCCCCCTGGGGACTGACTTACAACTCTAAGATTTTAACTCTATTATATTTTATTAGGCAAGATCCCATTTTTTTTTTCTTAAGCAGTCATCACAGAAAAAAGCATGTGGCTTCCTGCACAATGATATCAAAATCAAAGCCCCACTTTAAGCTGCCTAATGTGACCCGAACATTACAGTATCTTACTGTATCTTTTAGGATGATATTCTGTTAGAAGTGTTCCAAAAACTAGATGTATCATGTGATTTTCTCAATATGTGTTCAGTGTTTATTAATACGCCATCGTTTTAAAGATTTTTAAATCTTTACAACCATCTAGATTTCTATGGTTGACAATTTGTACATTATTTCATCCAAGACAAACCACAGGTTAGAGCTTTTTCATTTTCCTTTGGGTTACATCTTGGGAATTTGTGTGAATATTTTATTGGATCATTATCTTTAAGTGGTTGTCTGAAATAAGGTATCTTCTCTTCATTCTTACATCTTTACAAATACCCTTTAACGTTTCTAGAGAAATTATGCCTCATTCTTACATCTTTACAAACACCCTATAACATTTCTAAAGAATTTATTCACATTGATTTAATTATATTTTCTAAGGGAAGACAATGTCAACAAGCATGAAGGCCAACCTTAGAAGACCACCATTACCACTATCTGCTCAAATTTCAAAAATTAGACATTTCTCATGGCAAGAGGCCAACCAATAGATAAAATAGATTTACTAGTCTTTTCTAGTTTCTAGTAGTTTTTAACTTTTTATAACTGTTGAAACTTGATTCTTACATATTTATTATGATATTTTTTGTAAACAATATATGACAATTTAAGTTTGAAGTTGGCTGTTAAAAGTTTATAACTCGTTATGAATTATGAATATGATGCTTCATGAAATTTGAAAGTTGTTTCATTTCGTTTCATTTTATCACATTTCATTTCATGCTAAATATTATTTGTTGTAAATGTTACACTTGGCTTACAAGTACAACTATGGTGATCAATGAATCGATGATGATAAATGTTATATATTGAATTTTGAAAGCTTGAGACTTTAAGATTGATGAATCATGAGACTCAAGAGTCAATATGTTGTATGTTTCTAACTTCTAGATTAGAAACATAATCTTTTATATTAGAAGATTATAATTTCTAGATGATCGATCTTATATGGTTCAATCTATGTTTTTATGTTTTTTATATCTAATTCATCATTCTACATGCTTTTGTTGACATATGTGCATCAAAATTAAAAAAAAAATTAAAAAAATATATATTATAAAAAACGCTCCCCGAAATGCTCCCAGAACGGGAGTTTCTAAAATTGGCGCTCCCTCTCCTGCTCCCTGCTTTCGCTCCCGCTCCTCGTTTTCGCTCCCACTCCCAAGTAACCTTGGGTTATAGTGCTAATGTGATGCCTGATTGGTTTATCATAAAAATTAAATTGAATAACACACACACAGATATATATATATATATATATATATATATATATATATATATATATATATATATAATGATAAAAATATTTTTATAATATTTGTACTAGTTTACCCACCATATCTGGATCCTGGCTTTTCAGGAATCACATGGGTAGCTGATAGTAATATGCATGCGAACTCTCTTTTTCGGTTGTAGTGCTAATGTGATGCCTGAGTGGTTTATCATAAAAATTAAATTAAATAACATTTTTGTCATTATCATTATATATATATATATATATATGTATATATATATATAATGATAAAAATATTTTTATAATCTTTGTACTTATTTACCCACAATATCTGGATCATGGCTTTTCAAAAATCTGGTAAATGTGTATCTGGATCTATACCTGTATCTGTATCCTGGTAACTTGTATGCTTTGATTATAATGCAGTAGTCTGTACAAAGTTTTCTTAAATTCTCACATTCACTTGTAAACCCACGCCACTTATAGACCCCATTGATTGCTTTTGGTCATTTGTAGATATAACTATAATAGTATAATTCTTTTCTTTCTTTTCTTTAGATATTTAATCCTGCTGGATCTTGTAGACGTTAAAGAGTCCTGAGAGTCGTAGTATATATCCCATCTGGCATGATATTAATGCAGTTGTCTTTACCAACTTTTCTTAAATTCTCTCTTTCACTTGTAAACCCACGCTAATTATAGATCCCGTTGATTGCTTTTGGTAATTTGTAGATATAACTATAATATTTTTCTTTCATTTCTTTAGATATTTAATCTTTCTGGATCTCGTATACATTATAGAGTCCTCAGAGTTAAAGTATATATCCTGTCTGTCACGATATTTCCTAGCTTCATTGCCAGTGAGGTGTTAAACTTAAGAACTCGTTGGAATCTATATCTTATGATTTTGATTATTATTTTTGGTGCTGATTTGAGGTTCATACCATATTGAGCTTTGCAGTTTTCACTTATTCTGATATAATTTGCAACCACAGATATTCTATGTTGCCCATGTTTCTTCATGCAAAAATCTATCTTACACCTCACATATGACTGTCTGAGAAAGACATTATCTTGTTAGTTCTCAATTTTCAACTGAATGCAGTTAGGGGGCATGTGCCTTTTGCAAAACTCTGACACTACTTGAGTTCACATTATAGATTCACAAATGAAAATGTTATTATGCAAGGATCGATGCCTACTGACAAGTCTTAATAAATACATAGATATTTTGCGATAACCGATAGGAAATAATTGATTACCTCCTTAATTCCCCTGAGTGGGTACTCTCAAAGCACTCAAATGGCTGCACTAAATCTGAGTGATAATTTGATAAATAATATCTATATTCATAAGAGCAACTATTTGATCGGTTGAAAATAATATTTATTTTTGCAGTATGTAGACTTTCCATTATGAGGCAAACAAGAGATGTTCTACTACATCTTGCCTTGTTATACATATTTGACTGACAAGACATATGTGGCAGGGTTGGGACGATCCATATGTTCCTCGCACACATGATGGACTTCTTAAATGGAAATATGCTCACATGAATTCAGTTGATTTCCATTTTGAGGTATTTATCTTGTATGTGTTATAAATTTTATTTGGAAGTGCTTCTCGTATTGAATTTCATTCAAATGGCAGGAATATGTCTTGTTTATTTTAGATTCCTAACTTCCTAGGAGTTTATAAAACCAATATCTGCATTGTTGAAGATTATGTGTACAAAATTTCTGACATGGGGTTCATTTCCATATAAGAAACAGTATGGATACTATTGGGAAAAGTCTGGAAAATATTTCCATGGAAATTCATGCTAGTTTTAAAAATCAGCTGGTAAACAAAATTCAGCCAATGACCCAATAGAAAAATCTGGTTTGGGGACCGGTTGGTACCAGTTAGGTACCAAACTGCTGGTGCTCCAAACCGGGCTGGTCAGATCTGACATATGTGGGGTGAGTCTGGGAGCAACAGTGGCAGTTTTTCAGGTGATTTTGGAGGAAACTAGGGGTTGTTTCATTCCCAAAACAGCCCCCTTGTCCATAAAACCAGCCCTTCCCCTCTCACCCCCCCTCCCTCCTAAATGCTAAACCTAAACAAAAAACCTAATTCAGCCCTGGCAATGCTCTGGCAATCGATGGTAATGTTAACATTCCTTTTACTTGAATTTTTAACATTACCATTAATTGTTTCAGGTTGTTTGGGAGTGGTTCCAACTTTATCTGACTTCATATGGAGAAAGTAGAATTTCTTTCCCAGTCAAATCCAGTACATTTCATAGTTTTCAGGATTTTAGGATAGGTAGGATTGCAACATTTCAATTGAATTCTATCATGTATGAGAGTATGCAATTGGCATTTAATCAAGAGCATGAAGTCCTTTATAGACCTTAATGTTGGTGGTATTGATTGTTGAATTCCTCTACCATGGCCTTAACAAAAAAGTACCCTTACTCATACCAAAATAATTGGTTAGGCATGTTAAGCTTTTTCTACCATATTATAAGGTTGAGGAATCTGAGTCTAAAGACTTTGAGCCAGATGATGTTTATGTAGCTCTTGTTAATGCTATCATTTTTAGTAGTGGTGAATTAGTGATGGCTTTGGCGAGTGATCATGTTGATTAATGACTTGTGGTTGGCTAGTGACCAGGTAGCTTGTGGCATTGTTTTTGGAATGTAGAGGCCAGTTAGAGCCTCGTTGATTATGCATTTTGTTATTGATATGTATTGCACTTGGTGTCATTTTGATATATTGACTGTTACATGGTATATAGATCTGCAAACTTTTGCATATTTTGTATTTAATTGTTTGCAATCATGGTTTGAAATATTTAAAACAAATTTTTCATAAAAACAAATTATTTTATGTATTTTTTCTATTCCGGTTTAAACGAACCAGATTCGATCTTGTTCTAGTTCGAATGCTGATTAGATAGGTGGGCTGGTTTAAATTTGGTTCTGGTTTTTAAAACTATGTTACAGATATATAATTTCCATATTGTAGAAATTGCTGTTATACTTCTAATTTAAACTAGGTGTAGGTCGGCCCTGTTACTTCTCGGATTAGTAGCTTCAGTAGGGTCCGATCAAGGTGGTAAATGTTCTTAGGTAAAATTTGTTGGTCCTAAGGTTTTAATTAAATTTTGGGCTCTCATTAGAATAGGAATAGAAATTCATGTATTCATGCCATAGCAGATATGTCTACACATAATGCTAGTTAACAATAGAACTCAGATTAATAGCAATGTGGTGTGCCTTAATTCGATGACAAACAGTTCTGATTGTCTAATTACCAGGGTGTTCTGCAGCCAATATATCAACACAACATAGTAGCAAGTATTCTGAACCAAATTCAACAATTTAACTGAATTCAACTATCAACTTATTCTGTTCTTCTAATCTATAGAATCTGGTAGTAACCTTGCTGCCTGTAGCTTAGAAAATAGTCTTGGATGCATTGCTGAGGGTTTCTGCAGCCAAAGATGAAGCTCAAATATCTTCCTGAGGGTTTCCGCAGCCAAAGATGAAGCTCAAATACCTTCCTGAGGGTGTCCGCAGCCAGATATGAAGCTTGGATGCCTTCCTGTAGTGAATTTCAGCCAAAGATGAGGGTCAGATGCTTTCCTATTGTGAACCACAGCCAGGGTCAAGCTCAGATGCTACCTGTAGTGAACTGCAGATCCAGTATGACCCAAATACAAGTCTACTGCATCAAGAAGGAATTCGCTCCTGTGTTCATAAGCTAGTCCACATCCTTGGAAGACTCAGATGCTGGTTCAGATCTGCTGTTCACTACAGGAAGTATCTTACCACCCTTTGCGGCCCAGAAGTGCGTGCCCGTGAATGACTAAACAGGGCCATGAATTATCCAACAAACTCTGGATGCGAGTCCTTAGATATATGAATACTCAGACAGACCTCCAAACCGAGTCAGGGCCTCGTTGTTTCAGATCAAGGGGGTTTTGTGACAAAAGGATACTTTGGTTGACCTTATCTCCAAGAGAGGCCATAGGAAGGATTTTGTTTGACCACCAAAAACTACTTCAGACCAGACTTGAGCTACTCAAGACTAAGCTGTGCCAAGACCAGATAAAATCTTCAATTTCTTCAAACAAGAACTGCTCCCATGACCTTTCCCAGAACAAGAAGGGTGATTAGTTAGGGTGAGATCACTTCCACCGAAACTAGTCAATGAAGAGAAAGGGGTCTTCAAATCCCAGAGCCTCAGACTGAAAGAAAAACAGAGAAAAATCAATCCAATTCAATGATGATCGAAATGATTCTAACTTCCTTGTATTTATAGATTTTCTTGTGGGTGTTTTAACTTTTTCCTCCTCAATTATTTGAGAGGGGTTCATGGCAACCCTTAACTTTGGGCTAATTTTCCCTAACAACCTCAAAACTAATTCCATGTTGCCCAAACATTGGGTATATGGGGTTTTCCCCTTTATTAATGACTATAGCCTACAGGGACTGATAGGCTACGTCGTTCCTTGGGGCAATTAATACATTGGGGACATTACAGTCCCCCCTTACCGAAATTGCTTGTCACCAAGCAATGACAGATCTGGGTGCTGCAAAATTTGCCCTTCCAAAAATGAAAAAACCTCTTCAATTTTCACAACATCCTTCCATAGATTTTGCAGCCCGATAATTAACATGCTAACAGGGAATATCATCATGCCATAACTGTTGTTTCCACTTGTCACAACATAGGTGAATTCTGGGCAAAAGATATAGCAGTGTGCTGCTGTTGAATTAAGTCCCATCTCAGATGATGCCCCTTCTCTTAGCATAGCAGCAATCTTTAGAAAAAACTTGTAGGTAGTTGTTCTTGTTGATTTTTGTAGCATGGGAAAGTGTCCCAAGTCTCAAAATTTGTAAGGAGGCTTGGACATCAGTATTCCAAAGAACGCAAAAACCGTTTGTGGAAATTCCACTCGGTTCATGTTTTATTAAAATAATTAATTATTTTAATGGAGACCCTAAGTCTAAATTTAGGGAATTAAAATAATTAATGGGTATTAATAAAACAGAGTGTGAATCTTTTAAAGAACGAAGATCAAGTCAAGTTTTAATCTTAGCCATTGATTAGACTTCTAATCTGGGCCGTTGATTCATCAATGAGAAGATTATAAAAGAAGGCTTGAGGGTCTTGGAAAGTAAGCCGGGCATACACCCAGTAACCCGAAGGAAGTCGATTATGAAGGAATAGAATGCGATTTCAGAGGGAGAGTTGCAGGGCAGAGGAAGCAGAGTGCATCACCAGTGACAAGGGTCGAGGAAAGAAGACGTAGAAGGCCGAAGAAGGCAACACAGAGTAGCAACGTAGAGAGTTCACGCAAGGTGACACAGCCTCATGCAGGCTCTGCGCAGAGAGACACACAGAGGGACACAGAGAGGAGTTGTGAGTCTCTCGGGTGTTAGAAATTCTCAAGAGGGTTCATGAGAATTTATCTTAGGTGTTTTCCAAAGAAGTTTACCAGCCTTTTCCTTGTAAATAATTCCATTGTTGAAGAATAATATATAAACCCTCATCTGCTGTGCCAGTTTTCCTCCATTGGGTTTTTTCGGGGACAATTGTCCAAAAATAATTGTGTCTATGTGATTGATTCTTATGTTTGTATTTATTACTGTTTTGTTCTTTGCATATACTTGAGTGATTGCCGCTATAGTATGTATTTTGAAATTTACTGAAAGAATTCTATAAATAACTTATTGGAAATAATAAGTAGGAGAAATAAATCTATCACTGCAGAAGTATTTTCAGGATTGAAATTTTCACATGGTATGAGAGCAAAGATGAGTAACAGTAGTAGAGAACCGAGGATGGAACGAAGATCAAACGTTGCTGCAATAACAACTCGGAAGGGTTCACACGGTTCTCAAGAGAAGAAGGAAAGAATGGAAGAGAAAATGGGTCACGATGTTTCTGTTCTGGCATCTAGATTGGAAGAAGAATTTGCTTGTATCAAGCTCTGCTTCTCTCAAGATCTGGTATATTGACAATGGGGCTTCTGCTCACATGAGGGAAGTACGAGAATGTTTCTCAAGCTACCAAGAAGACCAGATGAATTTTAAAATCACCATGGGCAATAAGGTGAAAAATAGAAGCTGGTAATAAGTTTCGGGCCAACAATGTGCTGCATGTGCTTGGTTTGGGGATGGACTTACTCTCTCTGTCGCAACTTCAAAACAAAGGTTACGACGTTTACTTCATTGGCAAAAGAGTATACGTGAAATACCCGAGTTGGAAGAAGGCACAAATCGGAGCTAGGAGCAATAAACTCTACAAGTTATAGCTCGGATCCCCAATGGCGTTGATAGGCAGCTGGAGTGTAAAAACTCTAGTAAACTTGAATAAGTATATATTATTATTGATAAAATATGAGATATGAGATATGATTACAATGGGGAATCACCTAGGCTTTAAATATAGCCTCATGGTGTCCCTTGGTGAAGAGGCATGATCTTTGATCATGCCCTTTCACTTAATAAAACCTAATATAACTATATCTAACTAATAATTAATAAAATATACATAACATTGCCCCTCTCTTAAAGATGTTTTGTCCTCAAAGCATACGTAACGATGGACAATGTTGACGAACGCCTGGGTTTCTTGAGCGGTGGGCCCTTGCCTCCCACATTTTAAAAAGACCGTGGAGCATATTCTCGAGTTCAATCTTTTGTTGATCTGGATAGTGAAAAGATCTGATATCGACAGGGTCGGATCCTGTCTTGACTTCTATTGGATGTTTGATTTTCCTATATGGAGGCACTTTTATGGTTAGATCCTGGAATACTTTTTCGTGTGTCCGAACTAGTCCTTGTTCTTCTGGTGACTCTTCGTGGCTCCCTTTTGAAGATAACATTTCTAACTGATGACATTGTACTGTAGATGTTGGCGCTCCTATTTGAATCATCTTCGTCATCAGAGAGGAAGATACGACTTGATCTTCTAGGGCTTGGAATCCATACAACCTATGTTTCTGCCCTTTCCACTTAAAACTTATAAACTGCTTCTGATGGTTGGCAGAATAAGTACCTAAAGTTTGTAGCCATTGAATTCCTAAGACCACATCTACTCCTCGTAATGGAACGATGTAGAATGGAGATTCTAAATGAAAGTTTTTTATCTGTAGTTTGACCTTATGGCATTTCCCTACTTTCTCAATCTTCTTACCATCGGCCACCATTACCTTCATATTAGGCATGGGGAAGGTAAATATGTTAAGTCTTTTTGCCATGGTTGAATCTAGAAAATTGTGGGTACTGCCAGTGTCGACGAGAACCATTACGTTGTTGTTCTTGATATGTCCTCTTAACCTTAGGGTTCGAGGTTGTGATATGCCTGTCATAGCTGATAATGACACTTGCGGAATAGTTTCGCCATCCACTTCTGGAGAGAACTCTAAGTTGTCTTTTAATCCTTCTATATATGAATCATTATTGTTAGCGTCATTAGTTGCTTCACAACTGTATAGATTTTTCGCTTTTCCATTAGCACATCTGTGCTTAGGGTCCCAGTTTTCACCGCAACGCTTGCACTTGCCCTCTCTCATTCTTTGTTTTTCGACACTAGATTTTTCTTCTTCACGAAGATGGAGTGGGACATATTTTGTGTCATCTATATTTTCAGATTGAGGAAATCTTTGTCTCGAATATACTTTTTCTGGTTTTGATAATCTTTCAAATTTCTTTTCAGCAGCTTTTGCTTTTTGCCTTGCTACTTCTAATGATGTAACTTCATGAAGTTCGAGCTCTTCTTGTATATGGATTTTAAGTCCTGAGATGTAAGACTGGATTAGACGAGATTCTGACAATCCCGGTACTCGTCTTGCCAAGGTCTCCCATTCTCGAGTGTATTCATCCACATCTCCTTTTTGGCGTAATTTGATAAACGTTGAAAAAAGCTTTTCTTCTTTTATGCCTTGAAACCTTTTGAAGAATGCATCCTTAAATTTCCTCCAACTGATAGCGAGCGTCATCTTTTTCCACCACATATACCAATTATATGCTTCTCCTTCCATTTTCATGGAAGCATGTTTAATTTTTTCGTCATCACTAGTAATCTCATAAATCTCAAAATATTCTTCCGCTTTATTAAGCCATGCAACGCTATTTTTTTCATTACCATCAAATTTGGGTAGCTCGATTTTGGCTCTTCGCTGATATGCTACTGGTGGAACAAGAAGGGGATATTGATTAGCAAATGCATTCCAGAGCTGCTTATTTTGAAAATCTGCACTACTATCTTCTTGATGATGTGGGTAATCGGTCTTTTCTTGATGCTCTTCTGAGTTTCCTGAATTTGCGGAATTGTTTTGTTGATTTTGTTCCATGTTAGGAAATATTGGGGATTGTGTCTAACTTAACTTATATATCTTATCATTTAGCTTATTGAAGAGTTCTTTCATATTGTTCATTGCTTCGTTATGCTTTTCTGTGGCCTCGTGATGATTTAGCCACATTTGTCTTTCTATTCGATTTGTCGTATCATGAATCTTTTTGATGTCGTTGGAGTGCCCTGCAACTGTACCTTCAAGATCGACTAATATTTTTCCGAATTCTTCGGAATTATTATTGATTTGTTTCTCAAGATCTCCCAATTTCTTCTGGAATTCAGCCATCGACATCGATGAAGACATTGAACGTGTATGAGGTGGGGAATATTTTTCTGCCAGTTTCCCCCTTCTTCTTTTTTTAAATTAATTAATTAATTAAATTAATTTTTTTTTGAAATAATAATAATAATTTCTATTATATATATATATATATATATATATATATTTAAATAATAATAATAATAATAATTATTATTATTTTATTATTTGAATTATATATATATATATAATATTGTTTTTAAAAGTCACTTTGTTTTGAAAAGGCACGTTGTTTTGAAAAGGGGAAATGGGTTTAAATACCATGGGCCCAAAAACCACGAGCTTGTCAACCACGAGCAATTACTCTTCCTTTTTAATTTTACTTTTACTCTTCCTTTTTAATTTTACTTTGTCTTCACATGTACGTATATCTCTCTTTTTACTTTTTCTTTTTTCTTTTAATTTATTTCCCCCTTTATGTTAACTTTCCTTCTCTCTTTTGATTTTATTAATATATATATATATATATATATTATATATATATTTCTTCCTTCTTCTTTTTTAAAAAACAAATGTTGCTACCCACAAGCACTTGGTTTTTAAAAATATCTACAATTTTGGAATTTTCTTGTAATTCCTTAATTCTGGGTGATCACACAGATCCCTAAGAGCGATGACTTCAATACCAATGGAGTGTAAAAACTCTGGTAAACTTGATAAATATATATATTATTGTTGATAAAATATGAGATATGAGATATGATTACAATGGGGAATCACCGAGGCTTTAAATATAGCCTCATGGTGTCCCTTGGTGAAGAGGCATGATCTTTGATCATGCCCTTTCACTTAATAAAACTTAATATAACTATATCTAACTAATTATTAATAAAATATACATAACAGCAGCACTGATGAGAAGGATTTGAATGTACTATGGCACAGGAGAATGGGGCACTTACACCATGGGGCGTTAAGAATTCTCAAGAAGACTGTCACAGGAGTTCCAGAATTGAGCACCAAGTGAGATGATGTCTACAGAGGGTGCGTATTGGGAAAGTATGCCAAGGCAGCGTACCATAGAAGCAACAATAGGGCTAAGAGTGTGTTGGGCTTAATGCACTCCAACATCTGCAGACCAATGTCCACTAGAGCTCTTAGTGTTGCCGAATATTTCATCACTTTTATTAATGACCATTCCAGGAAGACTTGAATCTACTTTTTGAAGACCAAGGACAAAGTCTTTGATCAATTCAAGGAGTTTAAAGTATTGGTAGAGAATCTGACAAGAAAGCGGATAAAGACACTGCGATCAGAAAATGGTGGAGAATACATCGATAAAGACTTCACAGAGTTCTGCACAAGGTAAGGCATCTGAAGAGAGTGAACCACTCTGTATAATCCAGAGCAGAATGGAATTGCAGAGAGAAACAATAGAACTATTGTCGAGACTGCAAGGGCAATGCTATATGATCAAGACATGCCCAAATTCCCGTGGGCTGAAGCTTGTAATACAGTTGTCTACGTATAGAAGAGGATTCCTGACAATGCATTGGGTAAGATCACTCCAGAAAGTGTCTTCATTGTCTGGAAGCCAGAGCTGAGCCACTTTAGGATCTTTGGCAGTGCGACATACTGCCATGTGCCCAAAGAGAAGAGGAAGAAACTGGATAAGACTGCGGAAAAGGGATAGCTTGTGGGATATAGCAAGAATGCAAAGGCTTACTACATCTACGTTCCTGAGAGCAGGAAGATTGTAGTACGATGGGATGTGAAATTCATGGAGGAGAGGGCCTTCAAGAAATCCTGAGAGATGCCTTCTGCTACGCAATCTGAGGAGAATCCATTGGTCCATCCACAACGACCTATGAAGGGTAATACGGGTGCCTCTCCAAGGCATGGGGATCTAAGGGATACATCTCTCGAGGAGTTGCAGGAAGGAGAGCAGGTAGATCCACTCACTACCAGTGGTAGGATGAGCAGTGGAATTACGCCAAATTCTAAGGGACACAAAGGAGTTTGTCGAAGCCCCCAGAAATGAGAAGAGGTGGCACAGGGAACCTGAAAGGTACCAAGCCTTGGTAGCCCAGGTTGGGGAACCCTTTAGTTTTTAGGAGGCAACTCAGCATCAGGTATGGGTAGATGCGATGGTGGAAGAATACAACTCCATCATGAAAAATGATGTTCAGGAAGTGGTTCCTAGGCCTCAAGACAAATCAATTGTGGGTTCGAGATGGATCTACAAGATCAAATATGTTGCAAATGCCAGCATCGAGAAATTTAAAGCTAAGTTTGTGGCTAGAGGGTACGCTCAGAAGCAAGGGATAGACTATGAAGAGACCTACGCTCTAGTAACCTGATATAATTCTATTAGATTCGTGATATCCCTTGCTACGCAAATGGGATGAGAGATTCACCAGATGGATGTCAAGACCGCATTCTTGAATGGGGTGATAGAAGAAGTATATATTGAACAACCAGAGGGCTTTGAGACACATGAGTAGAAAACTCATGTGTGTAGGCTCAAGAAGGGCTTGTATGGATTGAAGCAAGCCCCTAGAGCTTGGTATGGTTGAATTGATAGCTTGTTGTAGAAGATGGGATTTGTCAAGAGTGATGCAGATCCCAATTTCTACTATCTGAGAGTAGGGGAGGAGCCTCTGATACTGGTGCTGTATGTAGATGATCTATTTCTGACAAGGTCATCTAGGGTCATCAAGGACTGTAAGGAAAGTTTAGCTGCAGTGTTTGACATGAAGGATCTAGGGCTGATGCATTATTTTTTGGGCTTGGAAGTTTGGCAGCAGAAGGGTGAGATATTCCTTGTTCAAGGAAGGTATACTACAAAAATTCTAAAGAGGTTTCAGATGAAGGACTGTAGACCCATGGCTACTCCAGTGATTACCAATTGGAAGAAAATTGACATGTCCTAAGGTGATGAGGCTGATCCTACCTTGTATGGGCAGCTCATAGGATCTTTAATGTATTTGGTCAACTCGAGGTTAGACATTTGTTATGCTATCAATACTCTCAGTCAGTTCATGGTGGAACCAGGGAGGGCTCATTGGGCAACAACCAAACATGTTCTCAGATATCTACAAGGAACAATCGAGTTTGGACTAAAATACACCCGAGGCAATGACATCAGGTTGAGTGGGTTCACTGGCGCAGATTGGGCTGGGAGCCCAGTAGATCGAAAAAGTACCAGTGGGTATTGTTTCAGTGTTGGATCAGGAATGACCTCCTGGTGTAGCAGGAAACAGAAATCCGTGGTTCTAAGCTCAACAGAGGTAGAATATATGGCAGCAAGCACGACTTCGTGTGAGGCCATATGGCTTCGGAAATTGCTTGTGAACTTACTCAAGGAAAAGATGGAGGCGACCAACATTCTATGTGATAATTAGAGTTGCATCAAGCTCTCTAGAAATCTTGTGTTTCATGATTGGTCGAAACACATTGACATCAGGTGTCACTTCATCAGAGACTGTCCAATGAGGAGCTGTACATTTGCAGTACACTCCTATAGGAGAGCAAGTGGTGGATATCCTCACGAAAGCTCTGGGGTAGACAAAGTTTGTCTATTTCAGAGAAAAGATGGGGATGATCAAGAATCCATTTCAGCAGCAGGAATGGATAGGCTTAGGAATCAAAGGGAGCTGCAGTAGAAATGAGGCAGTGATAGTGACAATGTCATGGGCAGCATTCCAAAGGGCAACACCACAGCAGATGAGGGACAACAACCATGCATCAACAATGCAAAGGACGCTTCAAGACAGATCAACATGCTGCAAGCATATTGCTAGAACACTTTCCTTGCTAAGAGGGAGTGTTGATTTTTGTAGCATCGGAAAGTGTTCCAAGTCTCAAAATTTGTAAGGAGGCTTGGACATCAATATTCCAAAGAACCCAGAAATCATTTGTGGAAATTCCATTCGGTTCATGTTTTATTAAAATAATTAATTAACCTTAAGTCTAAACTTAGGGATATAATATAGTTATAATAAAATAGAGTGTGAATCTTCTAGAGAATGAAGATCAAGTCAAGTTTTAATCTTAGCCATTGATTAGACTTCTAATCTGGGCCATTGATTCATCAATGAGAAAATTATAAAAGATGGCTTGAGGGTCATTTGGAAAGTAAGCTGGGCATACACTCAGTAACCTGAAAGAAGTTGATTCTAAAGGGATAGAATTCGATTTTAGAGGGAGAGTTGCAAGGCAGAGGAAGCAGAGGGCATCAACAGTGACAGGGTTTGATGAAAGAAGGACGCAGAAGGTTGGAGAAGGCAACACAGAGCAACAGTGTAGAGAGCTCACGCTGGATGACACAGACTCACGCAGGCTCTGCGGAGAGAGACACACAGAGGGATGCAGAGAGGAGTTGTGAGTCTCCCGGGTGTCAGAAATTCTCAAGGGGTTCGTGCGAATTTATCTTAGGTGTTTTCCAAAGAAGTCTGCCAGTCTTTTCCTTGTAAAGAATTTCATTGTCGAAGAATAATATATAAATCCTCATCTGCTGCACCGGTTTTCCCACATTGGGTTTTTCCAGGTACAATTGTCCAAAAATAATTGTGTCTATGTGATTGATTCTTATGCTTGTATTTCTTACTTTCATGTTCTCTGCATATACTTGAGTGATTGTTGCAGTGGTATTTACTTTGAAATTTACTGGAAGAATTTTGTAAATAATTTATTGAAAATAATAAGTAAGAGAAATAAATCTATCACTGCAGAAGTATTTTCAGGATTGAAATTTTCACAAATCCCGCCTTTGGTAGTGTAGAACCCTTACAATAATTTCCACAAGCTGTCCATCTAAGAAACCGAATTTGTCCTCCCCCCCCTTGTGTCGCAAATCCCACGTGCCAGACACGATTCTCAAGGGACATGTCTGATTTGTGGCTCGAGCGTGCCCTGACTCGTGGGATTCGTTAGACGCACAAATAAGATTCGATGGGCCAAAGAATCCCAATTTCGGGACACAAACCCCTCTGAAAAGCATGCCACACGACTTTAAAAGCCTTCTTTGGGCCTATTTATCCCTGATTCTTGTGTCTCTCTCTTGCTGTGGGTATGGAAGTGACAAGCAAAGGGTTTGGGAGTGTTTTGGAGGTAATTCAAGGAACATGTAAGCATTTTGCTTCCTTTTTTTTCCATTTTTGCTACAACAGTTTGCTTGTCCATTTTGTTTACATGTTTGTGGATTTTTTTTACAACATTCATTTCTCGATCAAGGGTAGCAGGGAAGGGGCAAAAGAAGGGGAAGAATGCCCCCATTGGTGATGCCCCTCTTATTCCAATTTCGTCAGGGTCTACAAGTGTTCCCTCTGTTGGAAGTGGGGCTACAACAATAACTACAAATGTTGTGGACATAATAAATTTAGAAAGACATCATGCTCAAAAAAGTAAATATCCCTTGTGGAAGCATGTCACAAGATATCAAAGGCTAGACAACAAGTTAAAGGGAGGAGACAATGTTTCTTGGACTTGCAACTATCGCAACAATCATTTCAAGGGCACTTATTTCTGTATGAAAGCTCATTTGTTGGGCTTACCAGGTTGTGGAATTGGAGCATGTGCAAATGTGTCTATAGCTAAGAGGAAGGAAATGGAAAAAGAGGTCAATGTTGGTGTGGCAAGGGTGGCTGTATCATCTAAAAAAAGAAGAATGGGGATCCCCTTCTATTCTTGAGGAAAAACAAGAAAAAATTTCCATTTGAGAGTTTTGGTGAGGGTGTAGGTCAAGCAACAAAAAGAAAGGCAGTGGTAGTTAGTCCAATGGACAAGATTTTTCAAAAAAAGAAACGTGAAGAGCATGATATCACCATTGCCTTGTTTTTCTATTTGAACTTCATATCCTTTAATGTTGCACGCTCACCTTTATTTCTTGAGATGTGCCAAGTTCAAACTCAAGGGGCTCCATCAATGTATGTGCCTCCTGGGTCAGAGAAGCTTAGTACCACATTGTTGACTAGGGAAAAGAAGGAGGTGGACAAAATGCTTGAGCCTGTTAAATTAGCATGGCCAACACTTGGGCTAGTATTATTTCTGATGGATGGAAAAATCCAACACGCCAACTTCATGGTGCTTTAAATGAATGGACTAGTTTTCTTGAAATCAGTGGATGCACTTGGACAATACAAGGATGCACAATATATGGGTGAGTTGTTCATTAGAGTTTTTGAAGATGTAGGTGTTGATTCTCTTGTGCAAATCCTTACAGACAACACGCATGTTTGCAAGGTTGTTGGAATGATTGTGAAAGCTAAATATTCTCAAGTATTTTGGAAACCTTGCATTATCCATTCCTTGAATTTAGCACTTAAAACGATTGCTTGTGATGTGCCTTAGATTGGAAGTGTTATTGGGGATGCAAGTATTTTGGAAACCTTGCATTATCCATTCCTTGAATTTAGCACTTAAAACGATTGCTTGTGATGTGCCTTAGATTGGAAGGGTTATTGGGGATGCATGACATATTTGCATCTTTGTACAAAATCATACTAATGTCCTCACAATCTACAAGGAGTACTCCTATTTATCATTGTTGAAGATTGCAAATACATGGTTTGCCTCTTCATTCATCATGGTTAAGAGGATGAGGGAGGTCAAGACCGCTCTTGGTTACATGTTTATTTCAAAGTTTGGTCTTTTTGGAGAAAGACAGATCAAGTAGACTCTAAAAGAGTCAATGATATAATGTTAGATGATGCTTAGTGGGAGAGGGTAGATCCCACTATTAAGATCATGGACCCTATCATTGCTTTCCTACGTTTTGTAGATATAGACCAACCCATCGTAGGAGAGGTTTATGAGGGATGGGATTCCATGATTGAGTTCGTGAGGACCATTATTTTACTGAATGAGTTCCACGAGTATGAGATGTCATCAGAGACCACCTTCACCACCATACCGTGAAAATTCTGCTACCCAAAATCCTACTACAACAATTGATTAGATTTCCTCTATTTGTTATGTAACTGAACAAATTATTTATCGTGTACTATCGTAAATATCGAAATAAAATACATTGTAGTCTTCACAATTAAAATTCTACGGAAAGTAAATGCAAGGAAAAATGTTAGCACAAGTACAATCACAATGACACAATTGTTTTTGGACAATCATCCCCGGAAAAACCCAATGTGGGAAAACCAGTGCGGCAGATGAAGGTTTGTTTATTATTCTTCAGCAAAATCTCTTGTACAAAATACAACCAACAAAATAGAAGAGAAATGTCTGTGAGAAATTTACAAGCAATTTTTCTCACGCTCCACAGTGAAATCCTGACCTTCGAGAGGCCCTATGGCCTCACTGCGTCAACCTCTGCGCAGTCCCAACGTCATAGCCTCTACACTGTCCTTGTCACTACATCCTAGCCTCTGCGTTGTCCTTCCTCTACGTTGCTCCCTCCAGCCCGATCTTGCTCTCCCGACTCTTGTTGATGCCCTCTCTCTCCAACCCGCAACTCTCGCTTTGATTCGATTTTTTGTTGCTAAACTTCAACTAGTGAGAAAATCAATCATCTTGGGCAACTGAGTATCTGCTTGGTATGTTTCCAAATGCCTATCAAAGTCCTTATAATCTTCTCGTTGACGAATCAACGGCCCAGATTAAAACATAATCAAGGACCAAGATTAACTTGACTTAATCTTCGTCTTTTCTAGAAAATTCACACCCAGTGCTATTAATACATTTTAAATTTTAATTATTTTAATTCCCTAAGTTGAGACTTAGGAGGTCATTAAAAATAATTAATTATTTTAATAAAACCTCATCCAGGTGGAATTTCCGAAAACTCTTTCTGGGTATTTTGGAATACATGAGTCTAAGCCTCCCTGCAAAATTTGAGACTTAGAGCACATCTGATGCTACCAGAAATCAACACTCCCTCTTAGCGAGGAATGTGCTCTAGTAATGCAACCCGCCGAAGCATCACCTTGACTCTGTAACATCTCCATCTACGCTGCTAATGTCTGACACTGCTGTCCACCAACTACTGCGCTGCTGCATCCATGCTGTTGCTGACCTTGCATACTGTTGCCAACTACTGCATCTGCACTACAACTCCCTCTCATCTGTTGTTGCTGCAACTGAGGACCCATCTATTTCTTCTACTGAAACTGTCATTGTACCATACCCATTTGCTCCCTGAACTGAATGTACTTAGCTCTTCCTAGACCCTTTGTGAGTATGTCTGCTACCTGATCTCTAGTGGGGACATACTGCAGCTGTACTGCCCCATGCTAAACAGTCGTTGATAAAGTGACATCTGATATCTATGTGTTTTGACTGATCATGAAATACTGGATTCTCAGAGAGCTTGATACAACTTTGATTATCACAGTAGACACTGGTTGCTTCTATCCTCTTTCTGAACAAGCTCACAAGCAACTTCCCAAGCCATATAGCTTCGCATGTTGTTGTGCTAGCTGCCATATATTCTGCTTCCACTGAGCTCAAAGCTACCGACTTCTGCTTCCTGCTGCACCAAGAAACAATTCCCGGAGGTATTTTTTCGGTCTGTTGAACTCCCTGCCCAATCTACATCTGTGAACCTGCTCAATCTGACATCATCTCCTTGGGTGTATTTCAACCCATATGCGATTGTGCCACACACATATCTGAGAATGTGCCTAGCTGCTGCCCAATGTACCCTTTTCGGTTCCACCATGAACTGACTAAGGGTGTTGATAGCGAAACAAATGTCTGGCCTAGTGTTGACCGGATACATGAGAGACCCATTGAGCTCTCTGTACAAGCCTCAAGGTGGGGTCTACTTCCTTGTCTCCTGATGCATCTATTTTCTTCCAGTTGGTGATCATATGCGTCGGCATGGGTCAGCGATCCTGCATTTTGAATCTCTTCAGAACCTCTAGAGTCTATAGCATATCTTCCTTGCCCAAGGAAGATCTCTCCATTTTTCTGCCAAACTTCGAACCCTAGAAGATAATGCATTAGCCCCATATCCTTCATACCGAATTCTGCTTCAAGATTCTTCTTGTAGTCCTTTATAAGCCTAGATGATTCTGTAAGAAACAAATCATCTACATATAATACCAGAATGAGTGGCTCATTTTCCACCATCAGATAGTAGAGATTGGGATTTGCTTCACTTTTGGCGAATCCTAGCTGCTGCAAGTAGCTATCAAGCTGACCATACCTTGCTCTAGGTGCCTGCTTGAGCCCATACATGGCTTTCTTTAATCTGCAGACATGAGTTCTCTTATCATGAGTCTTGAAGCCTTCAAGCTGTTCTATGTACACCTCCTCTTCTATCACCTTGTTCAAGAATGTTGTCTTGACATCGATCTGGTGAGTCTCCCATCCCATCTGAGATGCTAGGGATATAACCGATTTGATGGAAGTATATCTGGCTACAGGGGCCAAGGTCTCCTCATAATTTATTCCTTCCTTTTGTGCATACCCCTTTGTCACGAACCTGGCCTTTTACTTGTCCACACTGCCATCTGCAGCGTACTTGATCTTGTAGATCCATTTTGATCCTACAACTGATCTATCCTCAGGTCTAGGTACCATTTCCCAAGCATCATTCGTCATGATAGAGCCGTATTCTTCTACCATGGCATCCACCCATACTTGGTGCTATACGAATTCCTGAAAAATGGAAGGTTCTTCATCCTGCGCTACCAAGGCTTTGTATCTGTCAGGTTGCCTACGCTGCCTTTTGTCGGTTCTGGGAGCTCCAACAAACTCCTTTGTGTCCCTCAGAGTCTGTTGCACTTCCCTACTGGTTTTACCACTGGTTTTACCACTGGTGGTAGGAGGCTCCCTCAAATCTTCCTCTCGTTCCTATTGTTCCATTTGCTGAGAACTACTAGAATCTTGTCATCCCGAGGAAATGCTGGTACTGTTCATTGTACTCTTATCTTGGTGTCCGTTCTCTGGGCTGTCCTCCCTGTGACCCCTGCTGTTGGACTAAAGGAACATCTGCTGACTGATCTTCTGCTGGCATCTCTCTAGATTTCCTGAAAGCTCTATATTCCATGAACTTTGTATCTCATCTGACTACAATTTTCCTGTTGCTAAGAATGTAGATTTTGTATGTTTTTGAGGTCTCGCTATATCCTACAAGATACCCCTTTTCTGCAGTCTTATCCAATTTACTATGCTTCTCATCTAGAATGTGACAATATGCCAGACTTCCAAATATCCTGAGGTGACTCACTTCTTGCTTTCTCCTTGTGAAAACTCCTTAGGTGTTTTCTTCCCCAATGCTCTGTGAGGGGTTCTATTCTAAATATATACCCCTATGTTACATGCCTCTGCCCATAAGAATCTAGGCAAGTCGTAGTCATATAACATAGTCTTTGCTGCCCCAACAAGCGTTCTATTTTTCCGCTCCGTTACTCCATTATGCTATGGATTATATGGAGCTGTGCACTCTCTTTTGATGCCCTCCTTTGTGTAGAAATCTGTGAAGTCTCTGTTCTTATATTCTTCACCGTTATTTGAGCGCAATACCTTTATATTTTTCCTTGTTATGTTTTCCATGAGAGCCTTAAACTCTCTGAACCGATTAAAGACCTCGTCCTTGGTCTTTAGGAAGTAGATCCAGGTTTTTCTGGAGTGATCATCAATAAAGGTGACAAAGTATTCACCACCGCTAAGAGCTCTTGTCGACATTGGGTTGGAAATATCTGAGTGTATCAATATTAATACGCCTGTTGTCATTTCTGGAAAAAGATGCCTTAGCGTACTTCCCTAGTACGCATCCTCTGCATACGTCATCATGTTCAATACTGAGAATTGGAACCCTTATGGCAGTAATTGGAACTCCTGTGGCAGTCTCTCTGAGAATCCTTAGTGCTTCGTGGTGCAAGTGTCCCATTCTCCTGTGCCATAGTTCATTCAGATCTTTCTCACCATCAAGATCACTGCCTGTTGACCACTTTGTGTCAACGACCCCATAGCAGTACACCCCCATTTTTGCAAATGGGATTTATCATGTTTGAGGTGTTCACGCCTGTTGACCACTGGAGTGGCACCTAATAATAATGAGAAGTCTCCATGCCCAAGGATGAACCAGAAGACATTTGTACCGTCAGATATCATCAGTTCAACAGAGTTTTTAAATTCTACTTCTTCTTCTTATCATTTTATTCTTCAATCCTCAGATTCTGCAGCCCTACGGGGATTTTGCATAAATGTCACTAGCATGATGAACAAAGTCATGTAACAGACCTAGGATGTTGGGAATCGATCAGCAAGCGAGTACACCTTGGAGTGTTTTTTTTACTTGGTTAATTATTCCTTCTTTTTAGCGTCGAATAATTTTCTAGGTTTTTTCACTCATTGCATTACCCCAAAGCCGATGTGACAACTTGAAGGTTGAGCCTCTAACGCATCTTAGTGTCTAGAGTCGATGTATATTACCATGCTAGGTCATCTCTGAAATTTTGCGAAATTTGACTAGGTCTAAGTAGGATTTTTTAATAATTAAAAATTTCCCGCAAAATGGGATTTTTAATTAATTTCTATATAATGATATAAATAAGTGGCCTTAGGAAATGTCTGGGGCTTGTGATTACTCGAAAATCATCCTTAGAGACCCAACGTTATTCTAGGACCCACTTTGAGGGTCAAAAAATGACTTATGGTCCCTCAAAAGGCGTCTTTCCTAATGCCAGTGGCAAAAAATGAGAAAAAATTAATAAGTGGAAAAATTTAGAAAATTTTCCAAAGTCAAAATAAGTCAAATTTTGACATGGCAAATTGAGGGTAAGCCAAAGGTGATGTGGCAGCCATGTGGGGCCCACCACATAAGGTACAACTCAAGTCAACATTTCAAAAGCAAGTCAAGAGAATCATGTTGGTTGAATGAAATGCTACGTATGGCTAAAAATTCACTTTGATTTTAATTTAAGCATCTTGAGAATATGTGGTGCACATTAAAAGTTAATGGGGGACAAAAGGTGTGACATGGTAGCCACCTTGGATGGTCAACTTATCCAAATCAACTGAAATATTTTTGCACCACGAATTGTTGGAAAGTGATGATTTATTTAAAATGTTTCAAAGGCATAAAAGGGAAAGCTCATTAAAGGTTTAAAGGGGGACAATAATGCCACATGGGACAAATCTTGTCCCCCCACTTTGCCCCCACTTAAAAAATGCATTGTGAAAGTTTTGTTAATTCACGCTGCCAAGTCCACATAGATTTGAAATAGGCAGATTAGTTTACAACAGTCAAGGGGAACAACACAACCACGTAGGCAAGGCTTCTCTCCCACTAAGCACTGCCAGTCAACCAAAAGTTATATGATAGTTGAAAAGGATACGCAGGCAGAGATTAGAAGCTGATACACAAATAACTTTACAACAACTTACACAGTAGTTTGTTGGCTGGATGATCCGAGGTGTCATGACAATTTTTTTTTGCATTTTCTTGTTGAAAAATTAGTGAGATATTACTCCCACTCACCTCCACTTATTTTCCACTTGTCAGCAATCAAAGAAATGTGCACCAACAATTAGAAGTACGTTGATCTTTAAGGGAAACAACAACCAACGGTTAGAAGTGTACGCTGCCCATTTTGGAAGCCACCTACAACAATCAAGAAGCCACTTGAAGATTTGTTTAAGCATTGAGACCTTCACCATTACTACACTTGTCATTTGATCTTTCATTTGGATTTGCTCCTATAGTTCTATTTAAAGGAGCCTTGGGCTCTCATTGTAATCACTGTTTTACTAGCTATTGTGCTTGCTGAAGCGCTTCTGCCTTGCACACTTTCAGAAATATCAATAAAGACTTTGGAGTTTCATTCCGATGTTCCTCCTTTTGGAGTGTGATGAATTGTTGATCATTGGTATAATTTTTTTATTCATGCTTTGATCTAATTTGTTTCCATATGCTCTTGTAGATTTGTTAATGTGGAGCTATCCTACATTGACATTTGATTTAGGAGTATGCTCTAGGCATAGAATGCTCTAGTTGGTTTCAAATAAATCTATAGAGTTTCTTATCATTGTTTATTGTTAGATCTACATGGAACTAATTCTTAATTGAAGTTTTGTAGAGGGAACATCTTGTTGGGATTAAAGAATCAAGTGTTGGGGGAAGTCTTTGGAGAGACCAACCCACTCTTGATACATTCTCAAAGGAACTCTTATTTGTTCTTTGAACCTTCATAGTCTTATCTTACAGAGTGGTTTAGCAAGGGTTTTGGGACATAGCTTGTATACAAACCAAATACTTTTAAATTTGAACATCTTTTTAAACATTATACTTCATTGCTTTCATTTGCTATCTAAGAGTTTGAAGATAACTAAGCAAAGAGGAGAGTTTACTCAAACTCTTTGGCTTAGCCCTTTGTAAATTGTTGTGTAATATTTTGTAATTTTATTTGTCTAATATTTGATTGGTTTTGTAGCCCTTTCTGAACTTTTTCTTGTGACAGTTTGAGTGGACAACTACAAGAAATTACTAACAAGTTGTTGCAGGACCTTTGGGCTCAGAATTTCAAATAGATAACTCTCTCTTCTTTGGTTGTGGGCATAAAAGAGGCTTAGCTTCTCTTCTCCTATTGTAAAGTCTGAATTTTTTTGAGTTTTTTAGAAATTCTCATCGAGGAAAAGTCTATGGCCTCAATTTTTATTTGTAAAGACTTTCCTTGGTTTAGAAAAGGCCTCATGGTCATTTCCTTCTTGTAAAATTAATAAAAAATTATGTTTTTGTTGTGGGAGCGTGGGTTTTACCCATTGGCATCCATATCTCTCCATTTCAAAGGAGAGAATTTGTTGATGGATTGACTTAGTGGTTTTGACATTTCCATTTTTTTTCACATCACACATGCATGCTCTAATTGGGAAGTAACACAAATCGCATAGTCCTTTAATTTCCTAATTTGCAATCTCATTTGCCATCACTTACTTATGTTTTTTGATCTATTTCTCATTTGGATAAGTTTCACAATATACTACAAGTAAAGAAGCATAACACTTTCAATTTATGGCAACTTGAGTTATTGTTCTAACTATGAAGCATATTTAATTGAATCATCTCCATCTTTTACATAGCACTTGCAAACTCACTTTCATATCATTTAGGCATTTCACTTTTCATACTAGACTTGCATCTCTAAAAATTAACCTCCAACTTAAGTTCGTTGTACAGACATTAGGGAACCTCCACCCCTATTGACTTCTCACTGTGAGACCCGGATTTCGGGCGAGGGTGAGGTCTGGGGACAGAAGTTAAATTGAAAATTGTTTTAGAATTATACTAATAAAATAAACCTAGAGCACCTTCACATCACAAATTTACTAGCAATTTTTCTATTTCATGTACTTGTTACTTTGGTGGTTATTTAGCTCATGAATATTTAATGTCATTATCCGTTGTTACTTGAGCACTTTCTTACAAGTACTTTTTCATTTATTACAAGTGATGACTATATTTCTATCTTGGTCTAACACTTGCTTTGCGGGATTATTGTCATTGTATCTTCAATTTCATTTTCGAGCAAACACTTGTCATTTACTTTAAAGCACTGGTCTATATTTTGAGCACATCATTAAATATTTCTCATATACTTATATGCTTGTTTACATCTTGGAATTGAGTCATATTTGATAAGGATTTCCTTCTAATCAACTCTCCTAGATACCTCACATCTTTAACATAGTTTTTCTTTAGAGACCACCTCCCATAGCTAACCTAGGAGATAACTTAAACAGAGAGAGTCGGGATTAGTGTGACAACCCCTTCTCTGAGTTTCTTGCCACCAACCACACCTTGTGCGGTTAAAGGCTTTTCCCGCTAACTGTAGGTAGGTGTAGGCGGCAAGTGATAACAACACCATCCAAATTTCATCATTAGTTGATAGTTTTGTAAAAGATGAAAACCCATTCTGCATGTCTATAATGTAAATGATCTCAGTAAGACCATCATGTATGTAACAACCTAGGTAAGCCTAGTATTTTGATAACGATTTCTATCTTAGGAGGTTTTTCATCTCACTGATTCATTTTTGTTTCTCAATTCAAATGATCGGCAGATTTTTTCCCCTCCAACCTCACCCCAAAGCTAGGGTGGATTTTGTCGTTAAGATACTAAGTGATTCATAGTGTTTTTTATCGAGTCTTTGTAAAGTAATCTAGGAATGATCCTAGCTAATTGGCTAGATTATTTTATTACAGATTGCTAGGTCTACTAGATCGTATTTTGAGTCATAGAATTGGGTAGATTATTGAGGGTCTGTTGCGAACGGATGTTCCCCTCATGGTTTAATGTATTAATCTTATGTAAAAAGGGTTTGAAAATAATTAATCCCCTCATGAGTCAATTAATTAAATTTTCTGGCCAAATTAAATTAAAAATCCTAAGCCAGAAATTCAATTAATCTTATGTCTTAGGTAAAATTAAATTCTTCAAAGGAAAAATTCGTAGGTCCCAAAAAAGATAAATTTTTAAAGGTCCCAGGCCAAGGGAATATTGAAAATTTTGATAAATTTTGGAGATTAAGTGAAAGTCAATTTTTGAGGTAATTAACTCAAAAATATTATTTTTGAGTTAATTAAAAGAGAATTAATTGAAAATTTCGAAATTCCTCAAAAAATTATAATTTCGACAGACGAGATTAAAAGATAATCAAATCCTTTTCGACAGTCAAGATTACTTTGACAGGATTCAAGTGAACTAGCCGTTGGAGATTGTACCTATAAATTAGAGGTCAGTGTCAATCTGTTTTTTCATTCGATCTCTTGATCGTGTACTAGCTCTTGAAGCTCTCTTGTAATACTTTTCTGAAATAATACAAACGAAGTCTTTGGGGTTTTATGTGATGGTCGTGTTCCTCTTCGGCATTTTATGGTAAACTTGTTCTTTATATTATGGTGGTAATTATTTCAATGAATTGTTGACTAATGGCTCTGGTAGAGTAATCTATTGCACAGGTATCTTGCTTAGTTTACAGGATTTAGGGTAAGAATATTAATTGGATTGAGTTAGTAGGTATCTCTGACTCTTGAAATTTTTATTTTTTTATCTTATTTCTTTGTTGATTTAATAGTTTAACTTTAAGTGTGCATAAATATTTCGGATTTAGAATTGGGCGTTTGGGGAAGTCCTCGGTTGGACCAATTGACTCCCAAGGAAATAAGATCTGAAGAGCCCTCTAGATCTAATTCCCTGGGCTTATCTTAAATTCTATTTTTTGCAGAGTTTTTTTAGGGCTCGTGCCTAAATTAAAATTTTATTTTAACTTTTATTGAATTTAAAGTTAGATCTGGCTGGTAAGAGCCTTAGATCTTTAGATCTGGGAGTGAAGTCAGATTTACACTCCTCAGATCTAATAGATCTGCAACCTTTGTACATAGTTCTGTAATTTTAATGATGTAAATATTTATAATTTTTTTTTAATTTTTATGATTTCTAACTCGGGATTGGGGTTTCATTTTCAATTCTTTTGTAAATTTGCCATTTCTTTTAAGGTGCGATTTTTCCTTTCAGCTACACCATTTTATTGTGGAGTATATGGAACAGTATTTTGCAATTGAATGCCATGCTCAGTGTAGAAGTTGATAAATTTGTTGGTAACATATTCTCCTCCATTGTCTGATCTTAACTTAAGAATTTGATGTCAAGATTGTTTCTCAACAAAGGCCTTAAAGGCCAAGAACATGTTAAAAACTTCACTCTTGAGTTTTAAGAAGTATACCCAAGTGTGTCTGGAAAAATCATCAATGAAAGTTAAGAAGTACTTGCAACCAGAGAAAGAAACAACAGGAAGTGGACCACATAAATCACTGTGCACAAGCTGCAAAGGGGCTGAAGCGTGCCAAGAGGCACGTTTGTCAAAACTATCTCGATGATGTTTTCCGAGTACACATCTGGAGCAAACACCATCTCGGCAAGATACCATAGGAAGACCCGTCACCATATTTTCCTTACATAGAGTTTGAAGAGAGCGATAGTTTAAGTGACCAAATCGCTCATGCCAAAGTTTGCTCACTTCATCATTATGAGCAACAAAAACGGAGGGAAGACATGATGATCCAAAGTTGTCAAACTTATACAACCTTGTGTAATCATCAGCAATGCTAGTAGCTAAAATATGTTTAGGATCTTTGAGGTTCTTGATTACAACATCATGAAGTGAGAATTCTACTATTTTCCCTTCACCTGAATGAGTTATCTGATAAACAGAGAGAAGGTTGCATGACAAGGTAGGAACACATAGTACATCATTAAACTGACCATTATCGAGATGAATGGTTCCAAATCCTACAACACTAAGAGATCTATCATCACCAACATAAATATGTTTGGTATTACAATCATTTAAAGAAGAAAACATGGCTTTATTTTTGGCCATGTGATAAGAAGCTCCAGAATCAATGAGCCACTCATGAGAATGAGAAGAGGAAGATACATTTAATGCATAACCAGATCTTGATGCTTGACAGCCACAAGCAGAAAGTGCCATTCCTGAAGTTGAAGGTGAATAGTGCTCCAAATTGATGTTGTGCTTCTTCATTACTGCTTCTAAAGTTTCCATCTTCTTAAAACATTTGGACTCTATATGGCCATCACGATTGCAAAAGTTGCAATGTCTATCTGTCTTCTTTCCTTTGTTTTTATATGTGTTATCATTTTGGTGAGTTGCTTTTTCAGTTTGCGGCTGAAATTGCTTAGGACGACCCTTGTTTGGTTTCGGACCATACTTTTTAGGATACTGCTTCTTGGGATTCTTTTGATATGATTGTTGTTGGGTTGCTAAGGCTTTCTTAGAAGCGTTTCCAGAAGTGATAAGACCAAGGTGTAAGAGTTTGTCTTCTTCTCTTATCAAAGAATCAGAAAAGGAATCAAAAGAGGGATTCTTGTAGGTGGTTCTTGAAGAAATGATGGCTTCTCTAGTGGAATGGAAGGCGGAGACAAATACAGAGTAAGCAGGGCCAAGCTTAGCAAGAATGCAATAGATGAGGCTACTATCTTCCTGTTTGACCTTACAACCTTTTAAAAGAAGTCTAAGGGTCTTGAATTTGGACAAAAAGTCTTCAATAGAGGAGAAATTATTAGGGTCCAAAGTAAGCAACTCATTTTCAAGCTGGTGAGCCCTAATTTGATTTTGAATGTCAAAGACAGTATTTAGCTTATCCAGGGCTTCATGAGGGGTGTCAATGTCAAGGATATGAAATCGAAGATCTTGAGCAATGGATATTCCTATCAACCCTCGTGCTTGATCTTGTTTATTTTCCCATTTAATGACTTTATCATCATCAAAAGGTTTAGTTTCTACCCCTGTGGCTATTTTGTAAAGCCCTTTACTTCTAAGTATATCTACCATGTGAGGTAGCCATTGGAAATAATTAGTGTTGTTAAGAATAATCGAGCATGCACTTTCCATTTAAAAAAAAAACTAAAGCTGAGAAAAACTGAAACTAATTACTCCAATGGAAAGATCTCGAAAAATTAGGCTGTTTAGAAAAAAAACGGCGTCTGGATGAAGAAGTTATGCCTTTTTGAAAAAACGAGTTGAAGATGTCGAATAGTTATGGGAACGGGAAGAAGTGCGACTTAAAAAAAACACAATTCCGCCCCCTTTAACAAAAACTTTTTACAAAAGAAGCTTGAGAAAGAGATTTGAACCCAAGACCTCTATTCTCATAAACTAACCCCTCACCAAGTGAGATAGTAAAAGGATTCTATTATTGTTTGAAAGAAGGTTTTTTTTTTTAACTCTTCGGTGTGCGTGCCTTTTCTTGCACAAAAAAACACAAAAACCAAGCAAAAAAATTAACGAAATGCAAGCCTTACGGCAAAATGTTACATTTTTTGTTAGCCTTACCGGCAACTATCAATTTTTTCACTATTTCTGATTTCCCGAGATCGCACAAAGACTTGGGGAAAGAGCATACGTAGCAAAAAAAATCCCTTTTCCTGTTTCTGATTTGCCAAGATTGCATGCAGCGCAGAGCAAAGAGCATACACAGAGAAGAGGGTATAGATCTGGCAAATATAAAACCTAAAAACCAAAAATAAACAAAGAGAACCGAAATAAGCAGAACTATTAACAAATGTAAATGCAAAATAGATGCTTTATACCTCTAGATCTAAACTGTCATAACTTGGGCAGCCGGAAACCTTTTCGCATGAAACGAGAGGCGTTCCTCACTATAACAGACGCTTCGGACACAACAGAGAAGTTCTCCAAGCCCAAAAATGTTCAGAAATAGTAGATCTACAAAATGTCATTCACATGCAGTCAAATCGGCTTTGGATTTTGATCAACAACGGATGCGGCCCTCAGAATAGCTCTGATACCATGTAGGAATTTACAGGGTAAGTTCCGTAGATCAAGAACCAAAGGTCACTGCTCACAAACAGATCACAAATCAGTATACCAATATAATCACGTGGTTAAAAACCCTCAAAGAGGGAAACAGTCCATGGCCTGAGCCAACGCGGCCACTTCAGGCAACTTATTAATATAAAAGGAAAAGTTACATATGTTTCTCTCATAAACGGTTACTGAACAAATGACCCTCCATGCTCTTTAAATAGAGATCATGGACCAATCGGGTGTTAAGCCACAGATCAAGTGTTGTTAATACCAAGGTGAGAGATAATCGTCGAATCACTACAAATCGTGACCGTCAGATTATAAGTTACAAATGTACATGGTAAAGAAACACACTTTACCTAACTCTACACTAGACTAAGTTATTCTTAACTATTTCCTATGTGTCGGAATATCCTAACACAACTTAAACAAAGAGATTGGGGATCAGGGTGACAACCCTCGATCTGAGCCATTGTCGCGGTGGTTAGACATTCTGTGCGACAACACTGCCTATTAGTTACATTCTTGTCCTGTATCTGGGTCACTAAAATTAGATTCATTCCTAACTCGGGCACATGCAACACATAAGTGGCTCTGATGATGGTTTTTGCCTTCGTCTAAAACGCTATCGTGCCTCTCCCTACTGGGGTGCATACTGATCTGGAAGTCCATCTCCTCTTCTTGATAGCTCGAGAAATATTTCCGTACTGCAGTCATGTGAGCTGAAGCCCCGCTATTAATGTACCAAACACCTGCAGATTTTGAACTTGACAAGCATGCAAAGTCTTCTTCCAATCTGGAAGATAATTCAGAGACGTCTAGGTTTTCCATACTTATCCGTGCTATTTTTCCTTCGATTTCTGACGCTTTTTCTGCCCAGCAAAAATGACGTCCCACTTGAAGACTGCATTGTTGTGAAGCTGCTGCACTGCTCCCTCTGTCACTAGCAAATTTTCGATTTGGAAATCTTTTTCTCTGTTGACTTACTCAGAGAGAGATTTTACCACGAAAATTTTGTGCTGCTTAGGGGATTCGATTTACTGTGTACATAGTCTCCCAATCTCCCTCTTTTGTTTAGCGCTGGCTCTTCTAGATCTATTTTCTTTGCTCCGATACCATGTGAAAATTCCGCTACCTAGAATCCTACTGCAAGAACTGATTAGATTTCTTCTATTTGTTATGTAACTGAACAAATTATTTATTGTGTACTATGGTAAATATCAAAATAAAATACCTTGTAGTCTTCACAATTAAAATTTTGCAGAAAGTAAATGCAAGGAAAAATGCTAGCACCAGTATAATCCCAATGACACAGTTATTTTTGGACAATCGTCCCCAGAAAAACCCAATGTGGGAAAACCGGTGCAACAAATGAGGGTTCTTTATTATTCTTCAGCAAAATCTCTTGTACAAAATACAACCAGTAGAAATTTACAAGCAATTATTCTCACGCTCTACAGTGAAATCCCAACCTTGGAGAGGCCCTATGGCCTCACTGCATTAGCCACTGTGCAGTGATTGTGTTGTCACAACGTCACATGCTCTGCGCTATCCCTGTCATTGTGTGCCAACCTCTGCGCTGCCCCTCCTCCGCGCTTCTTCCTCTGGTTTGATCCTGCACTCTCGACTCCTGTTGATGTCCTCTCTCTCTCCAACCTGCAACTCTCCCTCTAATTTGATTTTCTCTTGTCGAACTTCAGCTAGTGAGAAAATCGATCTTCTTCGGCAACTGAGTATCTACTTGGTATGTTTCCATATGGCCATCAAAGTCCTTATAATCTTCTCGTTGAGAAATCAACGACTCAGATTATAACATAATTAAAGGCTACGATTAACTTGACTTGATCTTCGTCTTTTTCTAGAAAATTCACACCCAGTTCTATTAATACACTTTAATTATTTTAATTCTCTAAGTTTAGACTTTGGCTGCCATTAAAAATAATAATATTTTTTAATAAAACCTCATCCGAGTGGAATTTCCCAAAACGCTTTCTAGGTATTTTGTAATACATGTGTCTAAGCCTCCCTGCAAAATTTGAGACTTAGAGCACATCCTTTGCATTGTTTGGTTCATTCATGGGGTAACAAGCCATCCTCTACAATGGTTAGCCATGAGGCTCCTCTCTCTGGTTACTTCATTCTCTTGTTGCAAGACGAATTGGAGCACATATGGGAATTTGTATAGTGTCAAGAAGAGTAGGCTTGAGCAATCCAGGGTAGAGACAATGGTGTATGTGCACACCAACCTTTTCCTTATTTATAGGCAAAGGGATGAGTGGTTGAAGGGAAAGACAAAGATGTGGGATGTCTTTCTTAATGATATGGGTTTGGACAATGTTGATTTATGGTAGCTTTGGATGTGCTCTAGCCTTGTAACTTTATATATAGGCTAGGACACATGTATTCGATAAAACCCAGAAATGGTTTTGGAAAATTCCACTTAGAGATGGTTTAATTAAATTAATTAATCGTTTTTTAATGTTTTCTGAAGTTTAAACTTAGGTAAAATGATTAATTAAAAGGTATTGATTAAGCTAAGTGTGAATCTTCTAGATAAAAGTCATGGATCACCTCCAAGTTAATCTTAGCCCTTGATTATGTTTTAATCTTGGCCGTTGAAGGTTCAACAGAAGAATACAAGGAGGGTGAGGGGCCTGTTGACCACACTTCGTCAACTACCCCATAGC
>CM076581.1:133985334-134050390 GCA_034641835.2 Pinus albicaulis
CTATGGAAAACAACGTTGTGACACTTGAGCCATTGAGCCTTTTCGAATTTGTGCGAGGAGACACAAATTTTGATTAAGAATCAAATCACTGGGGCAGGGTTTGCTAAGTGATTGTGATTCAGTGATCAGATCTAGAGAGGGGCAGAAGTAGAGATTGGTTAGTTGGATCAAGAATACATTTCAGAGTGAGACAACATTTACGTAGAAAAGAGACAACACAGGTTTCTGAATAGGTGGCGCAGTTCCTGTAGAGAATCATGTAAAACCAACGCAGTGTCTCTTGGAGTTAGTCCGAAGATAGCTGGAGGTTGGGGTTTCTAGGCCAGGAGGGCCAAAATTCAGCCCTAGATTAGCTAGATCAGTTGCAGAGCAAGGTGACGCAGTTCCTCCAGCTTGTCCACACAGGCTTACGCAATCCAGCGTAGGAAATCACGCAAGGTAGTGAGGGCTTCACTTACGCTGACAAATCAGGTAGAGACTTGCTGTGTGAGGTATATCTCACATTTCTCACCAGGTTGTCTAGATTTCTCTGAAGGGTTTTACTGGATGTGGGCACCCTAGTTGTATTCAAGATTCTGCTACTTAATAATACAAACCCTCAAGTTTTCCCAAGTTGGGTTTTTTCGGGGACTTAGTCCAAAAATCACTGTGTCACATGTGGCAGTTTTTCATTGTAATTTGTTCAAATTGTTTCAACACTTAGCTTTATTTCCACAACATTATTTGTGTAGACTGCTTCAGAAATTACTTTAATATTTCACAGTAATGAAATAATTATGTAACATAATAGAAGAAGTAATTCAGATTTGTTGCAGTATGAATCCGGATCTAGGATTTTTCACATGGTATCAGAGCTTATTCAAGCTGAAGTGCAGGTGAAACACAAGTGAACCAGAAAATCAGCGCTGAAGAGTCTGGGATCTGCGTAATCAGTAGCAGACCCTCCCAAAAAATTACGCTGTCCAGGCCAGGAGGGCATTTCAGTGCAGAAAAAGGCTCCCTCTGAGAGGGTTAATAGAGGGGAAATCTTTTTCAGTTGCATAAGAGGCAATGTAGCAGAGCAGCATAGCTGAAGGACGTAGTTACTACACAATAGTAAGAGTTGGTGCATAAGCATCAGAAAATTCTGAAAAACACAGTTGGGGATTTCTTGACCTCAGAGGGTTTCTTACTCAAAGAAACTCAGTTTTTTCTGTGCAGTAGCAGAAGCAGTGAATTACTCCTCAAGGAGTGCGTAAGTCTAGCTGAGCAGAGGGTTAGAGGAAGATTTCGACAAAGTTGAGGAGATGGCCAGCAATGGATTGCATGACCAAGATAGATTGGAAGGTGCCTCCAACTATGTTATTTGGAAATCAAGGATAGAATTTCTCCTTGATGAGCATGATCTAAAAGCCCTCATAGACAATGCAGTTGCAGAACCTCTTGATGCAACACACTTGAGGCAATTCAAGAAGAATATGGCAAGAGCCAAGCGGTTGATCCTAGATGGAGTGAAGGATCACATCGTACCCCACATAGAAGCAAATACCACGACTAGAGAGATGTCGGTAGGGCTGGAAAAGGCATACCAAGAATCTTCTGAACAACGGAAGATGTACCTTGAAGAGAAGATGCGGAATATCAGGATTAAGAAGGGAGAGCGTTTTGACTCCTCGTCTCGGATTCAGGAAAACCAAGATCAACTGTCTGCAGTAGGATCTGCTCTTGGAGACTCAGAGCTAGTAAGGCTCACACTGAACTCTGTTTCAGAGGATTATCAGGTCTTTGTCCAAAGTATATTGGGCAGAGAAAGACTTCCATGATGGGAAGCAATGTGGGCAGCATTACAACAAGAAGAGTTGAGGAGAGATCTCCTAAAAATCCACTTGGAGGATGGCAGTAGCAGTTCAAAGGTCATGAAAGAGGAAGAAGATAATGCTGCCCTTGCATCAAAAGGGAAACAGAAGCAGAAGAAGAAAGATTTGTCCAAGATCAAGTGCTTCTAGTGTGGAGAAATGGGGCATTATGTCACATAGTGTCCTCTTAAGAAAAAGGATAAAGAGGAAAAGGAAGATCCACAAGCAGGAGTTGCTAAGATTGAGGCAGAAAAAGATTGTGCCATGTTAGCTCATATTCCGAATGGAGAGAAATGCGCTGACTTGGATCTGTAGATCCATAATCTACACGGAGGCAGGATCCTTGAGTGTTTTCGAACTCTTGGATCACATGTGAGCTACGACAACCTAAAGACAATAGCAGGATGGACAGTTGCAGCAGAAGATGAGAAGACAATGCAGTGGCTAGCAGTACTAGAGCCTGATCAACGCAGAAAGGGAGCAACAACATCAGTAGTTGAGCAGCAACAACGCAATGCACACTGGTGCAGCGTAGTGCTCACGCAGTGCAGAGTAGCAACAACACAGTATTTTCAGAGAGCTAGTGCAGAAACTAGCAACAATCCGTCTTATTTTTCAGTTGTAGAGCTACTTGTCCAATTTTGGATGTTTTTCTGTTGCAAGTAGCAACACTAGTTGAGCAACAACAACAGATGAGTAGCAACAACGCAGTGCATAAGTGGTGCAACACAGTGCAGAGTAGTGCTCACGCAGTGCAGCAGCATGGTTGCGGAATTCAGAGGGAGTTGCAGTACAATGGCAGTTGGCAGCAATATGCAGTGTCAATATTAGTACAATTGCAACATTTTTCTTGTGCAGTGTTGGTGAGTAACATCAATAGCACAACAACATATGTTTCAGAAGTCGGAAACAACACATTGAGTTGTTTTGCTAGAGCACTTTCCTCGCTAAGAGGGAGTGTTGATTTACGGTAGCATCAGATGTGCTCTAGCCTTGCAACTTTGTATATAGGCTAGGACACATGTATTCCATAAAACCCAGAAATGGTTTTGGAAAATTCCACTTAGAGATAGTTTAATTAAATTAATTAATCATTTTTTAATGTTTTCCTAAGTCTAAACTTAGGGAAAATGATTAATTAAAGGGTATTAATTAAACTAAATGTGATTCTTCTAGATAAAAGTCATGGATCACCTCCAAGTTAATCTTATCCCTTGATTATGTTTTAATCTTTTCCGTTGAAGGTTCAACAGAAGAATACAAGAAGGAGGGTGAGGGGCCTATGGAAAACAACATTGTGACACTTGAGCCATTGAGCATTTTTGAATTTGTGTAAGGAGACACAGCTTTTGATCAAGGATCAAATCACTAGGGCAGGGTTTGCTAAGTGATTGTGATTCAGTGATCAGATCCAGAGAGGGGCAGAAGCAGAGATTGGTTAGTTGGACCAAGAGTACATTTCAGAGTGAGACAACATTTACGCAAAAGAGTTCCTGCAGAGAATCACGTAGAACCAACATAGTGTCTCTTGGAGTCAGTCCGAAGATAGCTAGAGGTTGGGGTTTCTATGCCAAGAGAGCCAAAATCCAGCCCTTGATCAGCTAGATCAGTTGTAGAGCAAGGTGACGTAGTTCCTCCAGCTTGCCCATGCAGGCTTACGCAGTACAACGTAGGAAATCACACAGAGGAAGTGAGGGCTTCACTTACGCTGACAGATCAACCAGAGACTTGTTGAGTGAGGTATATCTCACCTTTCTCACCAGGTTGTGTAGATTTCTCTGAAGGGTTTTGCTGGATGTGGGCACTAGAGTTGTATTCAAGATTCTGTTGTTTAATAATACAAACCCTCAGATCTACTGCACTAGTTTTTCCAAGTTGGGTTTTTTTGGGGACTTAGTCCAAAAATAACTGTCACATGTAGCACTTAGATTTATTTCCGCAACATTATTTGTGTAGACTGCTTCATAAATTACTTTGATATTTCACAGTAATGAAATAATTATGTAACATAATAGAAGAAGTAATTCAGATTTGTTGCAATAGGAATCCGAATCTAGGATTTTTCATAGACAATAGTGTTGAGTTGGCATTGACCAACTTGGATCTTAACGAGCCAATGCTAGAGCCTATCACTTTTGATGATGTTGATACTATTGAGGGGTGATCCTCCACACCAGTAGATGCAGAGATTACATTGGATACAGAGGAGGAGGATGCCGTAGAGGATGTTGAAATATGTAACTAGGTTCGGTCTTCATAATGACATATGTAATCATGATTTTATACATTTGATGAAAAGAGAAAAAGAGATTATTTTTTCATTCTTGATACATGGGTTTCATGCTCAAGGTAGATTTATTTGTAAGTCAAGCACCCATTGAGTGCTTTTAGGTTTGTCATAGAATTATGAAGTCAAAAGAGTCATTGTCATACATGTAAGACCCCTTTGGGCATGTTGTATCTTGTAAAGGAAATTTTTGTAGAATAAAAAATGTCATAAAGACCCACCAAGACCTTGTCAAGCAAGTTGATCTACATGAAAGATCAAGTCAGCCTCATGGAAGCAATTCGTACCATTGGAAAGCGTATATATAAGAAGGATCTCAAACTCATTTGGACATAAGAAGCAAGTTCGATCTCCATAAGAAAGAAGTAACAAGAACAAAAGAAAAGGACAAAAATCAAGAATAAGAAGAAAATAAGCGAGATCAAAGTTTTGGACCTCTCTCTCTCTCTCTTGTGTGAGCGGTTTTCCTCTCAAAAGGAGAGGTTTTGGCCTTGGCTAGCAGCTTACATTTTGTGTCCTCTTATCTCTTTGATCTTCATTGCTTGGTAGCTGTTTGATGATAGAAAACACAATAACAATCAAGTTCAAGTAAGGAACTATCAAACACAATAACATCACAAGCAATTATCAAAGTAAGGAAATCACCTAATCTAGCTACCCCTAGATTTCTCACCATGGTATCAGAGCTAAGGTGACTACAACAGGGAAAGACAACTTGAAGAAGAGCATCTAATTGAAGAAGGATACATAAGGGCTGATCGAACTAAGGAGCATCGAAAAGGACAATCCATGACATCACAAGGATCACATCATCAGAATTCTTGGAAAAAGAAAAAAGACCTCAAAAGCCTTACCTCCATTGAAAGGAATCTACATTTGAAGTACCTTAGGAAGCGTCCACATCCTACATTATCATCCAAGGAAGCAAGAAGAAGCATTGCCATCATCATCAGAAACATCAAGGTGATCTCCCTCACATTGAAGCAAAGATTACATCTCAAATATCCTTGAAGAAGATCATCAAGGAAGCGACATCATCAAGAAGGCATGAAGTTGAAGATATCATCATCTAGGAGAATCTTCACTTGACAAGTAAATATCCTTACATATATGTTTGAATCTACTATTAAAATGACTTCATTCTACAAGGAGAGCAACAAACTGGTTGGGTCATCAAATTTCCTTGCATGGAAGAAAAGGATAGATTTGAACCTCATAGAGAATGAAGTTGTTGAATATATAAAGGGCTCTATCTCGAAACCACTCTATCTCAAAACCATTTCAAAAACAAGCTCAAGAATTATCAAAGTATATAAAAAGGGGAAATAAGGGCTCAAAGAATCCTTATATAATCAATCAAGGATTCACTCATCCCTTATGTAGCAAAGATGGAGGCATCTGAAGAAATTTATGAAAAGTTGGTAGAATTGTTTTTTGTAATCACTACAGGAGAAGTCATATCATTGAGAATTGAATTATACAAAATGAAGGTATCAAAGGAAGAAGGGATAGCGTCATTCCTTATGAGGGTGTCACAAATAAGAGACCAAGTACAAGAACTAGGACAAATAATGTCTGATAAAGAAATGACCACCTTTGTGCTCAATGCACTACCTGATGAACGGGGTAACTTTGTATCAAGTATCTATGGAAAGAAGGAAGCCACTCCATTCAGTGAACTTTGGTCATTATGTAAGATTGAAGAAACTAGGTCGAAGGCAAAGAGAAATGCTGGATGAAATGAGGCAGTTCAAGCGTATGTTGCCATGGCTAGGAAAAAAAAGAAAGTTTGGAAAGTTTGATTCTCAGAAAAAGAAGAAGATCGATATGTCAGAGATATAATGTTACGAGTGTAATGAATATGGGCACTACAAAAGGAATTGCCCCAAACTCAAGAAAGACAACAAGATTAGAAAGGAAAGAAATGAAGCCCATATCACCGAGGAAGTAGAAGAACCTGAAAATAAGAAATCGAAGGAGGAAGTGAAAGTTCTCTACTATGTCTAAGATAATCTCGGTTATTTTCAGTTATAGAAAATGATAGGAAGCATCACATGTATGATATAATGCATTAAAAACAAGATAGAGATGGCATCATCATAGAAGCATGGAAGGATAGCGGAAGTAGAAAGTCTACATGGTTATAAGTCATCATGATAGAAATGGCATCTCCATTGAAAGCATATAAGGACAACGGAGTAGAACTATATATGGTTGGAGGAAAGTCATCTAGCAAGATAGAAGATCAAGAAAGGTCATCATACATCATAATTATTAGAAAGGAGCATTTGTAGAGTAAGGATCATCGAGATCCTCCAGAAGCATCTTTATCCACTTGGAAGAAGCAAGTGTCTCACTGATTGTCTACATTCCACCTTGTGTGGGATCCATTGTTTAAGAAGGATGATGGTATGATGACAAAGGAGTGCAACATGTCAAGTTGGTTGACGTACTTTCATCTTCAAGCAAGGAAAGAAAGCTGCCGAAGGAAGTCTAGATGACCACATGAAAGAAGAGGTATGTATATATTTGGTAATAAATAGATAAAGTCATGTCATCATATGGTTGCAACGAGAATGGTTGAATGCTCTATTTCATGTGCATGATCGAAGGAGGAGGATTTCTTCCATTAGAATGATGCATGAAGGCATGTAGGCAATGTGCTTTGAACTCTTCTACATATTGATAAGATGAAATCAACATAACATGACCTCATATGGAAGATGAGGTGGTTGAAAATTATGGTTCCTATAATGAAGGAACTATGTATAGAAGTTCTTGGGGGAGCAATATTGGAAGAAAAGAAGAAGAGGAAAGATGCAACTACAGTCATGTAAGATAAGATGTGTGATCAACATCTGATAACTAGAAGGATTAGCTATGACATCTCCACAAAGAAGGTATGAAGACCTTAATATGTGTGCTAGAAAAGGAGAACCTTGGTAATGTATGTTTTGGAGATGGATTTATACATGTGCAAGATGTTGATGTTGCAAGAAGCAGACGTCATGAGGAAAGACCATCATAAAAAGGTAACTTTGATTTGATGTTCATTTTTTATTCTTGAAAACATCTGGTTGGGTTGAAACAGGGCTATCGAAAGCGAGTTATAGATGTCACCTACAACGAGTACTCTTGAGATTGGATGGAAGATCCTGAAAGAAACATAACTTGGAAGAGGTAGTTGTATGAAGGAAAAGTCAGATGTGGACTAGAAGATCACTTTTCGATGAAGAAAAGGATGACATGACTATTGGTTCAGCCCTATGGTTCGTTGAAGGAAAGTGATGGAGAAGATGGCTAATGACCTATGAAGAAGATCTAGAAGATGAAGGCTCCACGATGAAGAAGTTGAAGTTCATGACATCAAAAGGTGGAGCCCTACAACCTGCTGATAGTACCATAATCTCCACCAAAGAGCAGATAGATGCTATTGGAAACAAGTCCCTAGGTAAGAGGGAGCTTGGGTATATTCCATTTTTAGGAACGATTAGATCCTCCCTGGTTAAGAGGGAGTGACGGATATGGATCTCTACTTCATGTGTCATGCACTAGATCGAGACTATCAATAGTAAGTCTTAGTGAGGGCCATGAGGGAGAGATGGACACATCATTATTGTCTTCATGTTTGGAGGATTGGGTAAGCATCTGGTTTTCGATAGTCTTTGAGGATGTGGTAGGGCATCTAATAGGTAAGAGTAGTCGAAGAGGAAATTCCTCTAGGATGTGTTATTCCAAGACAGGAATGGTCCTAAAAGGACATACCCTGTGAACACTCGGGTGGGGTCTGTGCCTTGAGAGACAATGATGATGGTGTCTGTCAATCATTGGTCTCGCTAGCATTGTGCTCTGATCTTGTGGAGAGATAAAGTTGTTAGTCAAGGTCGTGCTATGTGACAATGCTGGTTGGTATGATGAGATGCTCTTGCATAAGCTAGGGAAGTAGCTTATGAGATGGCTTACCAATCCCACTCTTCTCATGAAAATTCTTCAGTTTGAGAATTTCCAAGTACCATTTATGGATTATCAATACCTCCCTAGTTAAGAGGGAGTGTTGAAATATGTAACTAGGTTCAGTCTTCATAATGACATATGTAATCATGATTTTATGTATTTGATGAAAAGAGAAAAATAGATTTATTATTTCATTCTTGATGCATGGGTTTCATAGCACAAGCTGATATCAAGCCGATATCCTTCATCTCAAACTCTGAAGCAAGATCTCTCTTGCAGCCCTCAATGAGTCTCTCTGCACCAATGATGACCAAGTTATCAACATACAACACCAGAATGAGAGGCTCCTCAACTACCACAATGAAGTATAGGTTCAGATCAGTCTCACTCTTTGTGAAACCCAACTGCTGGAAGTATCTATCAATCTGAGAGTACCAAACTCTAGGAGCTTGCTTCAGGCCATAGAGTGCCTTTTTCAATGTGCATACATGGGGCTCCTTCCCTTGCACCTCAAAGCCCTATGACTGCTCAATATAGACCTCCTCTTGAATGAAACCATTGAGAAAGACGGTTTTCACATCCATTTGGTGGATCTTCCAACCCATCTCTGCTGTAATCGATATAATGGAGCGAATAGATGTATACTGAGCTACGGGAGTGAAGGTCTCCTCATAGTCAACTCCCTCTACTTGTGAGAACCCTCGCCACAATCCGAGCCTTGAAGTTCTCGATTCTGCCATCTGCAACATGCTTTATCTTGTAGAGCCATCTGGAAGTAACAACTGATTTACGTTTAGGGCTCGACACTACCTCCCAAACATCGTTCTTCATAATAGAAGGATACTCCTCCATCATGGCCTCTCTCCAGACTTGCTGGTTGGTTGCCTCCTCATAAGTAGAAGGCTCGGAGTCAACAATGCTTGTTACCAAAGCCATGTAATTACAGAACCGCTCAGGTGGTTTACTCTCTCTAACTTTTGTCTCTTTGTCCCATCAACTGATGTGGCCTCGCGCAAGGTGTCCTGAAGCCACTTGGGCTTCCTCTTCCTTGAGCCTACTTCTCCCACTGGAGTGAAAGAATCATCATCATCATCAGAAACTTGAACTCCTGAAGGCCTGCCAACTGACCTCATAACTGTACCTGTGCCTATAGAAGTTGAAGTACCATGCGAGCTGTCCATCAGTGGACTACCCAGTGAAATGCTCTGTTAAAGCCCTGCATGCTGCCCGAAGATCCCGTCACCTGACTCTGAGAGCCACTGCTCATTGATAGACATGACATGGTAATGGATGTACCTCCTGATCCCTAACCTCCTGCACTCTGAGCACTGGATCCCTGTGACTGATTCAGCTGCTCCTGAGGGTCTGGTGACTCTAGATAATGCAACTCCCGTGACCTCCTGAAAGCCCTCTCCTCCTCGAACTTCACATCTCGCCTCACAGCCACTTTCCTCTGCGCAGGAATGTAAATCCGATAAGCTTTCGAGGTCTCGCTATAACCCACAAAGATGCCCTTGTCTGTAGTACGTTCTAGCTTGGTTCTCTTCTCCTTGGGGACATAGGAATATGTAAGGCACCCAAAGATACGAAAGTACGTTCTAGCTTGGTTCTCTTCTCCTTGGGGACATAGGAATATGTAAGGCACCCAAAGATACGAAAGTGCCCAACATCAAGCTTCTTCCCAGAACAAGCCTCCTTAGGAGTCACATTCCCCAAGGCATGATGTTGACTCCTGTTCTGCAAGTAAACAACAGTGTTGCAGGCCTCTACCCACAAAAATAAAGGTAACCCCTGATCATGAAGCATGGCTTTTCCCTTACAATGTCTCTGTTCTTTCTCTCTGCCACCCCATTTTGCTGGGGCCCGGGGGTTGTAAGGAACTGTGAACTCCCTCCTAATGCCTGCCTCAGCACAAAAATCCACAAACTCACCAAGGGTATACTCACCTCCATTGTCCGACCTGAGGACCTTGATCTTCCTACCTATCTGGGTCTCCACAAGAGCTTTGAACTCTTGAAACTGCTTGAAGACCTCACTCTTGGTCTCTAAGAAATAAATCCGGGTCTTCCTAGAGTGGTCATCAATGAATAAAACATAATAGTAATAGCCACTCAAGGATACATGAGACATTTGACCACTCACATCGGTATGAATCAAGTCAAGGATCCCTATCGCTTTGCTGTCACTGTTGGGAAAAGCGGTTTTGGCAAACTTCCCCATAGCACATCATCTACATATATCAAGGTGATCAGAACTGAAATCTGGCACACCAGTGGTGATCTCCCGCAATGTCCTCAAGGCCCCATGATATATGTGACCCATCCTGTGATGCCAAATCTCACACAACTCTGAACTGCTAGATCTGTTGTCGGTCCTGTCTTTGGTGCTGCCACTCATTGCCATCAGGGGCTGGATTGAGAACCTGTACACCTTAGCATGGCGCACACCCATCACTCTAGCTGAAGAAGCTGGAGTTCCCCTAGGATATATAAGCACCTGTCCACTCCTAAACAACACCTCATACACCCTATCCTCAAGTGCTGAGATAGATATCAGGTTCTTCTTCATTCCAGGCACATATAGAACATTTGACACTTTCAAGGGAGGTTTGGGTTCCCTATCAAATGTCAATGTTCCCACACCAACTGCTCTAACAATGCTGTCATCACCAAGTACTACCTCCATATCGGTATCACTCTCTGAAAGCTCTGTGAAGTACTCGCTGACTGCTGTCATATGACGAGAAGCTCCACTGTCAACATACCAAATACCAGAAGATGCTCTGCGAGTAGTGGAGAGTGCACACTCCCTCTGAACTTGTATTGGAGGCCTCACAAGCTATGAAGCCAAACTCCCGATCAAAGCTCTTTGAGAAGCCCTCTATCTCTGCAGATGTTGCCATGGTTTTCTCTTTCCCTTTCTTGTTCTTCTTCTCCGGACACACAACAACATAGTGTCCCATATTTTGGCAATTCCAACATTTGACTTTGGAATAGTCCTTCTCTTTGTCCTGCTGCTTACCTTTACCTTTGCGTTTGCCTCCACTGTTGGAAGCTCCCTTCTTTTCTTTGCCCTTCTTGCCTCTTGCCATCAATGCCACATTGTCATCCTCCTCCCCCTGTATGGCTGCCCCAAGATGGTTCTTCCTGATCTCATTCTGAATGCAATCATCCAACAACCTCTCCCATCTGGGAAGGTTCTCACGTGCAACAATGCCATCCACAGAACTCTCCCAAGTCTTGGGAAGACCATTCAAAGCAATCCTCACCAAATCAGTGGGTGCCATGGTCTCTCCTACGACTGCCAACTCTCTCTCGCTGAAGTGATCTTTGTGAGGTATGCTATAGCACTGTCAGTCTTAGCCATTTTATGGCCTTCAATTTCTCCTTTAGGACCATCTTTTTGTTCTCATTTGAGCTCTGGTAAAGGCTGGTCAAGGTTGTCCACATTTCATGTGCATAGGTCTTTTCTCTCACATGAGGAATGACATGATCTTTGATTCCATCTAGAACCAGTCTTTTTGCCTTAGCATTCTTTTTGTTAAACTCTGCCAACTGTACAGGGTCAGCAGGTACTGCTACTGGGTGCTGTGTGGTATGCACCATAATGCCCCATACTTCTACTTCCTCAAAGATGCTCTAGATTCTCTCCCTCCATGCACTGTAGCTACTCTGCCCATCTAACCTGTCTTCTACTCTCAAACCCAAAGAATGCCCCATATTTCTACTTCCTCAAAGATGCTCTAGATTCTCTCCCTCCATGCACTGTAGCTACTCTGCCCATCTAACCTCTCTTCTACTCTCAAACCCAAAGACATGTTTCACTATCGTAAGAAATTGAAATTTACAAATCTGGGTAAAGGTTTCTATTTTCTGTGTAAAAATCAGCTGCTTGTAATTTTTCACTTGTCCCAAACTGCACTTTTTAGCCAGCCAAGCTTTGATACCATGAAGAATTTCAACCCCCACTCCGGTTATCAGTTTTCCTTATCACACCATGCATATAGTTTTAAATCCAAGACAGATAAAAATACTAAACTCTGGAAATGACAGAAATTTCCGAAAACACAAATTTGGAGATTTTACCATTGCTAGAAAATGTAGAAATAAAACACAACAAAAATATAATAGCCACACACAGAAAATGACAGTGATTTTTGGTCAATGTGACCCTGAAAAACCCCCCCTACAACTCTTGGGGAAAACTAGTTTGACAGCTCTTCTTGATTTCTGAAAATGCTTTTACAGAGAGACTGAAATACACAGTAAAAATTCTAGCAACCACAATTCACTGCTTATCTCGATTTCTGTGCTTGAACTCCGCCTCGGAAAATGTGCCAATCAGCGAACTGTCAAAACATAAATTTTTACAACAATAAATACCAGTATTAAATGCTATACAACCTACCTCGAAAACTGTGCCCATAAGTCATTGTACAGTTGTATTGTTGTACGAAAATTACAATAGTCCCTTGTCCCTCAAAATCCATGCCCAACTCAGCCTTGAAATTCGTGCTGTCAGCTGTTGTTCTCTCGAAAATTGTGTTGTACGGTCCTCGAAATGTGTGCCAAACGCTGTTGAACAAAATTTGCCTTGGAAAGCATGCCAATGAATATTGTGCAAATTTGCTGCCTTGAAATGCGTGCAAACTCTAGCTGTTGTACAGACTGCTGAAATGTCTCCTTGCTGCCCTCTTCAACTTCTCCTTGCTCTCTCTTCTCTTTTCTCTCAAAACCTCATGAAAGACTAAATTGATCTTCTCTTCTTCTCCTCCTCTTTTACCCTAAATGACCTTTTGGGTAACCCTAAGATCTAATGGCTGAGATTCATTTAGATCTAGGGATGAGAATAAATGTGCATTTAATTCTCACTTTCTATTTTTTAACTCACCCACTTAAATAATGACCCACTTAGCCTTTTATTTCCAAAGTCACTTTTTCACTTTCTAATTTCTCATTGACTTTAATAAAGTCACTTTAAAATTAGAATGTAACTTTATCACTTATAAAATCACTTTAAAATTAAATTGACTTTACCACTTATAAAGTCACTTTAGGAGAAAAGTACAATTAAATTTGGACACTTTTCCCTAGGCGAAAGATCAAAGCCTTAGGGAACCACTTGTCCTCTGATACCCAAATTTTAACATTATATATATTAATAAAAAAATATATAATGTGTTCTATTTCAGGGGGTTTACGTGTCCTGTGTCCCCGTGTTAGGTGACTTAGCTATCCATGCTTTGTTGTTGTCTCCTCTTCCCTTGAAAGTCACCCATTCCCATCTTTAAGGGCGTTGTCTCCAAGGCATGGTTAGCCATTGAAAAACTTCAGCTCTGTTTAGGTGAAAGGCCCATCAACACGTGAGGGTTGAATGGTAATATGGAAATTTACTTCCCTGCAATCTTCCAACCTAAGTCACCAGATTTGTACTTGCCCCCCACTTGTTGCAAATCTAGCATGTCAAACATGATTCACTGCTGACACGTGTTTGATTCGTTGTTGGTGCGTGCTCGAATTTCAGGATTCATGTCAGGAAGGAGTCCAATTCGTGCCTAGAGAGAATAGAGATTTTCGGACACGTGTCCACCAAAAAGTGATCCATGGGCTTGATAAAAGCTAGAATTGGGTTGCATTTGTCCATTTGCATTTGCTGTTTGGGCGCTATGGGACCGTGGGAGTAAGTAATAAAGGAGATAGGAGTTTTTTGGAGGTGATTCAAGCTACAGGTAAGTGGATTTCCCTTCCATTTTTTTTTTTTTTTTATAGTTTTGCTACAACAGTCTACCTGTCTATTTTGTTTACATACATAACCGTATAGCAATGCATTTTTTCTTTATTTTTACAACATTCATGGCCCAATCAAAGGCAACAGGGAAGGGGCAAAAGAAGGGGAAGAATGTCCCAATTGGTAATGCCCCCGCTCCCTTGCTTTTTCTCTTTCAATTTCATCGGGGTTTGCCAATCTAGGGTAGAGACAATGTTGTATGTGCACACCAACCTTCGTCTTATTTACAGGCAGAGGGAGTAGTCGTTGAAGGGAAAGACAAATATATGGGTTGTATTTCTTGATAATATGGGTTTGGGCACAAGTGTTGAGTTGGCATTGGCCAACTTGGATCTTAATGAGCTAGTGCTAGAGAGTCTCACCTTTTCTGATGGTGATACTCTTGAGAGGTGTTCCTCCACAACAACAGATGCAAATATTACATTGGATATATAGGAGGATGTAGAAGAGAGTAGTGGTGGTACTAATGTTGATTTTGATGTTGATGAGCTATAGGCATAGCCTATAGCCTCCTGGCAACAACCAATGAGATTCTTCCTTCCTGTTCTTGTGGTTTTGGGTTCTAATGTCTACCTTGTTTTGTATTTTTTATTTTCCATCGGCATTCCTAGTCAGGAGTCTTCAGGACTAATTACCTATGTAATAAATTCTGATTTTGACGACTTAATGAGAAAATGAGAGTTTATGGTTAATTTCTTGTACTTGTCCAATGTCAATTTATCGTATTCGTCATTGATGTAGTAGTTACTAGTAAGTGCTTGTTGTAAACTTGTATGATTGATTAATTGCGATTTTATGCATAATGTTACAATGTACATGTATGATTGAATTTATATCTTCGCGTGAATTTGTGTAATATATATATATATATCTCATGTTTTGGAGGGTCTTCGTGTCCTGTGTTAGACTTTCACATTTACATGTCTTGCGTGTCCCATATCCCTGTGTTAGGTGACTTAGCTTGCAACCTTTTGTCCTTGATTGGAATGGTTTGGCGGCCTTCATAGTATCTACTTGACTTTTAAGTGGATTGAAAATCACCTTATTCCTACAAGTTGATCTTCCCTTCCTGAAAATTTGGTCGCCCCAAGATGCTTTGCAACAATATTGTGAGCATTAGGTGTGGTGAAAACTTTGTAACATAACTTGCCACATAGTTCAAGGGCATGAGGCCTTCACAAAAAATCAATAGCTTTTACTTCCAAATAGTGGCTTTTACATAAAATACCAAACTTTGCATTCTTTATAAGACCATTGTTTACCATTTTTGTTTCTACGTACCTTTTTTCACGTCTCTTGAAGTGATTTTTATAACTAGTATGACCTAGGCTTCTTCCCTTAAGATTTTTGAAGGAATTTGCTACTACAATCAGTTGTCCTATGTGGCCCTTGTTTTCACCAATGGTCTGTTCCATATACACTATTGTGTAGTCCTTGAACTGAGGGTGAGTTTCCAGAGTGACCTCAATTGGTTTGTCATGTGTAGTTCTAATGAGTTTGTCTAGTAATCCTTAATTCTTGGAGTACTCTACTAAGAGGTGGGCTGTCCAATCTCTCAAGAATGTGTCATGCTCAACATTCTCTTCATATCTTGACTCATTAACTTGTAAGCTGTTACTTGTACTTCTATAAGATGCCATGCAAATTACTTTGCCTTGTTTGGGTGTGACCTCCATTTGCTTGGTTATTACGATTAGGGGACTGAACATTAATCATGCCTCTTAGTACTACCTTGCTAGCATTTGGGTCTCGGAATTTGGTTTCCATTGCTTGGAAATTCATTATGAATCTTCCCAGCGATTACAATGATTGTACTTCTAACACCACATTAGTATCTACCAATTCGATCACTTAAAAATCATCAGTAAGTGTAGACTTACCAAGTGTAGTGCTTAATTGTGGCACTACCTGTGTGCATGTCATACGATACTCATCAACGATCTTCACTTCGAAGCCCGCAAATTTTTGGGCAGGGATGCCTCTCCTTACCACCGCAACTACATCAATAAAGTTGTATATTGCTCCACCATCTATCAATGCTATGATTCGTTGCCGTTATATGGAACCCTTGATTTTTCAGGGGTGATATTTAGGTACTCCTGAGGGAGTGGCAATAATACCTCCTCCAATTCTTAGACGTCGCTTCTTAGCCTCTTTCAGGGATGGTTCTTCGCAAATGCTAGGCTCCTTGCCTGGTGTATGTGTTGTATCACTCTCATTGTCGCCATCGGGCAATATTTCAATGGAGTGAATCTTTCCCTTTTACAAGCATCAAATTGAGCTCCCACAACTCTTTGCAAGTAAACAAAGCTTCTTTCTCCTAAGTTCGTTTCGAGTTTTGTCATCCAACTGATGCTTCTTAGCTTCATCTTCCAGAGATGTCTTCTTGTCATTATCTTTTGGAGGGATTTGTGTTATGGGTGGAGTCTTTACTTTGGTGCTGCACCGCCCATATCTTGAGTCTTAGTGATGGCACCTCATGTAATGTGGTAGGTTTGAAGGCCTTGACCCATCTGTGTAATGTTTCAGCTAGGACTTCTATGAAGAGCATGACTTGCCTTTGCACCAAGAGGTATGTTACCGTGACTGTTGTTCGTTCGAATTCTGCAATGTACTCATTTGGTGTCCCTGTTTATTTGATTTGTGCCAATTCTTTGAAATGCACGTTAGAATCCCTTCAATCAAAATGCTCTATCAATCTTTTTGTGAAGTCCATATAAGATGTTATCCTGGAGAATCCCAAAGTGACTAGTCCATGGTACCACCATTCGTGCGCTTGCCCTTCCAAATGTAAACTGGAAAATTGGATAACGTCTGCTTCCTACATGAGATTAAGTTGGAAATAGGTGTCCAACTTTTGTAACCAAGCCCTTGCTGAGCATTTTTATGACCCATCAAAAGAGGGGATGGACAACTTTCCTACCTTGCACATCAAATCCCGATGTTGTTATTCCTTGGGTCTATTTTGGTATTTGAGGTTCTTGTATTCTCTTATGGATAGGGCTGCTCATGTATTTTCTTCTAGTGCTGCATACTCCCGAAAGTACTCATTAAAGAGTCCATCTTGCTTTGCCGCTCCTTGAGTTGCCATTGTCTGATTATCTAAAAATTGAGGAAGTAAGGGTCTGTGACTTCTTCCACTAGTTACCCCATTGTTTGCTTGAGCAACAATATTGAAAGAGCCAGGATTCTGGCTGCTGCTCCCTTCAACAGTAGTCCTATTACGAGCATTAAAACTATTCTTTCCTAAACCATTTTTACATTGGACAATGAGCTGTGTCATTTGTTGTCGTCCTTGTATGAGCATATTAGTCATTTGTTGCTTCTCCAGAATTATTGCCTATAAGAGATCACTAGGCTCTTGTCCTCCTTGCCCTACTTTGTCTCCCATAGTTGAATGATGGGTATTCCTTTTTCTTCTCACTGTAATGTTGTAAGTATCTTTTGGAAGCATACAAGGCTCATGCACTCACAAGCTGCCAGGATGTACATCTCTGAGACTGCTGTAATAACCTAGGGTATTTTTTTTTTTGTCCTAGGGTTCTAATTCAAGTTAGGGCTTCCATCAAAATAGCAATAGAACTTCATGCATTCATACCATAACATATATTTCTACACACAATGCTGGTTAATAATAAAGATGTAATATTAATGGCAATCTAGTATGTCTTAATTCCACTACAAACAATAGTGACTGTTCAAATAGCCAATACTTCAACACAACACAATAACAAGTATACTGAACCAAATTCAATAGTTTAACTAAATTCAACTGTCATCTTATTATATTCTTCTAATCTATAGAATCTGACAATAACCTGGTTGACTGTACCTTAGAAAATAGGCTCGGATGCCTTCTTGAGGGTGTTTGCAGCTAGAGATGAAGGTTAAATACCTTCTTGAGGGTGTCCGCAGCCAGAGATGAAGCTTAGATGCCTTCCTGAGGGTGTCCGCAGCCAGAGATGAAGCTCGGATGCCTTCCTGTTGTGAATCACAACCATAGATGAGGGTCAGATGCTTTCTTGTAGTGAATCACAGTCAGGGATGAATCTCAGATGCCTCTTGTAGTGAACTGCAACCATAGGAGGGCCAAAATACAAGTCTACTGTCTCAAGAATGAATTCTGTCCTGTGTTCAAAAGCTAGTCTGCAACCTTGGAAGACTTGGATGTTGGTCCAAATCCACTTTTCTGACTAGGCAACCGAGATATATCTTGCCACCTTTTTCTGCCCAGAAGTGCGTGCCTGTGAATGTGTAAGTGGGGACATGAATTATTCAACAGACTTCGGATGTGAGTCCTCCTTAAATAGATTAATACTCAGACAAACATCCAAACTGAGTTAGAGCCTCCTTGATTCAGATCAAGGGGATTTTGTGACTAAAGGATGCTTTGATTGATCTTCGCTCCAATAGAGGCCATGAAAAGGACTTCATTTTGATCACCGAAAACTACTTCAGACGAAACCCGAGCTACTCAAGATTAACCTGTACCAAGACTAGATAAAATCTTTAATTTTCTCAAACCATAACTACTCCCATGACCTGTGCCAGAACAAGAAGGGTGACTAGGTAGGGTGAGATCACCTCCATCGAAAGTAGTCAAATAAGAGAAAGGGGTCTTAAAACCCTCAAAGCCTCAGTCTCAAAGAAAAACAAAGACAATCAATCCAAATCAATGATGATCAAAATGATTCTAACTCCCTTGTATTTATAGATTTTCTTGTGGGTGTTTCTCCTCAATGAATTGAGAGGGTTCTTGGAAACCCCAAACTTTGGGCTTTTTTGCCTTAACAGCCCCAATATTTATCCCATGTTGCCGAAACATTTGGTAACTGGGGTTTCACCCTTTATCAAAGACTATAGCCTATGGGGATTGATGGGCTTACTTATCCCTTGGGGCAATTAATCGATTGGGGACATTGCAGTAAACTGTAAGCACAAAGTAGATGCACCCATTGTTAGCTCAGTGCAATCTACTATCACTTAAGGTCAACTTCTACAATGCCACAGGGAGTATCACTATCTGCACACATTTTACCAACAATCTTAAAGGACCAGTGCCTAAAAACACTAAGTATGATGCAGGTTAGGAGTTAAATGAAATAGAATGCTGTATTTGATATATGATATACAATCACAGAAAATACAATCCAATAAACAAAACTAAGTCAAAATACTCAACAAATAGTTACATTTCATGCTTGAGAGTGAGGGGAAGGTTCAAATACTGAGTGTATGACTTATCCTTGATTGCCACTTCCTTTATAAGCTGATTTGGACAAGCTTACCGCCATCCTACACTTTCAAATCTACAAAATAACTAGAAAATGCATAAATGCCAGGTTTGTGGTCTCCTTGAAGCAATTCACTAGGATGATGGATCCTTGAGTGTTTGAGCTTGGGAACCGAAATATGAGTGAAGATGCCCCAACTATGATAAAAATACAAGTAATCATCCAAGCCTGTATGAATTAGAGGTCCAATATCCGTAGTGTAAAAATTGCAAAGTGCCCTAATCAGGATAAATATTTTTGCATCACTTAGGGAAGATTTAAACCAATGTGGAAAAAGTCGAAGTCGAGATTAAATCGGCAAGGGTCCAAAAGTTGAAAAACTCGATAAAGTTAGGAGTTTTTTGAAAAAGTCGGCAAAACTAAAAAAATACAAAAATATTCATTTTTGGAAAAAATTCTGATTTTTTCAAAAAAAAAAAAATTATTAAAGAAACTACCTCACTCAAGATTTTTTCGAAAAAGTCGGCAAAAGGTCGGCCGATAAAGTCGGCTCCAGGAAAAATTCGGGATTTTTTCAAAAAGTTGGGACTTTTTGCCGACTTTTTCCACACTGATTTAAACACTTCCAAATATTGATAATATGCAAAATACACTTCAGAAATGTAACTAGGGCTCTAGGGAGTTAGAAATTATAGACAAGGAGCCTCACCAATCCTTGAGAAGGTGTTGCTGTAAATAAAATTCAGACCTGTGAAGACACCTTCAAAAGTCTCAAAGTGATGTTAGATAGACTTTAGAACATAAAACAAAAGGGTTTTTTTTTTTTTTTTTTTTCTTTGTTATTATATTTGGCCTTCAGAATCTTGATCATCAATATGGCTCAAATCCAAGAAAATTGTCTATATTAAAAAATGTAATATTTCAAATTTTTACTAGACAATAAATGAAAGATACTCCATGGTTTACTTTATATTTTTGATGATTAGAGTTTTCTATTTTTTGATGTTTATATTTTTAGGGTCATTCAATAATATGAATAAATAAAAGACAACAAGAAGAATTTTGTAGAAATGATTGGTTGCTAGAATAGGGCTTAAGTGCCTTATCTCTACTAGGGCTATTGGGGTCATGATGAATTCCATTGTAAGGTTGGTTATCCAATGCTTGTGGATTAAGGAAAAGAGGTAAAACCTAAGTTGCACGAAACGGGGAAACGGAAACGAGTTTCCGAAATGGGAAGCGATACGAAACACAACCTCCCCAAATCTCGGAAACGGGGAAACATGATATATATATATATTAGAACTTAGGACATTTAAGAAATGTTATGTGAAATCATGAAACATATATGATAAATTATAATTTATTACATTCAAAGCATAAACTATTACAAGTTACAAAACAATTAAAACAGACGCAAACCGAATTTTTTTTTTTTTAAACACAAGTTAAGTCACTTTAATTGGAAGGAAACGCAACCGTACGGCTTGGAAACACGCTTCCAGGCCATATGGTACGCGAAAACACATTTCCATTTCGTTTTTTGGGTGAAACGAGGGTGGGGCCCACGTTTCCTGCAACATAGGGTAAAACCCTAGAAGTTAAAATTAACTCTTTGTCTCATCAAGACAAGATATGAAACGAAGCCCTACTAAAAGGACTCCCTCTAGAGGGGAAATCCTTCAACCATGAGATCATATATGGAATGAAATAAAATCAAACCTTTGTTGAGGAACCTTAGCTATCGCCCAACAAAGAGTTTAAATCTTTGTCTCACACAAAGGAGAAATGGGAGATAAACCCTAGATGTCTCCCTCCAATTCAAAAATTTACCTTCAAATGGATTGATATTTATAGTTTGATTTTACATTGCTTCAAACCCTCAAAAAGAGGTGACATTAGTTCGATTTGCCTTAGAGAGCAGCCAATTTAGCCTAGAAGTCCAATATCCCCTTGAATTTTGACTTGAATTTGCTTGGAGGAAAATTAGAAAGCCTTAGGAGGCTCCATAGCTTCATATTCTTGCTCAATGTTCCTCTTCTTTGACCATTTTTATCTCCAACAGCTAGGAAAAAGTGGATGCCTTCTATGATTTGGTCCAAATTTGCTTGCTTTAATGATGTAAGTCTTTGCTTTGCTCGCTTATGATTTGGCCCTTGTTCCTCTTCTTTGACCATTTTTATCTCCAACAGCTAGGAAAAAGTGGATGCCTTCTATGACTTGGTCCAAAAATGCTTGCTTTAATGATGTAAGTCTTTGTTTTGCTCGCTTATGATTTGGCCATAGTCCATTTGAGTGACTTTGACTTGAAGTGTTCCTTTCCTTGCTCATGAGATGTGCCATGTTGCTCCTTTAACCCATCAGGTCTTCCCAAAGAGAAATCACCCTACTTGAAATGGAGAAAAATGTTGAAATGGTTCTTTTGGGAGGTGCTTTGAGTGCTTCCACTTGGAGATGATTTGGTTTGACTTGGAGAGTGCAATGGGCCTTCCTTTTGCTTTGGAGGATATGGGACGTTGTCTAGGGCAGAGAAATTGCTTCCTGAACTATGGCACTGCGTGAAGAATGATGACCATGGTCAAAGAGGTGTGCATACATAAGAAATAGTCCATGTGGGAAAATAAAAATAGGTGCACTAGCATAATAATAAGATGGGTGTTTCCACCCTTACATGGTGCAATCACCTGTACATGGCTAATACAATAAGTGTTCCTTTAAGCCATGTGTCCAAATAGATCCACCTCCATGTTGCTTGCATATCAATGCCAGGGCAGAAGCATGTCCATCAAGGCAGGGAATTATCATGCACCAGAGGGAAGTAAGCAAAACCATAAAACCAAACACCATGAAGATGAACGAAAATGACGGTTCATGGCTGTCAAACCAGGGGGATGTAGGATACACTTTTACACTTCATCCGACATTGGCCTTACAGGGTCATAAATTGCTCACATTTGGGCTTACAAATGGCGTGCTTGAAAATTTTGGGGTACCCCTGCTGAAAGTGGTGTAACAGGCCCCATGAGTTAGAAAAGAAGAATAAAAGAATGAAAAAAAAAGGCATTTTTAAAAATTAAATTTTGAAAACTCCTGCCCATACATCTATGTGTGCACCATGTATATAAAATGTTTTCTTCCTCTGCTTAAATATAGATATGCCATTTCCCTATTTCTGGAAATTTTGTAGGTGCCAGTTCTGAAGCCTGGGCCCTGTACTATATCTGAAACTTGTACCTGTTTCCCTTTTTCAACTGGCCTATATTGAAGCTTATTAATTGTAACTTTTCTGAAACTTTAGTTTGGAAATTAAGTCAATACTCTCTTGTTTATGTATACGTTAATGAAAATCATGGTTATTATCACCACCTTTCTTTTCTGAAAATTACATTGGATAAAAAAACTGCTGTGTACAATATATTGGCTGACAAAGCAAAAAAATGTGAAGTCATAAAATGCAAATTCATTTGGAAAAAAAAGATATTATGAACTTATAGAATCCAATGACCATATCAAAATATGAATTGTTTGACAATATTACAAGATTTCAAAGGAAAAAAAGATTAAGACGATAGTCTTGTCTGCAAGTGTTAAGTCATAAAATGCATACTCATTTGGAAAAAAAAGATATTATGAACTTATAGAATCCAATGACCATATCAAAATATGAAATGTTTGACAATATTACAAGATTTCAAAGGAAAAAAAGGATTAAGACGATAGTCTTGTCTGCAAGTGTTACTCGACGTAAGCAGATTTGGGACGATATCTAATCTGTGGTCATCAGGATTGGTTTAGAATTTCCTTTTTATATTATAGTTTCTAATTGTCATTGAGAGCTTCCTTGTATGAAACTTAAAATAACGTTGGAAAACTTTAGCATATGACTAAATAAATCTGATCTCAACTAGGGAAAAAATAAAAATAAGGTGAAATTTAGAGATATTTGCTTTAAGTTGATTGTCACTGGGTACTATTTGTACGTTGAATAATGAGGTGTTCAAGAGCACAATAAGGGTGGGAAGATTCTATCACTAATGTTACATGACAACAAAAAACAGATCAAATAACAAATAAATAACTACGCGTATGCATACATATGTTTCAGCACCTAACAAATTAAACCAGTGTAGATCCATCTTAAACCCAGATCTATCAAGCACCAAGAGGGATTAAATTTCTAGTGTAGTTTTTTTAATCTTTTAATACAAGGATCTAATACATGACATCCAATTAAATGATAAAAAATTTGCACATTAAGAAATTTGATCCATCACGGTGCTTTATAGTTCTGGGCTTAAGATGAGTCTACACTGGTTTAATTTCAAACTTTCTTATGAATAATAATACATTGCATAGAGAAATGTTATAACATGTATTTTAATCTATAAGAGAAGATTATTAATGTCCATGAATGACCACAAAAGTATGATGAGACTCATCATACAATCCAGTATAAGAAAAATATCTATGCAACTATGCTAAATATACTGTCTACTTTCAAGTTGTATGATAGTTCCATGCATTGACAGATAGGAGATGAGAATCGACAATCACTGTATCTAATCGACAAGTCAAGGAAACGAAAGCTGGAAGGAGCTCGTGTCAATTTTCCAGGTGAAAATTCTGGTTACATTTTTTGCTTGTAAATGTAGGATTATTCAGCACACTGCTGTTGTGAACAGTCCATATGATTGTCATATTGCTTTTGGGTTACATCAAGTTGAGATTCATTTTGTGTAGACAGGTGTTTTATGTGTAATAGGCGTTGTTGATTGGCTTTCTGCTTAATTTATTGTACAACAGAGTAATTTATTAAAAATGACTTGAAGGTTTAACTTGAAAGATGGCAACCAGTGTTGTTGCCGAGTGACAATAGAGGAGTAAAGGGACTTATTGCAATAAATATTAGATAAGTGCACATGGTTTGAGGAGTTACCGGTCATTCTTACTTTTATGCAGAAATTACAGCCTACCCATCACCATTGAAGAGGAAATATCGGTGAATTTAGTCTCGATTTTTGTTGTTGTTAATGTTGACATTTAGAAGGAACTGTGGAAAGTTCTGCAAATATGAAAAAATTCTTTTTACAATTTTTTTTAAATAACTTGCACTTTAGTGAATAGAGTTCCATGAGGGAAATATCTAAAGTCAATTATTTTTATGTTCTCATCAGGCTTAGCATTAAGGATGTAGTAGACTTATATTAATAAGTATTATATTGATGATCTATTGCTGGGAGAGGTAGAAGGAGGGGAAGTTCTAGGAGAAGCTGGGAGGACGAAATTTATTGTTTCTGGGCTCTATCTCTCTCACACGTGCGAAAGTCTAAGATTTCTAGGTTGCAGAAACAGGCGAAATTGCGGGTTTGAGTTGTTGGAGAATGAAGTGCAGAATCTGTAGCTGGAAGAGGGAACAATCCTTTTCTAGATCTTGTTGAACTTAGGAGAGTTGTCTTGCTCTATGTAGGTCTCTGATGGAGGCTGTATTCGGGTTTCCAAGAAGCTGCAGTAGCAAAGTAGTAGGGCGGAAGTTGCAGGTCGAGTAGCAGTAGTTGGGAAGTCGAAGTTGTAGGTTAAGTAGCTGTGCTGAAGCTAGCAGGTCGAAGTTGCAAAGAAGCAGTTTGGTGCAGATTTAAAGGACTAGAGGAAGGGCTGACTTGGTATTGAGAGAAGGACTTGGTCTAAGGATTGGGTCATTGTGTCTCATTTGCGGAAAATACTAAGAACAGAAGAGTTTCCGGGCTTTCCCATTGGAGGGGTTTTGCCCTGGCCGAGAGCATATATCTGTGTCCTCTTTTTTTGTTGCTATTTCTTGATATCATTTGATGAAAAGATATAACTAAAGAACACAAGAAGATAACTGAAGATTCACAAGCAAGTATCAAGGTCAAGAAAATAAAATTAATATTGCTGCCACTTTACATTTTCTAGCATAGAATCAGAGCTAAGGTGAGCAAGGAAGGCAGTTGGAAGGACACTGGAAGGAGTTACTTGTCAAGGGGAAGGGAAGAGGAAACTCTCAAAGCCTAAAAGAGACTACAAAGAAAAATTATCTCTTGAAGGAATCTGGTCAAAGACTCATTGGTGAAAGATCTTTTGATCTAGGGTTTCTATAGTAAAGGAGAAGATCAAAGACTACATCTCACAAGAAAGGAATTAATCTCGCAAGAGGATGTGTACTTGGAAGGCATCAATCTTGGAAGTTGTTGGTGGAAGAATCCTAGGGAGCATCTTTCAAGGAAATCTCCTCAAAAGATCTTGAAGGCATCAAGAAAGTTGGGGACATCTTCAAAAGGAATTGTGGTATTCAAGTAAGTATCATACTATTACATAATGGCTAAATGTTCATGTCATGTAAGTTGTTTCTGCAAGGAGAGCGATAAACTCATTGGGGCATCAAATTTATTTGGCATGGAAGATGAGGATTGACTTGATACTGACAAAACAAGAACTGATGGACTTGTGCCCCTGGGAAAATTATTGAACCAACAAAAGAAAGGACACAAGAAACATTGAGGTACAAGAAGGGGGAAGTAAGGGCACAAAGTATCATAATCGAATAAATTAAGGATTCTCTTGTTCCTCTTGTGGCAAATCTAAAAACTTCCAATGCAATGTATGGTAAACTAGTGAATTTGTACTCTGTAAGTACAACAGGTCAAAAGATGTCTTTGTGGAACAAGTTATATAGAATGAAGAAATTGAAGGATGAGGATATGGCATCCTTCCTCATGAGAGTCTCTCAACTAAGAGACCATTTGCAAGGACTTGGGGAACCGATCACTGATTCCGAAGTGACCATATGTGTTGTAAATGCATTGCCACAAGAATGGAGCAACTTTGCAATAAGTATCTGTTAAAATTTGGGTACTAGAGGACAAGTGGTTCCCTAAGGCTTTGATCTTTGGCCTATGGAAAAGTGTCCAAATGTATTTAACTTTTTCTCCTAAAGTGACTTTATAAGTGGTAAAGTCAAATCTAATTTAAAAGTGACTTTACAAGTGATAAAGTTACAAAGTCTTATTTTAAAGTGACTTTATTAAAGTCAATCTGAAATTAGGAAGTGGAAATGTGACTATAAAAATAAAAGGCTAAGTGGGTCTGATTTAAGTGGGGTGAATTAAAAATTAGAAAGTGAGATTTAAATGCACATTTAATCTCAGCCCTAGAACTAAAACTATCTCAGTCACTGGATTTAGGGATTCCCCAAAAGTCACTTAGGGTTAGGTTAAAGGAGGAAAAGAAAAGAAAAGGCCATTCATTCTTTTCATGAGCAGATTGAGAGAGAAGAGAAGGAGAGCAAGGAGATTTTCTGAACAGTGAGTTGAAGGAGAGCAGAACCTTGGCACATATACCGAGGTAGCATTCAGCAAATCCATACAACAAGTCGACACATAGATCAATGCAAATTTTGGGCATGTTTTTCAAGGCAGAACCATACAACAACTTTGGCACGCATTCTTAGGCAGCCATACAACATTCTGGCACATATTTCGAGGTGAAGTTTTTGTTGTTTTCGTGGCACAATTTTTGAGTGAGACCGTATATATTGTTTCTATCCCTGTGCATGGAAATCGAGGCAGAAATTGTATATCATTTATTGTTGTCCCTCTGCATGCAAATCGAGGAGGTTGTACAACAACATTTATTGCTGTATTGCATGCAAATCGAGGAGGTTGTACAACAACATTTATTGCTGTATTGCATGCAAATCAAGGAGGCTGTACAATAGCATTTATTGCTGTGTTTCTGGGCACAAAAATCAAGGAGTCCGTACAACATTTATTGTTGTTCCTGTTTTACTATTGGCACAATTTCCGAGGCGAAGTTTAAGCATGGAAAACGAGATACGTTGTATTTTGTTTGGTTGCTGGAATTTTCTGTGTATTTCTGTTTCACTGTAAAAGCAAATTATCAGAAATAAAGAAGAACTCTCGAACTGGTTTTCCCCAATAGTTGTAGGGGTCTTTTCCAGGGTCATATTGACCAAAAATCAGTGTGTTAATTTTTTGTGTCGCTGAAATATTTTACCGTGATTTATTTATGCAATTTCCAGCACTGTGAAATTCCTGAATTTATGTTTTCAGAAAATTTATTTCATTTCCAGAATTTGAATGTATGATTATCGGAATGGGCATTTAACTTTATGGGAGTGATAAGGTGAAACTGAAAACCGGAGTGGGGTCGAAAATTTCTACATGGTATCAAAGGTTGGGTGGCTGAAAAGTGCAGTTTGGGACAACAAGTGAAAAGTTACAGCAAGCTATTTTCACACAGAAACTGAACCTTTACCACAGATTTGAAAACTTCAGTTTGTTAGGACAGCAAGCGTGTCTTTGGGCTTGAGGGTGGAGGATAGGTTGGATGGGCAGAGCAACTATAGTGCATGGAGGGAGAGAATCCAAAGCATCTTTGAGGAGGCAGGAGTCTAGGGCATAATGGTACATACCACACAACACCCAGTAGCAGCGCCTGCTGACCTTGTTCAACTGGCTGATTTTAACAAGAATGCCAAGGGAAAAAGACTGATTCTGGATGGTGTTAAAGACCATGTCATTCCTCATGTGAGAGGAAAGACATATGCACATGAGATGTGGACAGCCTTGACCAATCTTTACTAGAGCACCAATGAAAACAAAAAAATGGTCCTAAGGGAGAAGCTGAAGGCCATTAAAATGGCTAACACTGATGGTGTTACAACATACCTCACAAAGATCACTTCTGTGAGAGATGAGTTGGCTGCTGCTATTGAAGAGACCATTCCACCCACTGAGTTGGTGCGGATTACATTGAATGGCCTTCCCAAGACTTGGGAGTGTTTTGTGGATGGGATTGTTGCACGAGAGAACCTTCGCAGCTGGGAGAGGTTGTGGGATGATTGCATTTAGAATGAAATCAGAAAGAACCATCATGGGGTAGCCAAACAAGTAGAGGAGGATAACAATGTAGCATTGTTAGCAAGGGGCAAGAAGGGCAAAGGAAAGAAGCAAGCTTCCACAAGTGGTGATGGGGGCAAAGGCAAAAGCAATGGTAAGCAGGTGAACAAGGAGAAGGACTATTCCAAAGTTAAATGTTGGAATTGTCAGAAGTTGGGACACTATGCAGTTGTGTGTCCGGAGAAGAAGAAGAAGGGAAAGGACAAGACCATGGCAGCATCAACAGAGATAGAGGACTTTTCGGAGAGCTTTGACCGAGAGTTTCGGTTCATAGCTTGTGAGTCCACTAGTGCAGGATCACCTGCCACACAAGTTGAGAGGAAGTGTGCGCTTCCCTCCACTAGCAGAGCATCTTCAGGTATTTGGTATGTTGATAGTGGGGCTTCCCCACTAAAAGAGGTTGTGGGATGATTCCATTAAGAATGAAATCAGAAAGAACCATCTTGGGGCAGCCAAAGAGGTAGAGGAGGATGACAATGTAGCATTGTTAGCAAGGGGCAAGAAGGGCAAAGGAAAGAAGCAAGCTTCCACAAGTGGTGGTGGGGGCAAAGGAAAAGGTAACGGTAAGCAGGTGAACAAGGAGAAGGACTATTCCAAAGTTAAATGTTGGAATTGTCAGAAGTTGGGACATTATGTAGTTGTGTGTCCGGAGAAGAAGAAGGGAAAGGACATGACCATGGCAGTATCAACAGAGATAGAGCACTTTTCGGAGAGCTTTGATCGAGAGTTTGGGTTCGTAGCTTGTGAGTCCACTAGTGGAGGATCACCTGCCACACAGGTTGAGAGGAAGTGTGCACTTCCCTCCAATAGCGAAGCATCTTCAGGTATTTGTTATGTTGATAGTGGGGCTTCTCGGCGTATGACAGGAGTCCGTGAGTACTTCTCGGAGCTTTCAAAGAGTGGCACTGATATAGAGGTAGTACTCAGAGATGACAACATTGTTAGAGCAGTTGGTGTGGGGACATTGACATTTGATAGGGAACCCAAACCTCCCTTGAAATTTTCGGATGTTCTATATGTGTCAGGGATGAAGAAGAACCTTATATCTTTTTCAGCATTGGAAGACAGGGGGTATGAGGTATTGTTCAGGAGAGGACAGGTGCTTATATATCCCAGGGGCGCTTCAGCTGATTTAGCAACAGTGATTGGTGTACGCCATGCCAAGGTGTACAAGTTTTCATTTCAGCCTCTTATATCATTGAGTAGTAGTACCGACAGCAGAGCTAGCATTTCAGAGTTGTGCGAGATTTGGCACCGCAGGATGGGGCACATGTATCATGAGGACATTGCGGGAGATTACCACAGGTGTGCCAGATTTCAGTTCTGATCACCTTTATACATGTAGAGGATGTGCTATGGGGAAGTTTGCCAAATCCCCTTTTCCCAGTAGTGACAGCAGATCAGCAGGGATTCTTGATTTGATTCATACCGATGTGAGCGGTCAGATGTCTCATGCATCCTTGAGTGGATATGAGTTCTATGTTTTATTCATTGATGATCACTCCAGGAAGACTTGGATTTATTTCTTGAAGACCAAGAGTGAGGTTTTCAAGCGGTTTCAGGAGTGAAGAGCTCTTGTGGAGACTCAGACAGGTCGGAAGATCAAGTCCCTCAGGTCGGACAATGGAGGGGAGTATAACCTTGGTGAGTTTGTTGATTATTGTGCGGAGGCAGGCATCAGGAGGGAGTTCACGGTTCCTTACAACCCCCAGCAAAACGGGGTTGCAGAGAGGAAAAACAGATCCATCGTTGGGGCTGCCAAAGCCATGCTACATGATCAGGGGTTACCGTTATTTTTGTGGGCAGAGGCCTTTAACAGCGCTGTGTACTTACTACTTTCAAAACAGGAGTCCACATTGTGCCTTGGGGCATGTGACTCCGGAGGAGGCTTTTTCTGGGAAGAAGCCTGATGTTAGTCACTTCCGTATCTTTAGGTGCATTACATACTCCTATATTCCCAAGGAGAAGAGGACCAAGCTAGATCCCACTGCAAAGAAGGGCATCTTTGTGGGTTACAGTGAGACCTCGAAAGCCTTTCAGATTTATATTCTTGCGAGGAGGAAAGTTGTTGTCAAGCGAGATGTGAAGTTCGGGGAGGATAGGGCTTTCAGTCACAGGAGTTAGAGTATCTGGATTTCCTAGAGTATCTGGATTCTCCAGACCCTCAGAAGCAGCCGAGTCAGTCAAAGGGATCCAGTGGACAAGGATCAGGAGGTACATCGATTACGGTGCCAAGTCCATCAGTGAGCAGTGGCTTGTAGAGTCAGATGGGTGGTGCTTCAGGGAGCATGCAGAGCAGTTCACAGGGTAGCCCATTGATGGATAGTTCACACGGTACTTCAACATCTACAGGCACAGGTTCAGGCATGAGGTCAGTTGGCAGGCCTTTAGGAGTTCATGCTTCTGATGATGATGGGGATTCTTTCACTCCGGTTGGAGAAGTGTGCTCAGGGAAGAAGAAGCCCAAGTGGCTTCAGGACACCTTGAGAGAGGGCACATCTGTTGCTGGGCCAAAGAGACAAGTTAGAGAGAGAAAACCACCCGAGTGGCTCTGTAGCTATATGGCATTGATTGCTAGCATCGTTGACTCCGAGGCTTCTAGCTATGAGGAGGCAGCTAGCCCGCAGGTCTGGAGAGAGGCCATGTAGGAGGAGTATTCTTCTATCATGAAGAACGATGTTTGGAAGGTGGTGCCGAGGAGTTACTTGTAGGGGATAGTGGATTATGGTCTGGATTATATACAGAGAGATGCAGTGAGATTGGCAGGGTACACTGATTCTGATTGGGTAGGTTGTGCTTCTGATATGAAGAGCACTTCAGGGTGTTGTTTTGGGTTGGATTCGGCAGTTGTGTCGTGGTTCAGCCGGAAGCAACAGTCAATTGCATTGAGTTCAGCGAAGTAGAATACATGGCATCCAATTTGGCTAGTTGTGAGGCCATATGGCTTCGCAAGATGATGTTTGGCTTATTTGGTCAAGCGTTGAGACCTTCAGTGATTTACTGTGATAATCAAAGTTACATTAAATTCACAGAGAATCCAGTATTTCATGATAGGTCAAAGCATATCGGGATCAAATATCATTTCATCAGAGACTATGTTCAGAAGGGAGCTAGGAAGCTTGAGTATATTCCCACATATGAGCAGGTAGCAAGGAGTGTTAAAATTTGGGTACTAGAGGACAAGTGGTTCCCTAAGGCTTTGATCTTTGGCCTAGGGAAAAGTGTCCAAATGTATTTAACTTTTTCTCCTAAAGTGACTTTATAAGTGGTAAAGTCAAATCTAATTTAAAAGTGACTTTATAAGTGATAAAGTTACAGAGTCTAATTTTAAAGTGACTTTATTAAAGTCAATGTGAAATTAGAAAGTGGAAAAGAGACTATAGAAATAAAAGGCTAAGTGGGTCTTTATTTAAGTGGGGCGAATAAAAATTAGAAAGTGAGATTTAAATGCACATTTAATCTTAGCCCTAGATCTAAAGCTATCTCAGACATTGGATTTAGGGATACCCCAAAAGTCACTTAGGGTTAGGTTAAAGGAGGAAAAGAAGAGAAAAGGTCATTCATTCTTTTCATGAGCAGATTGAGAGAGAAGAGAAGGAGATCAAGGAGAGTTTTTGAACAGTGAGTTGAAGGAGAGCAGAACCTTGGCACACATATCGAGGCAACATTCAGCAAATCCATACAACAAGCCGAGACACAGTTCAAGGTAGATTTTGGGCACGTTTTTCAAGGAAGAACCGTACATCAGCTTTGGCATGCATTCCTAGGTAGTCGTACAACATTTTGGCACAGATTTCAAGGTGAAGTTTTTGATGGTTTTGTGGCACAAATTTTGAGGCAGACCATACAATTTGATGTTGTCCATGTGCACAAAAATTGAGGCAGAAACCGTACATTTATTGATGTCCCTCTGCACTCAAATCTATGAGGTCGTACATCAACATTTATTGTTGTCTTGCACGCAAATCGAGGAGGTCGTAGAACAACATTTATTGATGTTTTTCTTGGCACGAAAATCAAGGATTCTGTACAACGTTTATTGTTGTTCCTATTTTACTATTGGCACAATTTCCGAGGTGGAGGTTAAGCACAGAAAACGAGATAAGTTGTATTTGTTTGGTTGCTGAAATTTCCTGTGTATTTCTGTTTCACTATAAAAGCAAATTATTAGAAATAAAGAAGAGCTCTCGAACTGGTTTTCCCCAAGAGTTCTAGGGGTTTTTCTAGGGTGATATTGACCAAAAATCAGCGTGTTAATTTTCTGAGTGTGGCTAAAATATTTTACTGTGTTTTTATTTATGCAATTTCCATCACTGTGAAATTCCTGAATTTGTGTTTTCAGAAAATTTATTTCATTTCCAGAATTTGAATGTATGATTATGGCAATGGGCATTTGTCTTTATGGGAGTGATAAGGTGAAACTGAAAACCGGAGTGGGGTCTAAAATTTCTACAGTATCTACTCCAAGAAAGGTTCAACTCCCTTTAATGAATTGTGGGCACAATGCATACTAGAAGAGTCAAGGATCAAGGTCAAGGATGACAATGGATCTGATGAGCAAACTCAAACCTTTCTACCACGAGTCAAGAAGGTGATGAAGGAAAAGTTTGGCACGTCCAATAAGAAAGGAATGTCCAAGATTCAATGCTTCAAGTGCCAAGAATTTGGACATAACAAAAGGAACTGTCCAAATCACCAGAACAATAAAATAAAGGATAGGAGTGAAGCTCATGTAGCCGAAGCTGTGGGAGAACTTGAGAAGAAGGCAAAGAAGGAAGAAGTGAAGGATCTTTACTACTAAAATGAAGGTTCACCATCTTCTAGGTTCTTTATGAATGTTTTCTTTTAAGATGATATGTTTTGCATAAGCATCATCTGATAGAAGCATATGATAGTAGCATGTTCGGAATTTATATGATTACGCTGCTTAGTAGAAATAATCTATGATACAATGTTAGACCATTTTGCATAGTGTTTATCCAAATAATCTAACTTTATGTTAGAGGTTGTCATCTTGTTGAAATGTATTACCAAGATCCAAGAAGGACCATCATTTTGAATATCCTTGGGAAAAGCATCATGACAGGAATAATATGTATTCTATGTAATGTGGAAACATGTTGGCTAAAAGGGGATGAAGGATTGCAATTGATCAGGATACAGAGAAACATATAGATCTGCAGCTAACTTGTTGTTCTAAGACCAAAAGTCTAACCGATCCACACCGTTAAACGAGATTTACAAGACTCAGCCATTTTTTGGCCCTAGACACCTTAGCGCTACCCTTGAAGCCCCTATGTCAACCTAGACAGCCTCTGTGCTGGCTTGGAGAGGGCCGAGTAACCCCATAATGGGTGATGCAGACCCTACGCTGCCCCTGAGGGTTTCTGCGTAACCCAAATGGGTCCCCTGCTGCCCAGCGTTGCCCCAAAAGGGACTACATAGCACCTGTGTAGCTAAAGCTACCTCTGTGCTGCGCAACTGCTGCTCTCTCTGCTACTGCTGCCTCTGCTTCTCTGTGCTGCCTCTGGAAGCTGCTCTTTGCCTCTTGCTGATTCTAGACACTGGGATAGGACCATCCCCTTTGCCTAAACTACCCCTCTTCACAGCTGAAATACTTCTGAAAATTCTTAGCAAACCCTGCCCTAGAATTTGATCTTAGTCTCAATGCTCTGCCTCCGTGTGTGTCTCCAAATAACACCAAGCCTTTCGTTTACACTTTCTCGTTGGGAAACCAACGACCATGATCAAATCTTGAATTGATGGCTCAGATTAAAAGAAAGCTTGATCCGTGTGACTTAAGACAATTTCATCACATGTTTGAATTAATTACCTTTAATAATTTCATTTTCCTAAGTTAGACTTGGGGTCCTTAATTAAAATTATTAATTAATTAATTATCTCCCAAACTGGATGGAATTTCCCAAATCCCTTTCTGGGTCTTGGAGATCTCATGTACTCTAGCCCCTCAACAAATTTTGGGAGCTAGATTACATCCGATGCTACCCCAACACTCAAGAAAACTCAACACTCCCTCTTAGCGAGGAATGTGCTCTTGTACAACTCTGCTTCACCCCAAAGCTCTGCACTGATCTCTGGTGTGGGTATCTGCACTGATGCTGGATTTGCTGCCTTTCATCACTGTGCCGCTGCTTCCATTCTATACTGCTACCCATGACACTGCCACCATCACTTCTATATCTGTACTGCAGCTCCCTTTCATCATGCTGCCATTTTCTTCTCTGCATCTTCAGTTGCTTAGAGAACCAACTTAATATCTTGCCCAATCTTTGACATACAAGTCAGTTGGGCTGCATCCTCATCACTGAAGCTCCATCGACTGCTAATCTGTGCTGACATTTGGAGGATGATGCACAACTACAACTCTGCATTGCGTAAGTAGACTCCCTTTGCACTGCTGAAGTCACATCAGCCCCTTGTGCTGAAATCTCTCACGCTACTGCTGCGTTGCGCTGTCCTCTTGAAGCCTTCTACGCTGCTGTAGCTCTGCTTTGCGTTGCTGAAGTCACATCAGCACCTACACTGCTACGTTGTTGCATCTGCACTGCACTACTTCCTTCAGCCTTAAGCTCCGCCTCTGCTCCATTCATGATTCTTTACACCAACTGCTCCACTTGCCCACTATTGTCTTAAGGCTCCCGTAGCTCAGATGTGATCCAAGAGATGAGTTGCTCAAGGATCTCGCCACCACTTCGTAGCTGCTCTGTAGATCCATTTCACCCCACTTTCCTAGTTCATGAGCGCTCATGGCTACGTCATATTCTGAACCATCGTCCGCCACAACAGCCTTGGAAGTAGAAGCTTTCTTGCCCTTCTTTTGTGGACAATTGCTGGCGAAATGTCCTAGTTTTCCGCACTGGAAACACCTGATCTTGGATACATCATGCTTCTTCTTCCCTTGCTACCTCTTTGATGCCAAGGTTGCATCGTCTTCGTCTTCCTTCTTCACCTTACTCGACCCCTTGTTGTACTGCTTCTTGGTGAATCTGCGAAGTTCTTCTTGATGAAGGATTTCCCACATATTGTCCTAGTCGGGAAGGTCCGCTTTGCCCAAGACACTTTGGACAAAGGTTTCCCACTCTTTTGTGACTGCATTGAGTGTAATCCTTACCATCACATCATCCTCCACTTTTGCTCCCATGGTACAGGACTGATCTCTGATCGTCTGTAATCTGAAAAGGAAGGGCTCTATTTCTTCACCCTTGGTCATCATGAATGACTGCAGCGAATTCTTCAAAAGCTTCTTCCTCTGGACGACCTTCCCCTCATATAGGGCTGTTAAGGCTTTCCACATCTCTTTAGCTGTTTTCTTTTCAACTATATGTGGAATTATATGGTCCTTAACCCCATCCATTATGAAATGTTTGGCATGTGCCGTAGCTTCCTCATGCTTCTTCAGGAGATCCACAATGGTCGACGTGGCCATAACTTTTTCTTCATGGTCTCTTAGACTGTATGCCTCCATCACTACCAAGATTCTGGCCTTCTAGATTGGAAAGTTGGACAGGCCATCCAACCTATCCTTATCACGTAGTCTGTGAAGTGCCATTGGCTCAGATCTACTTTATCAGAACTTCCTCTTGTTGATTTATGGTAGCATCGAATGTGCTCTAGCCTTGTAACTTTGGATATAGTCTAAGACACATGCATTCCATAATACCCAGAAATGGTTTTGGAAAATTCCACTTAGAGATGGTTTAATTAAATTTTTTAATGTTTTCCTAAGTCTAAACTTAGGGAAACTGATTAATTAAAGGTTATTAATTAAACCAAGTGTGAATCTTCTAGATAAAGTCATGGACCACCTCCAAGTTAATCCTAGCCCTTGATTATGTTTTAATCTTGGTCGTTGAAGGGTCAACGAAGGATTATAAGGAGGGTGAGGGGCCTCTGGAAAACACATCAGACGGAGAAAGAATCAAGAGATCGATTTCTTCAGTCAAAGGAAGAATCGAAGTGATTCTAGATTGCAGAGAGGGGAAGGTGGTATCTCCAAGAGGGAGAATTTTTGAAGGAGTGCAGGAAGAGAAGATAGAAGGGAGCCATAGCAGAAGCGCAAAGATAGCCAAGAAACAGTTACGCTGGGCTAGCGCAGAGCAGTAGAGGGAGTTTTGATTTCTGTTGAGGAGACAGTTGAGGGTTCGTCCAGTAGCCGAAGGGCATTTCTGGAAGAGGAGAAAACACTAGTCTCACATTGCAGTCAGCACAGGGACAGCCATAACGAGCAGCAACAGTAGTGACGCAGTGACAGTGTAAGTGACGCAGTCACTACACAGAATTCACGCAGAGGCTTTCAGAGTGGGTGCAGGTTGGTGCCGGAACTTCGTGGTGAAGTGAGAATTGTCTCACTAAGCTCATTCTCATCAGATTTCTTCAGGTGATTGATTGATAAATACAATCACACATTTTGTACTTAGAATTTCTGCATAATAAAGAAACCCTCATATCTGCTGCACCGGTTTTCTCGAGTTGGGTTTTTCCGAGGACGACTGTCTGAAAATAACGGTGTCTATTTTTGAATACTAGTGCTATTTCTTTCATATTGTTTATTTATTGTGAAGACTGCAACATATTTTATTTTGCTATTTAACACAGTAAAATGTTAAATAATTGTGTGAGAATGAAATAGAAGAAATATAATTAGTAGCTGCAATAGAATTCTACATTATAGAATTTTCACATGGTATCAGAGCTGTCAAATCCGAAGGAAGCGGAGTCAGAGAAGGGACCGTGTAATCCAAAAGCTTCAAAAGGGACAAAACGTAGAGAAAAGAAAGCACAAATAAGTATGGCAAACTTAGATGTTTTATCCTCTAGGTTAGAAGAGGATTGTGCATGTTTGTCAAGTTTAGAATCTGCAGGAATCTGGTATATTGATAGCGGGGCTTCAACTCATATGACTGGAGTACGAGAATATTTCTCAAGCTATAGGGAGGAGAAGATGAACTTCTAAATCACTATGGGGAATAGCATGAAATGCACTCCCGTTGAGAGAGGAGCCGTAGTGTTTCAGACGGAAGCTGGAACCAGTGTCAATATCACAGATGTACTACATGTGCCAGGACTAGGCATGAATTTAGTCTCAGTATCTCAATTGCAGGACAAAGGGTATGACATACACTTTGTTGGAAAGAAGGTATATGTCAAGCACCCTAGTTGGAAGCAAACAAGGCAGATTGGAGTTAAAAGCAACAGATTATACAGGTTGCAGTTGGAGTCTCCGATGGCACTAATCAGTAGTAATCTTGAAGACAAGAAAGGGTTGAATGAACTTTGGCATAGAAGAATGGGACACTTGCACCATGGTGCATTGAAGATGCTCAGAGAAACAGTTGATGGGGCACTTGTTCTCAATATGGAGCATGATGATGTATGCCGAGGATGTGTACTGTGGAAGTATGCTAAGGCAACTTTTCCCAGAAGTGAAAACCGAGCAGCAAGCATATTGGGACTAATACACTCAGATATGTGTGGACCTATGTCCACTAACGCTCTCAAGGGTGGCAAATAGTTTGTCACATTCATCGATGATCACTCCAGGAAAACCTGGATCTACTTCCTAAAGACTAAAGATGAAGTCTTTGAAAAATTCAAAGAATTCAAAGCTCTTGTTGAAAATATGATGGGGAAGAAAATCAAGACCTTGCTCTCAAGGGTTCAAATATTTTGTCACATTCATCAATGATCACTCCAGGAAACCCAAATCTACTTCCTAAAGACTAAAGATGAAGTCTTTGAAAAATTCAAAGAATTCAAAGCTCTTGTTGAAAATATGATGGGAAGAAAATCAAGACGTTGCGTTCAGATAATGGTGGAGAATACATAGATGGAGACTTCAGGAATGATGGCAGGTGCGTGCTATTCGAGCAGGAACGACAAGTGTGTGTGAGGTCGTCGATTGGTAGTAGGACAACAACATGAGAGGGAATGTAGAGATGACGATGACAATCTGCATGCTGTGACGAGGTCTAGGAAACTGAGTGTTGTGGTGTTGAAATGAGAGGTGACAGTGGTTCTCGAGGTCGTAAGTTCATGGCGATGGTAGTCTGTTTGAAACCATGGCCTGGCCAAGCACGGTCGAGGCAGTGAGAACCTCGACTGTAGAAGGCGGTAGTGGCTTTGTTGTCAGATCTTGGTGGTGAAATGTATGCAAAGCAGTTGCGTTGGGGCCAGAAGGAGTGACCAATAGCTTCAACACAACATATTGCTACTACGATCCCTGTTGGTGGTGGTGTGGATGAGTAAAGGCGGGTGAAGAAGGGTGCAGTGCAAAATGCGTTGTCGATGTTTGTAGTTACCTGTCGAGCAACAATCAGATGACGACAGTGAACACTGGTTGAGAATTGGGCTATGGTTTGATTACAGCAGCAGCGGATCGAGTCACCGATCATGTAAGTTGTTTTTTTTTTTTAATTTTAATATATATATATATATATATATATATATATATATATATATATATATATATTAACTCTTTTTTTTACCGTCAATATATACTTTCTCCTTTTTTATTTTTATTTTTTTAATTTGTATTTTTAATATATATATTTCTTTCTTTTTATTTCCTTTTTTTAATGGCCAAGGGCCTGATAGTGAAAATGGAGAATCTCCAGAGACGATATAGTGAAACGCTTCAATCACAAACGACAACAAGGTTGACGAATTTCAACGGTCAAAGACTTGGACCGGAGAACGAGGCTCCTGTGCAATGGTTGAGCAATTAGAGGATTGAACAACTCTGATACCAAATGGAATGAACAAAGTTCACACCTCAAGTTAAATACTCTAGAAGACTTGGAATATAAAGATCTCCATTGAGATACAAGAATATATATTAAAAGTATAAATGAGAATTATACAATTGAGAGTGAGAGGCCTACTTATATACCCTAGGCAGGTGACCCTTCATGGAAGGTCATGTCCCATTTAGACATGCCTCTTCAGTACTATTTACTATTAACTAATCACTATTACAATTACTATCATCATTATTTATATTTATATTAATTTATATATATTTTATTCATAACAGAATATATAAAAAAATACAACTATGGGTAATCTAAAACTTGGCCCTCACTAGGAAAAATTGGCCCTTGAAAATCGGTGCTACTGAAGAAACTCGACCTCTGGAAAATTTAGCTTCCGTCACTAGCAATTCAACCCATCTCTTTTCTCTCATACAACCCTTGCGCATTTGAGAAATTCAGCCTTGGGATACTTTGACCCTCCTCTTCAACTGACTCAACCTCTCTCAGCTAGCTTCGACTTCCCTAAAATCTTCTCTCGAAATATCGTACTACAATTCTTCTCACTTGTCTTTAGTTTCATTGAGCCTCTTTCTCTTGAGAAAATTGCTTCCTCAACTATTTTGTGTCTTCACCTCTCCCTCAGGCTTATTTTATAATTTCATTAAGCTAAAATCCCTAATCCTAATCTCCTATGTGATCAAGAGCTATGATTATATCCTAAGCCTCACTTGTGATCAATAATTGAGATAATATCTGAATTACTTAAGTAATTTAATTATTTGTTGTTAGAACTTTGGCTTAATAGTCCACAATTATTAATTAAATTAATTATTCCACTTTTCCTAAGTTAACCTTAGGAAAGAAATAATAAAATCACTTCATGAAGCAAGCACCTAAAGAGGCAATCAAATATCTTCTACATGCTAAAAGCCAATGTAGAAGACCTTCTGAAGCTACAAAAGAAGGAAATCAACACTCCCTCCTAGCGAGGAAGGGATTCTCCACCACCCTGAAGCGTTTCTTTGTAAAAGACAAACTTCCCCTCCACAAGAGTCTTGGTGAAAATATATACTACTTGCTCCTCTGTGGAGATGTACTACAACCTCACAACACCTCTCTAGACCCTATCTATGATGTTCTACAATCTCACAACACCTCTGCAAACCCTATCTATGATGAAGTGGTATATGATCTGTATATGCTTGGACCTATCATGAAACACTAGATTCTTAAGGAGTTTAATGCAACTTTGATTGTAAAGTGAATCACAGTTCGTCCTATTTCAAGACCAAATAATCCTCTGAGCATTTTGCGAAGCCACATGACCTCATAAATCGCCAGACTTGCTACAATGTACTCAATCTTTGCTAAGCTAAGTTCCACTAAGTGTTGCTTCCTACTATTCCACGAGATCATAGTTGATCCCAAGCTAAAACAAGTTGAAGTACTCTCCTTGCCAACTGCACTCCTTGCCTAATCTGAATTTGTGTAGCCTTGCAACTCTATTGCCCCAACATTGACATACTTAATTCCATACTCCTTTATAACACGAAGATACTTGAGCACATGCTTCGATGCGACCCAATGAACCCTCAAATCCACCATGAACTGGCTTGGCGTGTTCAAAACAAAACAAATATCTTGTCTAGTGTTGACCAGTTACGTCAAGGATCCAAATAACTATATGTACAAGGTGGGATCCACCAAATCACCCTTAGAAGCACTTAGATTCCTCAACTTGGTGATAATAGGTATAGACATTGACCTGGAATCCTCCATCCTGAATCTTTTCAGAATCTCGCTCAGTATTTTTACAGATTTCCGCTCATGGAATTTTGCTTGCTGATGTGGAGAAAATGCCTGAATTTTAGGACGAATTCCCTTCAAAATTCTGGTTTATGGCTTTCTAAGTCTTCATTGACTACTCTCTCAAAGTCGACTTCAAATAACCCTTCATAATTTCCTGAAGCTTCCAGATGTCTAAGGGAAAGTCGTACACAAAGAGGAGAGTCTCTTAAGGCTTGCAACCAAGGAAATATGGCTGAAAAAATATAAGCGGCTTCCTCAAAATAAATTTGAGATTCTCCAAGTGTTAAATGATAGATTTCTTGCCAAACGTCTTGAATTAATGCCTCAAAACCCTAGCCGATTAGGGTATGCACAGATGAAAAGGAAAATAGAGGGTTGCAAGCCACAGGCAGGGGTGATTGAAGCTTTAAAAAAATCAATTTTCCTTTAATATCCTGACCAATCCACCTGCAGGAAAAACTAAAAAAAAAAAATTCAAGATAAAACCCTCCTTCTCGCTGGATCTGTGCAAGCCAAAAAGGGAAAACAATGTATATACAAGAGAACGAATTATATACAGTGAGGGTTAGAGATCTATACAAAATATTTATTTACAAATTTACAAATGCTAAATCAAAGGAGTATGAGTACAACTCTGCTCCTTGATTAGAAAACAATAAGCTCTTAAAATAGCCAAATATATTTAGTAAAGCACGAAAGTTTAAAGAAATAAGAAGATAAATGATTTTTTTCATAAGAAATAACCAAGAAACCATTGCAAAATGTTGTTAAATAAGTCCTTGATGGCAGCCAAAGTAGGCTCTTCAACTTCTATGTCTTCGGAGTTGGCTGGTCCAACTGAAGACGTCCCCTAACACCCTTTCGAAAAATGATTGTTAGATCCAGTTGGGATAGGATAATACAATGAAAGGAAGTTCTAGGGGTTCAACCGAAAACCCATTAAGACGTCCAAACCTAGAGTACTTCTCCAAATCCAAATACTAGTGCAAGATAACTATACACAAATAAATCTACAATAACAAAATGGAAATAACAATTAATAGCATGAGTAGAACATCTGCACACTCAAGATAAAATTTTTAGATCAAGAGGAGTAAGATAACACATTGAAACAAAAGATCCAGAGATACCTGCTTGATCGATTAATTCAAAATTCTTTTAATAACAATTAATAACATGAGTAGAACATCTACACACTCAAGATAAAAGTGTTAGATCACGAGGAGTTAGATAACACATTGAAACAAAAGATCCAAAGATACCTGCTTGATCGATTAATTCAAAATTCTTTTCTAAACTCAAATACTAATGCAAGATACCTTTGCAAATAGTAGATCCACAAACTTGCAAGTGAAATAACAATAATTTAAATTTAAAACCAGTAGAGCATTAAAAACAAAATTTAGAAAGGTGTTACCATAGAAGATAGAAGAGGAACACCACCATGAATTAACCCCAAAGACTTCGTTATATTATTCAAAGAAAATATGGAGTTTCCTTAATCAAGAGCTCAATTACAATTTGTTACAATGAGGAGCTTAGAGCTCAATTTATAGAAAAAATGAGAGATTTAGATTGCTCTCCAAGTCAAAATGACTATGTTTAACGATTTGCACAAGTTTGACTTGATCCAAGAAGAAAACGACTAGTTGAAGGCTTGATCCACGTCAAAATAATCTCGTCCCTTGATCTAGAGGAAAAAAATCGATTTCTTTGAAGGTGGAGTTGATCCAGGACCAAAAAATATTTTTTCCCAATTTTCTCCTTGAAATCTTCTCATTCAACTTGACAAACTTGGACCATCACATCAAAAGCATGATTTTGCTGGGTAATTGGTTGCTTTTCTGGACCAACGAAATTTTCTAGGATTTTTTCTTGCTTGATTCATGGAGATTCCATTCTTGGGAAACTGCACATCCTTTTTTAATATTTTTCACTTGGAGAGAATTTTGTTTTTTTCTCCCCATTTAATTTTATGACTAATTTCATGCTAATTATTTTGCTATTTTCTGCCTGAAAAATAGAAAATATGACTCTAGAGGGGTATAAACATATTTTTCCACCCTCACAGTGTGTCTAGATAGAAAGTTGAGGTGTAATTTTACACCCTCACAGTGTGTCAAAATTATCTCGTCCCTTGATCTAGAGGAAAAAAAATTGATTTCTTTGAAAATGGAGTTGATCCAGGACCAAAAAATATTTTTTTCCCAATTTTCTCCTTGAAATCTTCTCCTTCAACTTAACAAACTTGGACCATCGCATTAAAAAAAAGTTTTTCCTGGGTAATTAATTGCTTTTTTGGACCAACGAAATTTTCTGGGATTTTTTCGTGCTTGATTCATGGAGATTCCTTTCTTGGGAAAGTTCACATCTTTTTTTAATAATTTTCACTTGGAGAGAATTTTATTTTTTTCTCTCCATTTAATCTTTTGACTAATTTCATGCTAATTATTTTGCTATTTTTTTCCTGAAAAATAGAAAATATGACTCTAGAGGGGTATAAACATATTTTTCCACCCTCACAGTGTATCTAGATAGAAAGTTGAGGTGTAATTTGAAGTACTCACACCCCCTACAACTTCTATCGACAACACGTTTTACATGTTTACATCAAATATTACATAAACTGTTGGAAATACTGAGAGGGGGGTGAATCAATATTTCTTTTCAATTGTTATTTTTTACCAATTGGATCACTTATATTTAGAACACAAAATGAACAATAATAATAAATGCTTTTATTATTTTCTTCTTTACAATAAATCAAGTACAATATATGTAGGGCTCCAACCCTAGATGAAGACTTGCACACCAACCTATATTTGCCAAGCACCGACTTGGACTTCCAAGGCTTCAACCTTGTCAATTCTGAGGCACCAACCTAAAGGGCTCCAACCCTATATCTGGTACAAGCTCCAACCTGGTCTCTTAAGGACTCCTATCCTCTAGGGCTCCAACCCTATCTTTCAAGGCATCGACCTTGTCTCTATGAGGCTCCAACCCACAACTTCACTTCGTCAAGATATCTTTGGTTATTCTTCACGGTTCCCAAAGTCTTCTTCAACGGGCCCTGACATTCTTCACTTTAGTCTTCATTGTAGTCTCCACATTATGTCATCAATGACAACCTTTTCTTCTTAGAAGGTGTCACCACTGCACTTCATCGTACCCAAACAATTTCTCCAAGTTACCTCATGATGACTTCAGCAATACATCATGTCTCCAAGGTGTGCTCCAAATCTTCCAAAATGCTCAACAGAGTTTTCACAAGTCTTTTCAAATCAACAAGTCTTCACAAGATCTGCACAGTAGATCTTTTAAAAATGTCTGCAATTTTTTTCAATCACTGCTCCAATGCTCAAAGTTCCAGTGATGAAATGCTTCTAAAATTGACTTCTAAAATCTTCCAAGGACCATCCAAATTTTCTTCAAAAATTACTTCAATAATGCCACAACTCTAAGTCAACAAGGATGTCGGCTTCTCAAACCTTCAAAGCTACTCAGACAGATATCTTCAAGAGCTTCAAGGTTCTCTTATGGTCTCCAATTGGTTGTTGAAGAAGCTCTCATTGATTATGTCTTCAAACGTTCCTTAAATCAACCCTTCAAAGCTTCATCATTGTTTTTAAGTACTTGATTGTTGAATGTCCTTGACATAATTCTTTACTGTTTAGTCACTTCCAAAAATCTTCACTGTCCACTAGTCTTCATTACTGCACTTCAATTAATCCATCAGTGATGCTGTCTTCATTTTTGAAGAAGAAAATATCACTGTTCCAAACTCCTGTAGGTGTTCGAGCTGACTGTGATGAGCTCGTTGATTACTGTAGGTCTGAATTAATAGTTTGCTATAGCGTCATAGGTCTACGGAAAAACACAAATCTGCACTGTAAGATACAGGTGACTATTCACGATTTTATCATTAGCCTGAGCCTTCTCACACACCAGATGTGAACGATCTTCGAATTTTGCTGTGAGAGACCGAGATGAATTTTTTGGGGTATCGGAGCTGTGAATGTTGTGCATATTTTTTCTTTCCAGAATCTGCATTGTATATTGAGAAGCTCGTTCTATGAAGCTTTGTGTTTCGAATTCAATTGCTTGCTTGTCCAAAGAATCGATCTTCATATATATATATATATTTGTTTCGTTATCGGTGGCGAGGAGAAGACTGTGGGTTTCTAGGAGCCGACGTATGAAGTGATTTAGATATGAGAGTCAACACGTAGGTGGATAATTTAATTTTAATTTTGTTCATTAACTAACATTCACGTGATAGAAAGACCATCTCTAAGTTGGATTTCATTTGTACCATCTTGTGTATCTCTAGTTGTGCGTTGAGTAGGATTATTTGTCACAACAACATTCTCTATTCTGCCATTTTTCTTGTTTATCTTTTTAGTAGACGTGGGAAGATTATATCTTCATTTTCTCTTGCCAATGCCCACAAAGTTCCATGTGCTTTTGATGTTGTCAAAGCTAGTGATACAAATAGGAGAGATTTGTGCCTTTGTTTTGATAGATTGACAATTTTCCACTTGACCAAGCTCCTTTTAACATTAATGACAAACCTCGATTTATGTGGTATTTGTATTAATGTTTGTTGTAGTGCTCACCATTGATCCACAATCTCTTTATCATCCCTAAGTTTTTATGTGTTAAAATTTTCCAACAATATGAAAAGCCTTGATTGACCTCCATAGGGTTCTCTCCTAGGGTTTTCCCGTTTAGGATTAGGGTTGGGGTTTCATCAAAAATTTTGGGCAAGAGGTTAGGGCAACATCACAAGAATATTTGCCATCACAAACATTGCCATATTGACATCAATGACAACCTTGACAACAGTTTGTTGGACATTGGATAAACCAATGCTCCCTGTGTGTTTCGCGACATGGACTAACCACCTTTCGTGGATCCTTATCTCTGGCGATGCGATTGTTGACTAACACCTGCAGGTTTTGGTCTAACGGCAATCGTGATTCCCAACAAGTGGTATCAGAGCGTAGGTCACGAGTTCGATACACACCCGGCTCGCGTTGGGGGGGAGATTTTTGGACATTGGATAAACCAACGCTCCCCGTGTGTTTCACGACATGGACTAACCGCCTTTCGTGGATCCTTATCTCTGGTGATGCGATCGTTGACTAACACCTACGGGTTTTGGTCTAACGGCAATCGTGATTCCCAACATAAATATCCCATTCATAAGGGGAATTTTGACAATTAAAAACTGACCCCTAGACACAACCAAATTCTGCGAAATTTTACACATGGTTTAGTATGGTAATTCACATTGACTCTATACATTAGGACTTCGCCATCGAGCCTCACTCTAGCTTTGGGGTATATGTGGGAGAAAAAAATCGTCAATTATTTAGTGTTAAGAAACACAAATAATTAGCTAAGGGAAAAAATATCCCTAGAGTGAAAAATCTATAGCAAAAACCTTAAGCTACCTAGATGTTTTACATGGATTTATACTCATCATACTAGAATCATTTTTACATAATGACCTACAGGTTTGCAGCACTTGGATTACAACATGACGACCAGAAGCTGCATGATAATGACGAGTTCTGAAAATTCCGACTTTTTGATTGTGATGGAATGCTAAAAAATATACTTTGCTCATGGGGTGGTTGACACTTGAGTGGTCAACAGAACCAAAGATGTTGGAATGCGCCAACACACCCTTGGACCTAGTCTCAATGCTAGGAAATGTTTCCTTGGCTTGATTGCTAAGTTGCTAGGAAACACGAGTGCAAGTACAAATACTATGGATGGGGACGTCGTTCTTTGAAACAGGGTCTGTGGGTTTGTCGAGGGTTTTTACTATATTATAGTTTATATATATTATATATATTATAATATATATGAAATTTGAATTATGAAATTCAAATTATGAATTTTTAATTTTGAAATCTTCTAATTTACAACACGAAAAATAAAACATTGAACATTCACCTTGAAATTTCAAATTTAATATCAAGCAAAGAGATATGAATCATGATAATAGATATATATATTATATGTCCAAGTCTCCATTGTCATACTACATTCAAAATTTTCCTTAAGACATTTCCACACATGAAATAGAAAATTCCAAAAAGGTGAAATTGAACAATGAACAAGTCTCGAGATAATTGATTTGGCTTTCTCAAGCCATGTCATCACTCATCAACATCCATGTCATCGTGATCAACATCACTAAGCTTATCATTCAACATGCTCTCTAGGGAGGGATCACTCTCATCTGGAGGCTCTTGCTCATCCATAGCAACTGGAGGTAGCTCAATAAGACCACTTGGTTGTATCTACTTATCCACACATGTAGAATTATCTGTGTATTGATCCCATCTCTTGAATGTACCCTCCTTGTACCCTGGTTCTTTCCAAGATATGAGACGAAGTGTGCTATGAATGTAGACTAAGTTCTAAGCCTTCTTCGAACCCGACCCGTTTTTATTCACTGATTGGATGAAATCATATGTGCTCCAATTCCTCTCACAAACTAAGGAACTAGCTACCTACCCAAATAATCGTATGGAAAACCATTAATGGAAAATTTCAAAATTGTTAGAAGGCAATGTTAACTTCTACATATGTAAATTAAATTATTAATTAATTACCAATTAATGCATAAACAATATGAAAAACTAGCTACCTGTCTGAGTAATTGTATCACACATTGTTGCAACTTAAGAGCATCAACACCATGAAGCCACCACTAATCAATCAAATCCTTCTTGCTCATAACAACCAAAGAATCATGTGAACCAAAGATACCTCGGCCACATGAAAACTGGGCAAATTGAGTTCGTACCTCAGATGTCTCTTCTGTAGAACCATAATTTTTTTTAATAGCAGTCATAAACCCTTTCAGTACGTCTCTATCTTGGGAAGGAGGCCTCCTTCCTATTGTGGGATCATACCATTTTGGATCAATTGCATAGGATGCCATGTGAAGTGGGGTATTTAGTTTGTTCCACCACACATGTATAAATGATTTCAACTGTGGCCATAAAGTAGGATATTTACTATCTGGGATGGATTTGATCCTCTCGCACATAGAGTCAATGTTCTCACAAATCTCACCTAAACATGGATCATTTGTGTCTGGACTCTGAATAGTGAAGCATATCACAAATCAGCTCCACAAACTCCACAACAAATTTGATATCAGCCCAAAAGTGATCATCCAAAATAAGCCTCTTGACTTCTAGAGTTGCATCAAAGGTAGATAGGCTCCAGTGGTCCCACATCACTGATAACTGTGTAAGCTAAAGGCTCCTTCATCTCCACAAGCCATATGAGCAAAATGTAGTATGTTGCAAATCTAGTATTCGGTGGTTTAAGAAGATGCAATTTGGCATGCTTGTGGTAAATGGATTGCGAATGGTGTTGGTTGCATATAAATATTTGAATTTTGTGGCGATTCTCAATTAACATCTTGATCCATTCAGTTTTCTCGATGTCTTTTAGTGCATTATTCAAAGAATGCACTGCACATGGCGTCTAGAAAATATATCTAGAGAAATAAAAAATTGGAATTTGACATCTACAGTGATTTCAAAATAAAAATAAGGTTTGTAATTTAAAAAAAGAAAATCAGATTTGCCACTAACTTGTACTCCTTTTGGACCATCATTCTTGTTTTTTTGCAAACTGGAGTTGCATCGATAATAACTTGAACAACATTGGATGGCCCCACTTCAACAATGGATCACATAATTGTTCTTTCAAGAACAAAGTGTTCTTTTCTTGACCTAAACAATCAATGGCCTTCATAAAATATGGACCGAAAATGGAAGAGACAATTATGTTAATCAATGGATGATTCCAACAATTAGTCCAACCATCCATAACAATGGAGCATCCATCTAGACTCCTTATCCAACCATCCATAACAATGGAGCATCCATCTAGACTCCTTATGGCGACATTGTCTTTTCAAGACATGCTTTCTCCTTATCCACCAACACAGTTCAAAGCTTCTCATAATTGGGTGTCTTATACCCTGGAGATCCATCATTAATAGCACAGACCATTTGGAACGGGTTGCATTAAAAGGAATGCCACAAGCCTCCAAACGCTCAGCGTTGTCATTGGAAGGGACTGTGTTAGCCCAGACTGGGTGACACAGTCACTACGGTGCCTCTAAGGGTCTCTGCGCAACCCCTGAAGGGTTTCCTGAAAATCACACTGTCCTTGCTGCTGCTGCTACTGTTGCTGCCATCCGTTAACGCCCAACTCTCCGTGTTGGTTGTCTTTGTCGATCTCTTTCTCTCGCTTCTTAGGTATTCTAACTCCTGGATCGGACTACCCTCTTGGTCTAAATTTCTCTCTTTGCAACTGAAACACTTGAGAATTCTTAGCAACCCCGCCCTAGAATCTCAACTTAGCTTTAATGCTTTGCCTCTGCGTGTCTTACAAATGACCCCAAGCCTTTCCTTTATACTTTTCTTGTTGACAAATCAATGGCCAAGATTAAATCTTTAATCAATGCTAAGATTAAAAGAAAGCTTGATCCGTGTGACTTACACAATTTTATGTTTAATTAATTCATTTTTAATTATTTTATTTTTCTGTTTTAACCAGGAAATAATAAAATAATGACTAATTTAATATCTCCCTAAAACCAAGATGAAATTTTCCAAATCCATTGTCTTTAGATCGTGTTCTCTCTAGTCCTTCCTCAAAATTAGGACCTAGAGCACAACCGATACACTTAAACACAGCGGGCAAAATCTCAAAATACCCCTCTTAGCATTACTAAAAGCACAATACATCACACTGAAAAATACATGACTTTTGGGCGGGCGAAAATATGTCATTGCTTGGCCTCCCGCCACTCAACTCTCGCAGACCGCCGTCGCCATTCGTATTGTTGCTCCATGTCCTGCTCATGACCAACTAATCCACTCAGACCGCAACTCCCTCTCAATATGTTGCATCTGTGCGGCTCATAGCACTACCACTGCTAATCTGCTGCACTAAAACTTCAGTTGTTGAGAGAAACAACTAAATTCTCCCCACTAATATTACAGACAAACATACAAGTTTGATGGGGCTGACCCCATCATCAAGCCCCGCACAGTTACAGATCTATGTTGGCACTAAAGAACGGCGTGCGCTCACACCGCCTACGTGACTGCACTTGCGGCACCACCGAAGTCACACCGCCCTCCGTGCTAAAATCTATCACGGCTGTTGCCGCACCGCGCTCGTCCGGCGCCCCTCACGCCACTCACACCGCGTATGCAACACCGGCTGCAGCCGCCGGGCCACACCGACCGCGCACTACTTCTCGCCGTCGTCACCGTTGCGTTCGCGCTACTCCTCCCACTTCCGCATCTTCCCCTGCCTCCGCCTCATCCGTGATCTATGCACCCACCGCTCTTGCTATCTTTCCCGCTATTGTCTGGGAAATGTAGCTCGTCATAAGAGATGAATTTCTCAAGGATCCCGCCTTACTTTCATGTAGCTTCTCTACATGTCCATGTCACACCACCTCCGTGGTTCATTAGCACTCATGGCTACATCATCTCTTGACCCATCATCTGCCACCTCTACTTGGGAAGAAGATGCTTCCTTGTCCTTCTTCTTTTCTGGACAATGGCTAGCAGAATGTCCCATTTCGCTACACTGGAAGCACTTGATCTTAGAAAGATCCTTTTTCTTCTTTGGCTGCTTCTTCGATGCCAAGGTTGCATCTTCCTCCTCTTCCTTCTTAATCTTGCTCAACGCAGGGCTGTGCTGCTTCTTGGTGAACCTTCGTAGTTCTTCTTGCCGCAAACTCGACCACAAGTTATCCCAATCTGGGAGGTTCGCTCTGCCCAAGATACTTTGGACAAAGGTTTCCCACTCATCCGTGACTACATTGAGGGCAGTCCTGACTATCACTGCATCATCTACGGTTGCACTTGTTGCAGTCAGCTGATCCTTGATTGACTGCAATCTGAAGAGGAAATGCTCGATGTCTTCTCCCTTGGTCATCATGAATGACCTCATTTGGGCCTCCAACAACATCTTTCTTTGGAATGATTTTCCCTCATATAGGGAAGTCAAGGCCTTCCACATCTCATTAGTTGTCCTCTTCCTAGCTATGTGTGGCACAATATGATCCTTGATACTATCCATTATGAGTCGCTTGGCATGCCCAACAACTTTTCTATGCTTCCTTAGGAGATCCGCATCTGTCGGCGTGGCCAGGGTCTGCTTTGCACGATCTCTTAGACCATATGCCTCTAGGACAATTAGAATCCTAGCTTTCCATACCGAAAAGTTTGAGAGACCCTCTAGCCTATCCTGATCACGTAGTCCATGAGGAGCCATCTGCTCAGAATGTGTTGGAGCTCCTCTCCTCTATGCTAGAAATCTTGGATCTAGGGTCCTTTTTCGAATTGGGAACCCTCTGCTCCCTCTGACACTTGATTTCCCTCCTTGGAAATCTACCAAATCAGCTATGATTCAACTTCTTCTTTGATCCTCTGACCAAATTGCAAGTTTCCTTTGGCAAGAAACTCTCCGAGAAGCTGATCTCTTCCCAAACTTTGTCACTTGTGCTAAGGTTAAAAATCTGAAAACTTCAGAAGTTTAACCCCACCAGCTTTTCTGAATTTCTGCAACTTTTCTGCAGACTTTTTCTGGATCTGACAAATTCAGATCTGAATCACACTGGCTGGCTTCAAACCCAACCAACGTTGTTTCTGAGTTGCCTCAGCGCAGTAATTGCGCGGGCTTGCTAGGATACAGCGCTAGACAACGTCACCCTTACCTCTGTGTGAATCTCCTCCTGAAAACTGCGCTGTCTCTTCATATCTTCTTTTCTGCTGCCTTTCCAGCTGCTTTTTGTAGCTAGATCCTTCAGATTCTTCAGCTGGTGACCCTTCTAGATCTACAATTGCTTTGATACCATGTAGAAATTTCTGAATCTTAATTCTTATGTAGAAATTATTTCTGTTAATCTGGTTAAGCTTCTCCTACTTATACAAGTTATCAACTGAATAAATTCAAGTTAACATCAAAGCAAAACACATAACAGATCTCTACCAATTCAAATCTAGAATAAGCACATGCACACATAGACAAAGTGACAGTTATTTCTAGACAAACTATCCCCGGAAAAACCCACTGTGGGAAAACCGGTCTGTGGCTGCTGGAGGGCTCTATTATTAAGAATATTTCTGAATACACAACTCTAGGTTCCGGATCTGGAAAATCCTACAGAGAAAACTCTAGATCTGCAGCACTTGGTTGATCTAAGACCAACAATACTGACTGATCCACATCCTCAAACCGGATTTACAAAACTCAGCCAAATTTAGGCTTAGAAACCCCAGATTTGCCCCTGAAAGACACTGTGTCAGCCTCTAAAGGCCTCCAAATGCTCAGTGTTGTCATTGGAAGGGACTGTGTTACCCTAGACTGGGTGACGCAATCACTACGCTGCCCCTAAGGGTCTCTGCGTAACCCCTGAAGGGTTTCCTAAAAATCACGTTGTCCTTGCTGCTACTGCTACTGCTGCTGTTGTTGCATCTGCTACTGCTGCCGTCTGCTGCCATCTGCTGCTGCCTTCCTTTGCATTGTCTTCCCTGATCTCTTCTCTACTTCTTGTGTATTCTAGACCCCGAGATCAGATCATCCCCTTGGTCTAAATTCCCCTCTCTGCAACTGAAACACTTGAGAATTCTTAGCAACCTCGCCCTAAAATCTCAGCTTAGCTTCAATGCTCTGCCTCTGTGTGTCTCACAAATGACCCCAAGCCTTTCGTTTATACTTATCTCGTTGACAAATCAACAACCAAGATTAAATCTTTAATCGATGGCTAAGATTAAAAGAAAGCTTGATCCGTGTGACTTAAGACAATTTCATCACATGTTTAATTAAATTCACTTTAATTATTTCATTTTCCTAAGTTTTAACTTAGGAAATACATTAAAATAATTAATTAATTTAATATCTCCTAAACCGGATGAAATTTCCCAAATCCATTTCTAGGTCTTGTAGATTAGGTGAACTCTAGTCCTTCCTTAAAATTTAGGACCTAGAGCACAACTGGTGCTACCCCAAATACACAAAATCTCAACATAGGACTGGGTTTGCTAAGTGATTTGATTCAGTGATCAGTTTCAGAGAAGGGTAGATGCAATAACTAGTCAGGAGGACCAGGAGTACATTTCAGAGAGAGGCAACAGTGACGTAGAGAGAGGCAACGCAGTCACTTGGTAGCGTGACGTAGTTCTTGAAGGGAATCATGTAGAGGTGACATAGTGCCTTCTTGATTTAGTCCAGAGATAGCTGGAAGCTGGGGTTTCTGAGCCAGGAGGGCCAAAACTCAGTTTCTGATCAGCTTGATCATTTGCAGAGGAGAGGTGACGCAGTTCTTCAGCTTGCCCATGCAGGCTTACGTAGTTCCAGCGTAGGCATCATGCAGAGGCAGAGAGGGGCTTCACCAGCGCTTTTTAGATCAACCAAGGACTTGCAGAGTGAGGTATATCTCACATTTCTTCTGTTGCCAAGATTTTCTCTGAAGGGTGAGCCGGATTTTGGCACACTAGTTGTACTCGAGATTCTGCTGCTTAATAATATAAAACCCTCAGATCTGCTGCACCGATTTTCTCCAGTTGGGTCTTTCCGGGGACTTAGTCCAAAAATAATTGTGTCAAATGTGGATGTTTTTCATTATATTTTGTTCAGGTTGTTTTAACACTTAGATTTATTCCGCAACATTATTTGTGTTGACTGCTTCAGTAATTACTTCTATATTTCATTCCAATGAAATAATTATGGGAAATAATAGGAGAAGTAATTCAGATTTGTTGCAGTAGGAATCCAGATTTAAGATTTCTCACAAAATTGACCTCAAGTCCTCTGTTCTCATAGTTGAAATTGAGAATAAATTGTTTTGCAACCCAAGTACTTACATGACCTCGTTCACCTCCAAAAGACTCCCTGAGTCTAGCTAGAAATGTATGCTACCAATGATCTCCATTGCATACTTGGTGTTGTCACCAAGCTCTCCATGTAGATCTTTATGCTTCTTGGCCATACTGGTGAAGACATCCCAAAATATCTTCATCTGGCGAGATGCTCCACTGTCCACAAACCACACCCCTCTTGTAATGGTGTCAGCAAGATAGGTTACTAGAACAAATTCGTTCTCAAATTATTTCTACCAACTCATCTATCTGTGCAGATGCGGTTGTTGCTATTTTCCCTTTGCCTTTCTTTTTGTTTGGACATTGTCTAGCCTAATGACCAAACTTATGACATGCAAAACACTTATTTGCTCATGTTTTTCTTCCGATGTGAGGGTGCTTCTCCACTCTGGTTTTGCTTGGCTTTACCCTTGCCTTCTTTGCTTGCCTAGTAAGAGCAAGATTCTCCTCATCTGCACCTTTATGTTGTCCACTAGTTATCGATTCTTCCCAAATCTCTTTTTGGGTGAATCGTCACACAATTTGGCCCAATCAGGAAGATTATTTTTGGCTAGGATACCTATCACAAATGTAGCTCACTGCTAGGTACACCCTTTTAGTGCTACTTTTACGAGCTCCATGTCATCTATTTCTTCCCCAACAGTTGAAAGTTCATCAAGAACGAGCAAGGTTCTCCTCATCTCCACCTTTTTGTTGTCCACTAGTTATGGATTCGTCACAAATCTCCTTTTGGGTGAAATTGTCCCACAATTTGACCTAATTAGGAAGATTATTTTTGGCCAGGATACTTATCACAAATGTAGCTCACTACTAGGTACACCCTTTTAGTGCTACTTTTACAAGCTCCATGTCATCCATTTCTTCCCCAACTGTTGAAAGTTCATCAAGAACCTCCTGAATCCTTGTGAAGTATGAGGCCATAGTCTTAGATTTGTTCATATTAGTTCTATATAGCTTCTCCCTTAGCACCATCATTATGTTTTGGTTGTGTCTTTGGTACAACTTTGTCAAGGTTGTCCACATTTTATAGGTTAAATCCTTCTTTGTTATGTGAGGGATTATGTGATCCTTCACACCATCCAAAATTATGCTCTCGACTCTTATATGTTTTATTTTATTTTCAACTACTTGGTTAACATCTTGAGGAACTTGAATCTCTTGGCTTGCAATTTCCCACAAACCATTTGCCATTAAAAGCTTGGTATCTACTCCTTCAATGGATTGAAGTTTACAACCCTTTCCAAGCTATCTTCATACCTCAAGCATGACGATGCCATATTGCTAGATCGACGTTAGGCACAAAATCCTTATTGCAAAATAAAATTCTATTGCAAAAAAAAAAAAAAAATCCTTGGCATACACATAAATATACAGGAGAATTAAATTTCACAAGGGAATTTGGACCTAGACCCATAGTGCATACACATAAAAATACAGGAGAATTAAGTTTCATAGGAGAATTTGGACCTAGATCCATAATGCATACACATAAAAATACAACTATTGGGAACTTGCAACTTGGCTCTCATTGGGAAAAATTGGCCCTTGGAAATTGGCACTATTGAAGAAACTTGACCTTTGGAAAATTTATCATCCCTCACCAACAATTTGGCCCCTCTCCTTTCCCTCATACAACCCTTGCTTATTTGGGAAATTTGGCTTCTGGATATTTTGGCCCTAGTCTAGTAACACAACCCTACTCTTCAATTAACTGGGCCTACATCTCCTAGCTTCAGTTTCCTTGAAATATTCTCTCGAAATTCCCTGCTACAATTCTTCTCACTTCTTTATAAACTAATTGAGCCTTTCGCTCTTGAGAAAATCGCTTCCTCAACAATTGTTTGTCTTCACCTCTCTTTTAGGCTTATTTTATAATTTCATTAAGCCAAAATATCTAACCCTAATCTCCTACGTGATCAATGGCTTGAATGAAATCCTAAACCTCACTTGAGATCTACTCTTGAGATTATAATTCACTTAACTAATTTCATTATTTATCCTTAGAACTTTTGCATGATATTCCACAAATATTAATTAAATTAATTATTGTACTTTTCTTAAGTTAACCTTAGGAAATAAATCATAAAACTATTTACTCCACCGAGCAAGCACTTAAAGAGACAATCAAATATCTTCTACATGCTAAGACACCAAGCCAATGTAGACAACCTTCTGAGTCTACAAAAAAGAATCAATGCATATTTCCCTCATTTTTTTTCTCTCCCTTTTTTCTCATTTTTCCCTCCACAAAAAGGAAAGTAATTCGACCCTTCAAAATTAGCTTGGGGGAATTATCCAAAGATATGTAAAGAGAGAATTAAGCTAAGTCGTCATTCCTAAAAGTGTTTTAAGGGAGAAAATTATGCCAACTTGAATTAATTAAGGAAAAATCACTCAAGTCAAATTAGCTAAATTAGTCCCTCATTTATTGTCATCTCGTGCCAACCCAAAGTTACTTAAATTCAACTCAAGCAAGGGTCACTTAACTAGATTTTCTTTTCCATTTCGAGCTCAATTAATTCAACCATGCGTACTGATGGCCAAAAAATGGAGAAATTCTACCTATCCTAATCTTGGGCACGAATTGGAGGAGGAAAAACTATATATATAGGTGGAAGGCCAACCTTCCAGTTGGAACATGGCTTGAGCAAGAGCAAGAAACCATACTTTTTGTCTCTTCTAGCTTTTATTACTGTGTTTAGTTACCAGTGTATTCAAGTTCTATGACTGTCATCTTGGCGCATCCAACCTTTTGGATCTCGCACAATAAAATTCAGTTTTGATCCACTCATTCTGGTTTGTTTAGTTTAATGCTTTCTTATGCAAATTATTAAGAGTTTTTCAACTATTTATTTAGGAGATTAGCCATTTGGATACAGTATCTTCTCTTATAAAAGGTTGATTTGCACAGGACTATTCCACACTTACGGATTTTTAAACTCTTGTTTGACCACTAACTTGTTGGTCGAACAATCTTTATCTTGATGTTTTTTGAGTCTTTTATTTCATATTTATAGCTTAGGACAACAACTACAAAGATTAGGGAAACTCCCATGAGGATGGCATGTACCAACCCAAATGGAGAGGAAGATTTTGCTTGTGACACTTGGCCAGATTTTCCTATATGTTCGTTGACTTTTACTAATGATTTTGAAAGTTTATATCAGTTCATAGGTGGTAAAATTAGTGCTAACAGGACCTCACTATGATCAATTCTTGTCAATGGTGCATTTCAAACTAAGTTGTCAGAAATGCCGACCCTAACCCTCCAAAACATCAATCCCCATTTCAGATCCAGAAACCTGTACGATTCGGCCTAGAAACGGTACAGATCCATATGTATCAAGCTCGTTTCATTTTTTTGGAAACATAAATTTTTTTTTTTTGGAAACGAATACTTGGTGTTTTTGAGTTTTTTAAAATGTTTTTTTGAAACTACGGATCTATATCACAATTTCCGGATCTGTATCATAGAAATCATGATACAAATCCCCATTTTCAGGAAACGAATCGCCTTTTGAAAAGCAACAAGACGGAAAATGTTAAGTAATTTGGCGTCGAGAACGGTGGAAAATGCGTTTAAAGTAACCTAACCTGCAAATCGCTATGGAGTCTAGACAAACATTGAAACCTAACCCATCGCGTAACATTTTCATTTTCCATTGTGATTGGAGTCGTCGCTTAACATTTTCATTTGTGATTAGAGTTGCCGCATAAAACGTTGGAGCCTGCTACCCATTGGACTAGAGTCTGGGAGTTGGAAATTGGACCCTGCTACTCACTGGACGATCGAGCGAAGTTGGACGGGACGTCTGAGCAATAATTTTTTAAATCTAATTTTTTTCACTTGCTTGAGTTTTTAAATTTAATTTAAAATTCCAATCCTTCATGTAAGACCTGTCTGGAAGACTAACTATTTGGAGGCATGTAAATTGCTATAGAGTTCTTGTCGTTGTACCATTTAAAGACCAGTTCAAAATTATGAGATATTTCCTTTGGTCCCATTTTGTGTCTGAAATGTTTATTAAAATATAGCTACCCCTTAACTGTTCATTAAAATATGTTCATGTGATTTTCCAGCGAAAACCACACCATTCTTAACTGCTCTTCTCTACGGATGTTTCAAACTCCACATAACTAGGTTTTGCGAAAATACGAAATATTCAAGCTCCCTACAAGTATCATTTTTACCATTGTAAAGAATCATTCCAATGGACTTAAAACCTCCTCCCTAAAAATATTTTCAAAGAATTTTCTGCTTTATATGTTGTAACAGGGTTGTTTTTGTTGTTGGTAGTTCTACTTATGTAGTGACTACTGCTGCTAGGCATGAGAGCTAACTGACAACTAGCCTGGATATGGACTATTGCAAGATTGAGTTTATTGGATCTTGAGAGATGCATGTGATATTTTGAACCAGTTTGCCATTATACTACGTCCTTATTTTAATAGATTTTGCATTTCGAGAACGTCCTTATTTCAACAGATTTTGCATTTTAATCGAGAAACAAGTCTTACTTTGGTTTAAGGACTTAATAAACTATCATGTTAAAGCCTTGTAGAATGGTCTTTGTGATATTAATTGTGACAAATGACTACCTTGACCTTGTATAATAGAATTAAATAAAATGTTGATAAACATTTTGCATTCGTAAGATAGGTCATTGATTACTTATCTAGAATCCATGAGAGAAAGTCACTATCTATTTTATCTCTTGGAAATCGAACCTATTTCTATCATCTAAGCCATGAATTTTCCCATTAGCTTTATCTAAATTGTTTATACCCTTATCTCGATGTGCAAAATTTGAGATTTGAATAATTTTAATTTAAAGATGCAAGTGATGAAATAAATTTAAATGCTTTCCAATTATCAGATTGTTCTGCCATCCTCCTTGCCTTTCCATGTTTCTTTACCCCTTTAGAGAATCTCTTACAAATTTTAAGAAATAAAACCTGTCTAGATTGCGTTGACCCATCAATTTTTTTTATTTTTTTTTGCAGTTTCATTTACATCATCATGATGGAAACTTCAAGTTCAACCATTCTTGAGGCAGAGGAAGTAGAACATGAAAGTGAACCTGTCTCTAAAGTTGATCCAAAGTCACTGCTTTAGAAATATGTAACTATTGTTGGGAAGATCCAAGGAGGGGAATCATTGGCATGGGTTTGCAATGAGTGTACAAAAAAGTATAGGGGATCATATACTTGGGTTAAAGCACATTTACTTCGATTAAAAGAAAATGGGATTCAAATATGTAGTGGCCCACCTAAAGAGAATGGGATAGATGGAAATGGTTTAAGCAAGGCAACATTTGAAAAATATCAGAAGAACAAGACGAAGCAGATGATAAAGCAAATGAGGCAAATCTTGCCTCTCAATTCAAACAGCCAAGGTTGGGAAAATCTTCATCAAAGCCTCCACCTCCCTCATGGAATTGTCGGTTCAAAGTGATCTAATTTGGGACCGCTTGAAAGGAGTTTTAATAATGATGCTCGAGAGATGGAAGATGCAGCTATAGGTCAATGCATTTATGAAAATGGTCTTCCCGTTAACTTTATGTGATCTCCTTATTGGGAAAATATGATAAAAGCAATAAATGAAGCCCCAAAATGGTACAAGAGCCCTAGATATGAGAAGGTACGCACTACAATGTTCAGTGCTGAGAAGTTAGATTTGGAGGCTAAATTAAGCCCCTTTTGTAATTCATGGTGCATTTTAGAGGTGTCCATCATTTCTGATAGATGGAAAGGTCAAAGGAATAGGCATTTTTGATCAATGTGATTGCAAAGATCCCAGAGGGGACAATGTTTTTGAAGACAGTGGATTGTGAGGGGCAGATAAATCATTCTCAATTCATTGTTGACATCTTGATTGAAGCAATTGAATTGCTGGGGCCAGAAAATGTTGTCTAGCTAATAACCGACAATGCAACGGTGTGTAGAGAAGTAGACCAATTATTGAAGAAAAATATCAACACATCTTTTGGACCCCTTGTGTCGTACATTCATTGAACCTTGTGTTGAACAAGATGGGGAAGCAAATTGAGTGGATTCGAGTTATTTTTGAAGAGGAAAAATAAATTCAAGCCTTCATCACAAACCACCACATGTCTCAAGGCATCTACAGGGAATTTGCGAAGTTGGAGCATCTTAAGGTACCATAACTTTAAAGTTTATTTGATAAATTCTAATCTCTATGACTCTAAATTCAAATATGTAAATTGGATTCCCAAATCTCATTATTTGTGATTCAAAATAGTTATTCAATCAAATTATGATTTTTAATTTATTGAAATATTGACAATTTGACACTTGTAGGTTGTCGAGACTCGTTTTGCTTCTCACATCATAGTCTTAACAAAGATTATGCAGGTGAAAGAAGCATTACAATCAATGGTATGCATTTTGCTTTGGAATCAATGGAGGCAATCCCAATTTGATAAAGCACAAGTAGTGAAAAGGTTGGTTGTTGATGATGAATGGTGAGATAGGGTGGAGTACCTCTTGGCATTTACTAAACCAATTGTGGATTTGCTCCGTATGTTTGAGACAAATATGCCTAATTTGGGAGAGGTGTATGAGGGCATTGATTCAATGATAGAGAAGATGTGGTTATAAATGCCAAGGAGAATGACCTAGATGAATTCCTTTATAGAGAAGTATAAGATATATTGACCAAAAGGTGGAACAAGATGACCACCCCATCGCACCTTTTGGCCTATGCAGTGAATCCAAAATATTATGCTGCAGAGTTGCTAAGTGATCCAGAAATAACCACACCAAGCAAAGGCTCAGAAGTCTCACAAGGATTTAAAAAGGATTTTAGAAAGCTTTTTGGAGATCTTGAAATTGGGATTTGGATTCGTGCAAAGTTTGCTCATTAAGTGATCTAGAAAGATCTGCACCAAGCAAAGACCCAAAAGTCTCACAAGGTTTAAAAAGGATTTTAGAAAACTTTTTGTAGATCTTGAAATTGGGATTCAGATTCGTGTAGAGATTGCTCATTTTGTGGGATCAAAGGATTGGAGTTCTAATATTTATTGTATGCAGGACAAGAAGGCAATGAGTCCAATTGATTGGTGGAACTACTATGATGGGTAACTTCCACATATCCAAAAATTGGCCATCAAGATCTTGTCACAACCTACAGGTTGCTAGTTCATCTTTAGCAGAAAGGAACTGGAGTAAATATGGCTTCATCAATTTAGTGAAGCGAAACAGATTGGGTTGTAAGAAGGCTAAGGAACTAGTGTATGTTTATTCAAACCTTCGCCTTCTATCACGCAAGAGAGATGAATACAAATTTGGGGCCACCAAATTATGGGATGTGGAACCAGAGTTGCCTGACTTGGATATGACATTGAATGCCAGGTCTCATATGACTATGTTTGATGCGGAGTCACTAATAGGTGGATCTTCAAGTGGACATGGCAGCAGTGCTCCCTATCCCACTTCTGGAGAGGATGTGGTTCTTAGTGACAGGAATTCGAATGAAGACATATTTGATGATATGTAAATGTAATTTATGATGGTGTTTTAACTTTTAAACTTTTGAACAATGAATATTGAATACCATAATATGCCATATGAATTATGAATAATGATAATAGACATTTAGTCGTAGTTCATTTTGTGCTTTGTACTATGTAGTGTGCATTATTAATTTTGGTGATGATGTTGATGATTGAAATTGGAAACAAAAACTTGATGATATGTTGAATCATGAATGTTATAATAATCATTAATAATGATGACAATGTTTACGCTGAATTGATGATGATGATAGGATGATAATTGATTATATATTTTTAGATATAGAATCTAGATTCTAAAAGATGAATGGTAATATGAAATTATTATATGTGTGTGTGTGTGTGTTGTTTCCTTGCTGTATCGTATCCGTATCCGTTTCAGTGCAACTTACATTTCAAATTCAAAACACTCTCGATGGTTTTCCATGCTATACATACAGTGATAAAATATGCATGCTATAATCACAACTAAATGAATAAATATCAAAGATGAAAAATTCGCTATCGGGATATTATCGCCGAGGGGAAAAAATCGGAACAAATCGTAATTATCGGGAAAAAATCGGCACATACAAAAATATTCATTTTTTTTCAATTTTTTTAATATCTAAAGCATCTACAGCATAAAATAAATGCATTGACACATAAATATGAGAAAAAAACTAATATATAAGATGTGTAATATCATGTCTAGTGCTACATCACACATAAAACTAAATCCTGTCCTGAATACTAAGTCCTGAGTCTCAAGAGTCAACTCAGCCTCAAAATAATAAAATATCAACAAAAAATATAATAATGTATCTCATATCATGAGTCATAATGTCAACAGTCATATACAAAGGAATGTCAATGCACCAGTGACCATATAACCTATGGTCCTATACTATTGATTTCCTCTGCCCCTCTTGCGAGAAAATACAACAGCTTTGCCTTTCTCTCTAGATGAAGACGCTGGCGAGACTGGCAATGGGCTCTGTCGTGCTCTAGAAGAAAAAAATGAAGCACTAGAACCGGAACGGGAACCTGAACCACTAGGAGCTAAAGGAGGCAGACCACGTCCTCTACCGGTAGTAGTGGTAGGTGGTGTCACCTCCTCCTCTTGCTCCTCCTCCTCCTACTGCTCCTCCTCGTCCTCCTCCTCGTCCTCCCCCTCCACTACCTCCTCCTCTATCCAATTAGGGGCTGACTCCATGACAGGCCTCTCAGCCTCAACCCTCCATTCAGCAGTGGTGTCAATCGCATCTAAAGAGATGGCCTCCATATCAGGGGTCCTCTCAAGTTGTCTCACCCACAATCTAAGATTGTAGTAGACGTAAACCATGTCATTGAGCCGCTGACCCTCCAACCTGTACAAGGGTCATAAATTAATAAATTAAATATTTAAAAAAAAATATTTAATGAATTCAAAAAATCAGTTCGAAATTTGAATATGTTAAGTGTTTTACCTGTTGCGCCTTTTGGTGTGTATTTTTTCAAATACACTCCAGTTGCGCTCGCATCCTGAAGCGCTACATGTTTGGCTGAGTATTCTAATGGCAAGGTTTTGGAGTTTTGGTAATCTGCCACCGTAGCTCCTCCACCATGCATCTACAAGTTACAAGTTACAACAAATAAGATAAACTTATAATTTATAAAGTTACAAACATAAGAAAATTTTTAAAATAATGAAAATCTTACCTGGCATTTTAGCAGTCCTATTCTGGACAGCCATGTCGAAGCTCAAGGTGCCACCTGCCATTCTGTATACCTCCATCTCTTTGGATATCTCTGCACGTTCTGATGGACTTGGCACCATCTTCTTAACACAAGTGAAAAAGCCATCCATGACCTCAGCATCAAATAGAAAACCACATGAATAAGCAAATGCGGGGTTCAGGAAGAGCCCTGCAGCATGAATGGGACGATGGAATGTGTTGTTCCATCGATCATCAATCACTTCCCATAAAAGAAGTTGTCTCTGAAACCCATCATCACCCTTATCATCATAATAGCTGCGAACAGCTTCTTTGGCCCTATCCATGGCCTCATACAAGTAGCCCATTGCGGGCTTCTCTCCATCCACCAATCTAAGAACCTTTACCAAAGGTTCACTAATGCTGCACACCTCTTCCACTCCAACCCAGAAATCTTCCTGATATGACACCAACCTGCAGATGGCCTGTCCCTCTGATTTGTGGCTGATAGTCAAAGCACGCCACTCGTCTGAAAGAAACATTCTCTTCAAATCCCACTTAGAATTCAAGAGGGATTGAAGAGAGATGAAAGTAGTGGCAAATCGTGTAATAGCAGGCCGCACCAACTCCTTATTGTTGGTGAATGTCCTCATCAAATGAAGCACGGATCCATGGTTATATATAAATTTTGTGATTCTCTTTGATGATTCTACAATATCTTTGACAAAATCAAGCTTTCCGATGTCCTCCAACATCAAATCAAGGCAATGTGTAGCACAAGGTGTCCAAAATATGCTCGGATACCTCTCCATAAGCATCTTGCCCGCTGAAACATAGTGTGCAGCGTTGTCCGTTATGATTTGGACAACATTTTGGGGCCCAACCTCCATAATGAACACATCTAATAAATCACATAATAATCTTGCATCTTTGACATGTGCAGATGCATCAACAGATTTTATAAACATTGTCCCCTTGGGACAACTGACCAAGAAGTTAAGAAGGGTCCTACCCCTTTGATCAGTGCAACCATCTGACATCACAGTGCATCCTGTGACTTCTCATGATGCCCTTAAGTCTTCCAATCTCTTGGTGCAGTCAGCTTTCTCATTTTGCAGAATGTGCCCTTTAAGGTCATGATATGTAGGGGCTTTGTATCCTGGGCCAACAACAGCGATAGCATCAATCGCAGCCTGATAAAATGATTGTTCCTGGCAACATTGAAAGGAATATCACCCCAAAGAAACAGTTTGCCCAACAACTTATCAGCTTCTTCCTTCTCCTTTTTTTTAATAAGGGAGGACATAGATGGCTGTGCCCCGGGAGTGGTTCTAGGAACAAAAAATGAGGAGGCAACTGCGGGGCTGCCTGTAGAAGAGGCTGATGCTGAAGAGCCACTACCACTCTCACGGTCAACTCCAAACCCTGATATTTGACTCTTCAGAGCTGCTTTGCTGACTTTAGCGGATTCCATTTTCCCCAATGAGTTCATGGCTCTTCTAATTATTTCTAGATTGGTTTTATTGCAAGGGCCTACTTCATGTCCAGGAATTTGTGCCAGGTGGTATTTCAACCTGTATACCCCCCCTGCCATGTGTTGACCACATAATTTGCAAGTCAAGTTTAATCGGTCAAACCCCCCATCAGGTTCACCAAATTCCCAGAAAGGATCTAATTTCCTTGGCATGTTGGAAACTTTGAACTTTGAATGTTGAAATTTGAACCTAGGGCACAAGAAAAATTGCCAGTTAAAAAATAAAATAAAAAAAATACAATTTTACATGCAACATTTTGATTTTTTCACAAAAAAAAACCCTCAACTCAATGCAAAAATAATAGGAAAAAATACATGTTGAAACACAAGAAAAAATAATGGGAAGAACCTAAGAGCACAAGAAGAAATATAAAAAACAAAATTTAACAAACAATTTTTTGCATTTTTGACCAAAATAAACCCTCTCCTCTCAATAAAACAAAAACAAAACAAAAAAACACAACCAAATGCAATCACAAATGATGAAAAATACATGGGTAATAGAAACCCATGGAAGAACAAGAAAAAAACAAAAAAAATGGGTCAAATTTGATGCCCATACCTGGAAAAACGTTTTGCCGCAGACACTTGGTCCAAATTCGATTTTTGTTCGCTTGGCTTGCAAGAAATTCTTCACTTTTGTCCAATCTTGGGCTTGTAAATCACCTCCTTCCCTCCTTGGCTCTCCTCCTTCCCTCCTTGGCTCTCATAACCCACGCTGTCCAAGTAAAAATGAAAAAAAAAAAAACCAAAAAT